>CAJHZI010000641.1:2087500-2480000 GCA_905160935.1 Enchytraeus crypticus | reverse complement strand
TGATTAATTACCTCAATCTCGGTGTTGGCAATCATCATGAATGCATCTTCTGGAGGTAGCTGGATCTCGGGGCGATCATTCCAAGGAGCCACTTTGATAACGAGAACAAAAGCAAACCGCTTCCACTTCGTAACATTTTCTTCCACTAGCAGTCCGTTTCTAATCTCATCCAGGTCAGGAAGTCTAACCTGCAGTCCAATGCTGTCCGTGGTCTCTTCCGAACCATTGTGAATGTAGCTAATCTAGTCGATGAACATGAAATGGTTAACATGACTCTCTTGGTTTTTTTCCTTAATACTTTAGTATATGTTTTTCTTTGTCACAACAAAGGCTGGAGATAGTGGCTATGTCGGTAAGATATTCGACCGCGGATCAATATGTGCGGGCTTCAAATCCTGGGCTTGCCCGTCACTACATCGCTTTCGCGTGTGGAAACTGACGTTAACTTTAGCTTTTTACAACAACATAAAATACTGACATATTTAACTACCAAAGAAATAGAGAATCAGGTATACCAGATGAAGAGGTTTACCACGTAAGAGCCTAAGCTCTGTAAGTTAATGCAGTCAGTAGCAGCTCCCAGCTAACAAAGGGTAACAAATTCGATTACTAATTATCTTCTATGCTACAGAATTCTATAGAACTTATGATAACCAATCAATTTAATTACTATATATATAAAAGAAAATACAAATATAAAAAACATTGTCAAAATTAAGTAAAGATATAATGTTAACTAGTGAATGTGGCTAATCTAATAAATATAAAAATTGAATGGTTAATGCTACTACGAGGTTATTTTTCAGGGTGAAACCACGAAAATTGAGAAAGATTTGGTTACTCGCTAATAAAACTGTTATTTAACATTAGCGATATTTAACAGTAGCTCAATTAGAATAATAGCATGATAGTCGATTTTTCGCAACAAATATTAACCATCGAGCTTAATTATAAAAATTCAATCGAATCTTGGATACAATTTTTGTGGCTTGTAAATTCCATTTGCAATATGGTTGAGCAGGATAATATTCATGTAGAGATGCAATATTACAAAAAATGCATTTAGATGGGAGGGGTTATAAAATGTTTCGTTTGAGGAAATACTGCATTGTGACAATAATCTACTAGGAAACAAACCTTTCTATTCAGCAGATCTCGAAGACTAAAGCTTGTGACTGGCTGATCGGTAGTCGACAAGGGTTGACTGAGCTGACCCGAGCTAACAATCCGCCCGTACACTGGAGGTTGAATGATCTCGAACTCAATACTGTCTGCCAACAACTCAGTCCAATCTACTTCCGCCCCACTAGCTACCCATCTATCAGAGGATAGGTCTATGTGATCGGTGGATATTAAAATCTTGTTTCCTTCTCTAACAACCACATCATGGACTTCTAGAAGATCGTGAAGAATCGCATTTGAAGCCGTCCCATGGTTTGATCCTCTTGGGGCATGACACGGAGGCTCCTGACATCGACACTCGAATTTGTTTCCAGTTGTCTGGAACAGAGAGAAAGTAACAGAAAATAGAAAACGAGAAGGATAGCTGTTTGAAACCCGTGCAATTTAAATCAAAGTCTTATTTTGTTATATGGATCAATCAGTGTCTGATGATTTGATATGAATGGCAATTTGATCTGTTTGTCAACGTGTATTGTTTCTCGATAAATCTACCGAGCATATTATAAAATAAGAAAACTTTAATTTCCGTAAAAATAATGTATAGTCTATTCCTAAATTTAATAAAATGAATTTAAATTTCTTCAGTATCGTAAAATCATGGCTAAAATGACTATTCAAATACTTCAAGAAATCAAAGGCTTGTGATTTTTTAAAATACACAAATACTTCATAGCAATGCATATTAGATAATAGAAATACTTAATAAATAATAACCATACGTAATAATACACAATAATTAATAACAAAGTATTACCTCTAAACAGGTTGCCTCCACCTTGCACGGGTCTAATGAACATGGAAACCCCCAGACACAATCAGGCTCCAGATGTCGCGTCACAACCGCCTCTCGCTGGCCCAGCAGTCGACCGTTGAGTTTAAAATTTTGAATGCAGCCAATCAGAGACCCGGCAGCCACCCTGGCTCCCTCCAGCGAGCGGAGAGATTTGTGCACAGCTACGGCCCTAGCCTTCAGGCTCAAACCTCCCACACATAGATTTGCAGAAGAGTCGAGAAAGTGGGTGTTTTCCGACAGACTAGTTCTTTCCTCTGTTCTAATCCCGTCAACTGACAGCCTCAAGCTTAAAGTATCTATGAAAATCTGTTGAAAAGAGATTAATGGAATTATAAATACGCAGTGGTTACGATGAAACACAAAATGAGAATTTGGAATAAGAAGATTAGTGGGTGGAGATTACTTGTCAATGTTGAATAGACTTTAAAACACAAAGCAATTTTAATTTTAATTTTACTATTTTAACTATCCCTAACCCATACATTTTACCCTAACCTTAACCATATTACAAAGAAACTAATAAAATTTAGTAAGACTTGAGTGCAGGGTCGGACTGGCCTGGTGAGGGACTGAGGGATCCCTCAGTGGGCCCCCTCACCCTGTGGACCCCATGGGCCCCCTGCAGCAAAAAAATTAAATGAAAACAAATTATTATAAATGCTGCAAAATGTAAGTTCGAAAAAATACAGGATGGGTATTAAGGTTGTATTTGCACCGAGGAAGGAATGTATACAGTATGCTAATCATAACTAATGATAATAACCACAAATGGGTGCGCACTGGGGGAGGGTTATTTTATAACTTTTCAGCTGGTTATGTTTTGGTGGGCCCCAACTGAAAATTTTTTCAGTAAGCATTTGGGAGCCAGTCCGCCACTGCTTGAGTGAATAATAATGACTCGAACCAGAATCAAACCCCGACCCCATGAGCTAACCAGTTGAATAGACAATGTCAAAATAGCGCACTAGAAAATCGTAAGCCAATATAAACGAAATCTTATTCCAAAATCTTTTTGAGTTACAACCTATCCACTGCGTTATAAATATTAAAACTGAAGTAAATTATGTAGTAGGCCTAGGCCTATTTTTAAATCTATCTTAAACAAGCATCCAGTGCTTTCTGACCCAGTATGCTGTACTGCTATATTATTCACGATTGTTGAAATAACTCTTTGGAATAAAAGTTTGTAAGATAAATATGGAATAGGTCAATTAATTTAAAGTCATAACTTTTAGTTATCATAACTTTTAGACATCCGTTGTTGTACGGAATCAAACATTAACTCTACAGCTTTAATTTATTAAAAGTTGTTGAGTCTAAATGATAATTATCCGCTATCTCTTGTATGATTACTCGTTATCTCCAAGTCAGTTTTAACCTGTGATCTCTAATTAATGTGACCCATTAATTAAGGTAACCGCGAAAGCTAAGGATAACGTCAGCTTCCTAAGTCGAAAGCCATGTCAGTTACGGGCGAGCCCAGGATTTGAACCCCGTACATACTGAACCGCGGTCGAGTATCTTACCGATTTTGCCACTGGCTCCATCCAAGGAGACCCGTTAAGAGAAAGTGAGCGATTGTTTACCTCTATTTGATGCCACATCCCATTGGAGACGACTACCTGATCCACAGCCAGTCTCACAGCGCCCCCGCCCTTGTTCACCGTCAACAGAGCTCTTCCTCTAACCACCTCCAGCGAGAGGAAGTCCGAGTCTATCTGCTTTGGGGAGTTAAACACCACTACTGCGTCTTCAATTAATCAAAATATCAATCAATTATGGATATTTTACTCTACGTTGTTAGATGTTAATAATACAGTTTAATAGAGAGGGACTTTGTTAGCTTCAGATTGATTTTCACAAACTATACAGTAGATAGATCGAAAAAATAATGACGTCTCTCTCTCTCGCAATCAATCTCAATCTCTCTCTCTCTCTCTCTCTCTCTCTCTCTCTCTCTCTCTCTCTCTCTCTCCCTCATTAACTCTGATTCTCACTCTCACATTCGGTGTCGCGTCCCATCAAAAGGAAGATCATAATTTTACAATGTTTAACGCTAATACAAACTACTTCTGCTCATTAATTAAAGTAAGTATCAATGGGTAATTTGTGTTTCACGTAATTTGGAATACCGTTCAAACGCTTTTGCAAAATTTAGATAAATAAGCATTGGATAAATAAATACTATGCATGCATTTATAAATAGTACAATACTAATAATAATTATTGGTAGTAGAATATTACTAGTATAATATTAATAAAATGCTATCATAATGTTGGTCGAATATAAATGTAATAAGTCTATATAGGGCCTAAATAAGTGCAACAAACTTAAGCACTTTATATATACTTTAATAAGTGTAAGGTTAATAAGTATTGGACAAATAAGTAATTGATAAGTAATACTTATCAACTACTTATTTGTCCAATACGTATTAAACTTACACTTATCTAAGTATATATAAAGTGCTTAAGTGTGTAGCACTTATTTACCTAATGCGGTAGTACTAAGGACAATTTTAAAGGTAGGCCTACTCGTAAACCTCGTTGGGGGTTCTGCAGGGTTCAGAGTTATTAGAGAGCTTCGAGGTTTTGTTTTATTTTAT
The DNA here is from genome assembly GCA_905160935.1 of Enchytraeus crypticus. Lineage (NCBI taxonomy): Eukaryota > Metazoa > Annelida > Clitellata > Enchytraeida > Enchytraeidae > Enchytraeus > Enchytraeus crypticus. Next base: position 2,475,419 of record CAJHZI010000641.1, on the reverse strand, counting down.
TTTTATTTCCAAATTGCAAAATAAAATCATAAAATCGTAAAAGTAAGACAGGTAATGCAAAGTCAAGGGTGGACCTAGGACTATTGTCTCTCACAAAGACCCTTCGCATACATATGACTAAACATACTAATGACTAACATTAGAATCAATAGAAAGCATGTAGAATATAACTAAAACATCATACACACAAAAAAACCATAAAACCATCCATCATGACTCCAATTATGATGCAATTTAGTGTTGGTCATTTGTTAAACCATTTTATTCATATTTAAAATCAATAGTAGTTATCTTAAAGAGTTAAAAGTTTAAAATGACACATGAATTATAATAATTATTAATTAACAGTAAAAATGAAATTGCTAAAAGTTTTAAAAGTTAAAAAATAACTTAGACAATTAATAGCGACATACTTGTTAGGCCTATTTAAAAAGATTTTGATTTCACAGTGCTAAATCACATCACGGATGAGGGTGGTACTGTATGGTCTTACTCTGCTGCTATACTTTAAAATTTCGTCAACATCTGCTTGGACAAAGAACATGATCAGTGCCCAGATAAAAAAACTAAAGCTATCATTAACGTCAGTTTCCTCACTCTACAGCGCTGTCAGTGACGGTCGAGCCCAGGATTTGAACCCCGCACATACTGATCCGCGGTCGAATATCTTACTGACATCGCCACTGGCTCCAGCAGATCAATCAATTGACCGTATGGAATTTTTCTTGTGAAATTTACATAACTCATTAGGCCATCTTTATTAGTAATAAAAATCAAATGTGTGCAAACCTTGTGAGCGGGTTTTCAAGTCTAGGGTTATTCGAGCATAGCGCTGCTCTACAAAGTGCTTCAGTGGCGGAGAAAGTTCCTCCGGGGGCGGGATGTGGAACTCCATGAAGGACGTGTTTTGGAGGAAGCTGATCGCTCGATCTGATGTGGCAGAAAACTCCTCCCCACATTTATCCCAGGTGACGGAGTAAGAATTGGGCGCGTGAAGCCCCTGTTGACGAGCGGCGGTTAAAATAGACACTCGGTTGAAAATGACGTCGCTGAGACAGCCGCGAAATGATCGATAGTGTCCTCTGAATATGCGATCATCAGAGATATCTGTGCCTCCAAGGTACACATTCCTGAACAGCAGAGTCACGATCTTGTTTATTGAAATCATGGTGCTGTACAAGAACATCTCATACATGGACAGTTTAACAACAGAAGGAAGACGGATACTGTTCAAAATATAAGGCTTTTAAAGAAAAAATATCTTAATGTACATGGTATATAAGTAACTCCTGCCCATATTTAGCTATATGGAAGTCAATTTCCTGTCTCTAATTAGCTCGCAGAATCTCGGGCAACCTATCAGTATTTAGATCATAGAACTTACATACCTGCCTAAATGTAGCTCACAAAACTTAATCACTTGTAGAGACATGTAACTCATAAAGAATTTGACTACCTTTCTATATTTAGCTCATAGAATTTAACTACCTGTCTATATTTAGCTCATAGAATTTAACTACCTGTCTATATTTAGCTCATAGAATTTAACTACCTGTCTATATTTAGCTCATAGGATTTAACTCTTCATTTCCACAAATGAGTGGGTCTTTAAATCATCTAACATACCTAATCTCGGCCTGCCTCTGACTCTTTTTCCTTCCATTCTATCTTATATGACCTCTTTTAATGGGGAAGGTATATTAAAAGAGGTCATAGAAGGTAGAATGGAAGGAAAAAGAGGCAGGGGCAGGCCGAGATTAGGTATTTTAGATGATTTAAAGACCCACTCATATATGGAAATGAAGAGGAAGGCAGAAGACAGAGAAGAGTGGAGGCGTTATGTACCATGGACCTGCCAGTAGGCAGTGCACTAAGAGAGAGGATTTAACTACCTGTCTATATTTAACTCATAGAATTTAAGACGACGGGATTAGCGCACTTGGAGACGATGGGATTAGCGTACTTGGTTTAGTTGCGCGTCAATTATCGAAGTTAAGCTGTTAAGCTGCATCGACCTCGGTTAGTACTTTGTGGTGACCACCTTGGAAGACCGAGTGTTGGTAAAACTTGGGAAGGAAAAAATCCCAGGGTGATGGAAGGTTATTTTTAAATCCGCGCCGGCTGCAATTGATGCGCCATCAAAAGGCAACGATTACTAATAACCATGGTGGAGAGGAAGGAGGAAGTGGGTCTTAAAACAAACATCTGTGCTTCCTGACCCAGTGTGCCGTTATGTTATGTTTTTATGTTATGTTATGTTAACTACCTGTCTATATTTAGCTCATAGGATTTAACTACCTGTCTATATTAAGTTCATAGAATTGCCCGGGAGTTGTGGTTGTAGCTGCATGTACCCCATCCACCGTTAGAATCACGTGACCCTGAGTTCTCATGAGGGTAATTTCGTGCCAGACAAAGTCGTTGAAGATGATTCCAGGTGGCGAGGACACGGAGGCATCTCCACTTCCGAGATCCAGACGAGCCTGGATTAAGAGGATATACAGCATCTTAATAAATAAGATCACAAGATGATTAGTCATTTGATATATATTTATAGGTAATAAAGATCATGAATAATGGACGACTCATTGGAATGAAAGCATAAAGATCATCAGGTATTAGGATTACAAATCATAACATCGTAATTCGTAAAAATCATAAAGATCATAACTCATAAATCTCGCTGTCTCTCTCTCTCTCTCTCTCTCTCTCTCTCTCTCTCTCTCTCTCTCTCTTAGGGCACTGACTACTGGCGGGTCCATGGTATATAACGCCTCCGCTCTTCTCTGTCTGCCGCTTTCCTCTTTATGTCCACGTATGAGTAGATCTTTAAATCATATAACATTCCTAATTTCGGCCTGCCTCTGCCACTGTTTCGTTCCATTCTGTCTTCTACGAACCTTAGATTATGTCCCATCTAAATTCTACTTTCTATTTCTTAATCCATTTATTAACTGTCAATCTGTGCCAATGTTGACTGTCCATCACAAAACAACGACAACTCTCTCTTTTTCTCTTCCTTAGTACACTGCCTACTTGCAGGTCCGTGATATATAACGCCTCCGCTCTTCTCTGTGTTCCGCTTCCTTTTCATGTCCACATATGAGTGGATCTTTAAATCATCTAACATACCTAATCTCGGCCTGTCTCTGCCTCTATTTCCTTCCACTCTACCTTCTATGACCTCTCTTAATAGACCTCCCCTCTTAGAATGTGTCCCATCCAAACCCTTCTTCCTATTTCTTCATCCATTTATCAACTGTGTATCTGTCCCCACTCTGAATATCATCATAAAACAAAGAAAACAACAACAACAGAAACAACAACAACATCGTAAACCTGCACAGCCCCTGCCCTGAGATGTATAATCAGATAGTCGACGTCCCCTGCAGCCTGCATGAGAAGACCCTGACCACTGCTCGTGCGGAACTTGAGCGTCACATTGGTCACAGAACTGGCGTCTTGAATAGGAACCCTCACGTAGCTGTCTCCGTAGAATGAGGCTAGAGTAACAACGAGTAAATAGGTTATAGCGATCTTAACATCTACGTGAGAAGCGCTTAGTGTCTCTTTAATTGTAAGTGCCACTTTTGGGCTTTTATTTACATTCATGCGCTCAAAATGCTTATTGTGTATGCCAATTGTGATATACGTATTATAAATGAAATAAATAAAATTGTTAAACCGACTCGACATGCTTAAGCTCCCGTTGGATATTTCACGATTCCTTCACAGGGTGAGCGGAGTTAGGGGTTGGAGAGTTCATGGAGAAGTGGAGCGCTGAGATGAGAGAATATAGGTCAGTTATTCGACTGCAGATCTAATGGTAAATCATTCAAATCCTGTGCTCGCCTCTTCAGTGATATGACTCTGAGACTAGAGAAATTGACGAGAAACTAGGTACTTTTAGCTAGGTACCTGTAACGTAACTAGGTACCTTTAATTAGGTACCTTTATCTATATACTCTCAACTAGGTACCTTTAATTAGGTACATATAACTAGGTACCTTTTACTTGGCACTTTTATCTAGATACCTTTAACTAGGTATCGTTAACTAGGTACTTTTAACTAAGTACCTTTAACTAGGTACTGTTAACTAGGTACCTTTAGCTAGGTACTTTTAACTAGGTACTTTCAATTAGGTACTTTAACTAGGTACCTTTAACTAGGCACTTTTAACTTTTACAGCTAGATGATACTCAACGTGATTGTGCATGAAATTATTGATATTTATGATATACATATAATTCTAATATATTATATGAAATTACAATTATAATTATTAATAATTATGATTCGTAACCAAAACAACCTTATGGTTTTTATTGTTTCGAATGGTTTGTGCTCTCTGCAATTTAGTTTTTATAGATTTTGTTGGCACTCATTCACCTCGAACTCATTGAATTTCAGCGTGGTTTATTTATGCATGAGTCAACCCTTCTAGAGAACCTATTAGTTGTTTACATAGACGTTTATCATTACCGGTACAACTCTTGGTCGATCCTTCACATTTCTGATGGTCCCTTTTGTTGGTGGTGCCTTTAATTTGATGGTCCTTTTAGGCTATAAACTTTACGTTAGCTTTTCCCAGCGTATGACTTATTGAGTCACTTATATCTATAAAGCCGTTTAGGTTTGAATAGCTCTAATATAAATTAGCTATAGTCTTCTAAACGACAATTTATTAGAAATAGCTTTGTTCAAGATTATGTTATTAAAATATAGTAGTAGTACACTGTGAGTCAAAAAAAATATGTGCGCACTGTCTCGCCCATAACTTTGCTATTAGTGAACCGATTTTTTAACTTCTTGCATAGATATAATCAGGATAACATTTGCTATAAAATAACGTTAAATGACTCTGTTAATTTTTATTTTTGCGCTGAAGCAGTGCTTGAAAATGTGCGCGACTGAAAATAATCAGTTTAAATAAATCAATCGCTACAGAATGTTTACAAATCCATGGCTTAACTAACAACGAAACACAAGAAAAAAAACAGTGTTATACAGCTACTGTCAACTGACAAAGCATACGCTCAAAATGTCCTCCTTTGGCGCGAAGACAAACTCGGAGACGCTTGCGCCACTCATCTACTGCGTTGTCGATGACAGATTGCTGCATGTCTTGCCAAACGTCCACCAGGCGTTGCTTCAACTCGTCCACGTTATTTATTTTCTTTCTTTCGGCATAATTTCTTTAATAAGCATTCTAGCCCTCCCAGCGTCCAGTTTTTTGTTGGAAATTCGGCAATCAACCGATATGCGCCATAACCCTTTAAGAGGTACAAGTTTTTTATGAGTGCTTTATCTTCATTAGTAAACACCATTTTAAAATTTCAACAAAAACAGACTATGTCTGTAAAATCGTCTGTTATTGTTTAAAATAAACCGGAACTGTCACAAAAACTAGATTTAAATTAATACTTTTCTTCTTGTTTATAATTCTGCAAACATTTTCAAAATCGGTTCACAAGCATCAACGTTTTGGACGGAATACTGCGCACTAGTTGTTTTATGACTCACAGTGTATATATAAGTAAACAATAGCACATATAATCATTAACAGTGCTAAAGGCTTTACAAAAGGGATTGCAAGAAGGATTAGTGTAATCCTTCAAAACTAATTGTTACCATTGTTTATCATGTAATGCTGAGAATATCACAAATGGGACCCTAAAATGTTTCCTTATTATCCATTTCGCCCCCTCCATATATTTTGAATCAGCCAGAAGACTCGATATTTCTTATGAGACGACATTGCTGAGCCAGTTTTATTTAAATTTATATAAACTTAATTCGGAAAACCAACACATTCAAATAAAATACATACAAATACATAACAGATTCAAAATTACTATTCATCATAAGCGTATTGCGCCACAAAATGAAAAACTCTTATAGTAACAATCACATTGAAAAATACCTGAAGTTTGGAAAGTTATCAGTTACACTGCTTATGAAATGTTCGACTATAGGAACAAATAAATTTATAATTGGTAGCCATGCCTTTTTTTAAACAAAACTACTTGTTCTGAAAGGAAAGCGGATAATATACATGTAGATAGACTTAGTCTAAACGGAGTAGTTAATGTTGTTCGGCTTTAAATTCGTTTCATTAAAATTTGCTTTGGAGCTTTAGTCTCGTGTTGTTTAAAGAGCCAACAACACAATCGGAATGCTATTATCCACGACAACATTGAACCTAAACATCTTCCCTTTCCTCGCCTAGGAAAATTATGTCATTCATATATTCATCAGTTTTTTTGACAAATTTAAAATTTATGGCAAAACTTCTGCAGAATATTACATAAGCTTTTCATGCATTATAGATACCTGTATACTTCATACACGTACTCTATGGTCTATGAAAGTACAGCATTTATGCCTATAATACGATAGGAAATCTTTCTTGCAACCGACCAGCTAATACAAGCACGGTAATCCGATAAGTTGTGTTTTTCTTCAGGCTTAATGTAACCCTGATCCTCTAGCACGATATTGGATACAACGAGAACCGCAGTTTTAAACTGTCAGATTTACATAGAATTTCGATACCAGGCTAAGCTACAAAATATTGATGAATTCTTTTTCCTAAGACATTTTCTTATACAAAAAAGCTAGTGCTTATCCTATCGTCAATTCCTTAACCTCGAATATTGTCAGAGGCTGGATTTAGTGCACTTGGTTAAGCTGCGCGACAAATGAACGAAGTTAGGCAACTTAGGGCCCTAATATTACTTGGGTGGATAACCACTTTGGTAGACAGAATGTTGACAGCTTCAAACGGTAAATCTATGAGGTGGTGGAAGGTTATTCTTAAATTCACGCCGGCTGAAAACCGTGTCTACCTTACGCAACGATTACTAGTTACCATGGAAGGGACAAGGAAATAAGATAACTACAAAAATAGAAACTAATAAAGGAAACTTTATAGCACGTGCGGTATGCAGAGTGTGTAACCATATGAACAAATAGTCCAGGTTGGTTTAGTAAACGTGATTTCCTGATCGTCTGTCAAGCTTGTTGCCAGCAGGACAAAGGTGCTTAGCCAGCGGCTAGAAGTAGATAAGAGTTTAGTAGCATCTAAGCTAAAGTAAAAATAGCTTGAAATATTGGTGGACAGTGAGGAATCGGAAGTAAATTTAGTGGGAGACTGATGAAGCATTCAATGCTACTTTGAAGTCCCCATGTCACACTTATATTATTTCTTCTGATTGTTTTTTTATTGTTACGATTAGGAGAAGTCGAAGAATTAAAAATAACATTTTTATGTTTTTCGTTATAGAATATACATGTAATCCTGCCTGACAAGTGTACGTATGTAAATGTTTCAGTAAGTATGAAGTAATTAATTTGAGGCGTCACAATTACTCATAATTGCAGACTAATTGACTTTTACCGTTTGATTAAAATTTACAAATAAACTTCTCATATTTAAAATGTCAAAATCATTGACCAATTTAATTATTATTAATTAATTAATTAATAATATTTTGTTTAAGCGTAGATACTAGTAAAGATATATACCCTGGATATAACAGTACAGAAGTGATCAAGATAGATTGGAATTTTAGTATAATTAGTAGTCAAAAGTAATGAATAGCTCAATGCATTTTATTGTGTATTGCTAATTGCCAATCAATAAATTACTTTTATAATTTTGAATAATTTTGAATAAGTGCTATAACAAAAATAGAAAAATCTAGACAACTAGTACACTTCATGGAGTTATTGTAGCAAAATTTGACATAAGATCGATTGTTCATAGTAAGAGAAATGACTCTCCAGCAGTGATAGGCACTAAAGTAATTTCAAAATAGAAAAGTATTTTCAAATAGAAATACTATTTTATTTTCCATTTTAAACATATTTTTAAAAAGCATTATCAAAATACTTTTATAAATACGTTTCAAAAATATTTTCAAGTATTTTCAAAATACTTTTAAAATAATTTTCTAAATACTTTTCTTTAATGCTTGGTCTGAAATTTAGTTTACTTTAATTTTGTACAGCAGATATGGAATCCATGTACATTAATAGTTAAAATATTTAGCAGTATGTTAACTTTTTAGATACTTTATTTCCACACTTTAATATTTTAACCAACTATGCATATTACAATGTTATTTATGCACGTCATTGTCTTGAAAATCTCAATAAACAAATATTTTTTAAAGTCTTTTAAGAGTATTTTCAAAATATTATTTTGTATTCTATTTTTAAAATACTTTTGAAAAGTATTTTATTTTAGTATTTTAAAAATACTTTTAAAAAGTATTTTTAAAGAAGTTTTCAAAATACTTTTCTAAAGCATTTTGCCCATCACTGCACTCGAGTATAATATACATGTACTACAGTGCATTATTAATCGAAACAACATATCCATATTAACTACAATTAAAACGTATTTGTAATATTATAACAAATACGTTTTAATTGCAGTTATTATGGATATGTTGCTTCCAATTGGTCCGCATTGGCAAACTAAACCATATGAAGCCACTGTAATCCACATAAAATCTGTCTAAACCAAATAAATCACTATAGACCATTCTAAAATTAGTAGAGACTAAGGAAGCTAAATTAAGTTTAAGAAATACACTGAAGGACAAGAGAATTCAAGATATTATTACTTCTATAACCCACAATGATGATGTAACCCCGTGGCTTTGTGAAAGAATGTTTCAAAATTAAAATTAGGCTCATATGACAATGAAACGTCGCATAGGCCTATTACGAAAAACACGCTCCTGTCTACGAGCATAAGCATAATGTTGTCTATTAGGGTACTGAATGGTTTCTACATTTTTATCTCAGGTATCGACATCAGCAAACAATAAGAATGCTACTGTCGTCAATGACAATATCGAACACTATTGAATCAAAAATAAACCAACTAGCGAAAGGTATTCAAAAAATTGTGTAAAATCCAAATCCACAAAGCCAGTCCAAATGCAGGGATTTAAAGAAATGGAGGCTTACGCGTAGGAAACGAATCGACTCAATGCGCAACCATAAGGTCGAATGATGAATTATAGTTCAGAGGATGATTGAAGCTGATGCCTGTATATCAGAGACTTCACCCAGGTGGGTTACGGTGAAACTCTAAATATTAGTTTATAAGTTTCTTATCAGCACTTGATAGAGTGCTGTGTATATCAATGATCTAATAACGATCACAAAGGATGTCTCCACTTATTAAATTTAAAATACTGAAAGCAAAATTAAATTAGTTTTTGAAATAGCCATTTATTTCTATAGTAGGGTCATAGCATTTGATTGATCTGTGAAGTTGCATTATATGTTCCAAACACGTTTTATACTTTTTTATTTGAGATCTATACAGTAACTGCGTTCTTCTACAAAACCTGGAATCATGAGCATATGCAGCGCATGGCATGTTACAATTAAATCTTTAGTTTAATTAACAAAGTATGATTTTTTGTGATGGGTACTCAAAAACTTTCCATAACACTTGTATTATTTGACTAAGAATCGCATTAAGTCTAGATTTGACAACTCATCACATAAACCACTTTTACTGTTAAGTTCCACGCATTTAAGTAGAAACCACCTTGTCGAGAACTAATTTATTTTTCTTCCTTAAAGCTAAAGAAGAAAATAAATTAACTAGATTTAAGTAAAAAGTAAATCCTTCTATGTAAAAAAGTTAATAAATCAGTCTCTGTAATAATTGAATTGCGTATGATTTCGTAGAATGTTTAGTGCATATATAGAATAGCGTATCAGCAAATCCAAAATCTTGTTACAAGTATTATCCAAACCCAGTGCTCTAGCCTATTTATGACATCAACTACAAGCTGTACGGTATTTTAGAAAGATGAATGCAGAGAAATAAATCTAGTCAGTAAGAACTAGATACCGAAGCTGAAAAGTTACAACACCTATCAAAATAATTCATTCTAATGCATATTTTCAATTAAAATATTTTAAAACGAAATTTATAATATAAAATAGCATGTTGTTAATAAAGTCATAATTTAGAACTCAACAATTAAATTTAAAAATTAGAGAAAATATATTGACAACCGTAAGTTATCTTATGCAGAAATGATGTTTGTTGGGACATTGATACTTTGGTAAAATTGCCCTGTTCTTAAATTGTTGTTCCCTAGTTGGCAAAAGGTGGTTGAAATCGTAACTTACTTATAGCAAAGTTTATAGCATTCCAATAGTTTACTACCGACGGGTTTATCGACGGGAAAGTCACTTTTTGATTTTATGAACACTTTTTGAGCCACTAAAGTCCGCATATTAATCGGTTTATTTTATTTTATTTATTGCTAAATTGCAGCACATCAAAACAATATTCTAAGGACCAGCATGTTGTATAAGGTAACCGTAATCGGAAAAAATATATCGGATGTTCGCAAGTAAGAACGGCTTTTGTAACTAAATAATATGATAAATAACTACCTAGATATATCAGGGTGGATCAGATTGCAAAAACGTTTTACACGCATTTTGGGAGCGGAAAACGAGCAACATAACAACAGCAGCGAAAGACAACAATCTACCTACAATAAAAATATAAAGACAACTGCTTCAAACGGTACAGATAAGAGTTATCAAATGAAAAATTGTAGCAACAGCAGCATAGGGAAAATATTAAGAGGCAGGAGTACAGCAACAGTAGCAGAGACAACTAAAGCAATTGAGAAAACTGTTGCAAAGATAATTATAGCAGTAGTATCACGGTTCTTGGCGTTAATTCATAGATGGTAGAAAAACAAGCACATTTCGATCGCAATAAATGTTTATACGTACGAAGAAAAACATTTGCAACACTAGAAGTAAAGCACAGCTCATAACCCTTATTCTGAAGAGTTCGTCAGATATCAAAGATTTAATTTAAACAAGACTTCTTGCAACCGGTTGCATAACAGTCACTATCATAGCGTCAGAACATTTTCATAAGTATTGTCGATAACAGCTTCCCCGTGTTGTCTCCGGGTCGTTTGAAGAATTCGACCAAACGGTGACTGCACGTGTCGTAGAAGGCGACTAACTCACTAAGATCCATACCAACGTCAGAAAGGGCATTCGGTTGGTGAGCGCCTAGGCTCCAGTAATTGCCACAAACTTAAGCGAATGGATAAACTTCAAAAGTAGAACTGGAGAAAGTCTATTCGTATCCCGACCCTGGTTAAACTGGGATTGAAGGGAAGATGATGATGATTGTCGATAACATGTTACTTTTATTTTCTTTATTTTTAGCCATGGACCTCTTTGTCAGACAATAAGCCAGGTAGAGATTGAGAGGGATGAGATAGGGGTAACCTTTCTCCACTCAAATCCGAAGTTGTCAAATCATCTAATATCACATAACTTGGTCTTCCTCTAACTCATTTCCCTTGCATTCTTCCTTTCTATTACATCGTTTAGCAAACCATCCCCATTTAATATGTCCTATCCAGCTTTTCTTTCTATTTCTTATTATATTCGTTAACTGTCTATCTGCCTATATATATACATATATACATGTATATATACATGTATATATATATATATATATATATATATATATATATATATATATATGTATAAGCACAAGATTTATAAAATTTACTCTTTATTTTATTACGTTAAAATATTTATTACTTACTTTTAGTATCACATTTATGAACTACGCGTTAATATTAATTTTTGGCATAATGAATTTAAAAGCATTATTCTCCCATTTTTAGCTGTGAATAAATAATCGGAAATTTTGAGTTCTAGAAATATAAAACCCAGAAAAATTGGCTAGTTTAGGCGCTTAAAGAGATATTATATGATATTTGAAAGATAAATGAATAAGATCAAGTCTTGTTCTAGAAATGACTGTTGAGTTAAAAGATCCACAGGCCTATGATGTTTTTCAATCTCTAACGAGACTGAAGAAAAGAACCATGAAATTTTCGTTTAACTATATATATATATATATATATATATATATATATATATATATATATATATATGTGTGTGTGTGTGTGTGTGTATGTGTGTGAGTGTGTGTGTGTGTATGTAGTTCATTAAAATTATATTAAATAGTTTATTTAGTTTACTTATTTAATTTTTCATAATTTAGAGATGTTTTTAAAAATTTATTTTGAGTTTTCACTTACCAGTGTCTGGCCATTTCCTAATTTGAAAATATTCAATTGTATGGCTACCAACGGTTTTACTGTAATTGAAATTGCCAGACTCAAGTCGACTCTGCTATAGCTACTAATTATGGTATTACCGAACATAGCTATGGCTCTTTTATGATAGCCTCTTTCGTATTGTTATTTGTTTATCCATCTGCACGTTCCTGTTGTTTGTATTGGCCTAATCTGTGATTTGGTGAACAAATAAACGGTACTAAACTTTAAAAAGTATACAGTATATTGAATATTCGATAGTTCGTTCGAATTTCAGAATGGTGAAATTGTTGTCATATCAGTTGCTTATTCTAAAGTTATAATTTGAATTGTATAATTTTAATAAATGTGAAAAAAAATAAAAAACTTAAATTTCCTTTACAGTTAATAATGATTTTGTGAGTTTAGCTGGGATTGCACTAAATACCAATAATAGAATCTTTCTTTAATTAATTGCTGCATGAATCAAGTCACATGAATTATAAATCGAACTTCAAGATATCGAAAGAGGAGTTGGGAGTATTTTTGAATTTCATTTCAGAATTAAGAAATATAATTTTAAATTAATGAAAGTTTTATATTTTATGTTATTTTTAAACTTCGAATAACTTGATCGTTTCTTGAGTATATTTAGATTTCTAAGAGGTACATCACTGGAAAAAAGATGAACTGATGTGAAGTATATCCAGAAACGGTTGAATAAAACGATATGAAACATGTGCTATACCAAAATCTATTATTAGATTACTGTAGTCAGTGGTATGAAGATAAGATAAACGAGCTGCCTAGCGCCATAGACATTAATATAGCAGCATAGATTATTCTATCATCATTTGCAAGTCTGCACTTACTGATACCTATAGCATATATTTACAGTCCTTAGTCGCGCCCAGAAATTAAATTAAATTGTTCCAATTTAACAAAAAAAGAGCATATAAAAGATACCGAAATGTATTAGTAGTGAAACTTGACTAAATGTATATATCATATACTTCTGATGATTTTCAACAAAAAATCTTTTGAAGGGTATCTAAAGTGAGAGCATAGGCCTACTTGATATCTTTATTTATTTGAAAATCTGACTAGAAGCAATCACAGAAGTAAAATTATTTTCTTCGGAAGCCCTACACTCCAACATAACAGCTATATATCTATATGGCTGTAAGGGCTATTAAAAGTAATCAACGTGTAGCCAAAATCTGATCCTCAATAAGAACAATATAAATTTGTGAGAAGGCAATTTATGTACTGACTCTGACCTTGGAGCTTCAAGGTTAAAGAGGGATTAGGAGAGCAAGAGTCAAATTTTGCATTGAGAAATATTCATAAACTTCATATTTAAGTACGAATAACGAAAGACTTCAAATTTAATTCAAAAAAATATCAAAATTTACATTTTCATTTTGCTCAAGATAGCTAATACAACAATTCAATATTCTACTAAGAGATAACAACGAGATGATTCATGTTAGGACGCGCATAGTTTAGGTTCGCCAATAGAAAAGCCATAAAGATAAGCTTTCTGACAGGAAGCGTAAAGATTTCCAGAAGCCTCCCGCAGACATTTCCATTCAACAACTGTTGTAGAATAGCTAACATATAGAGAAAAGATACATCAAGATTTCCAAATGGCTGTGTTACAGATATCAAGATTAACCTAATATAAACGGATAAGATGTTTTATGTAAAGTAGGCCTAATAGCTTAGTCAATCTGATCCTCTCTGCTTTCTTGTCACATCTAATTCTTACAGACCAGCGAGTGGGTTTTGATAAAGCATTCATTCGCAATAGAATTATTTATAATTATTGAAATACTCTTTTAAACCAATTACCTTCATTCCATTTTAATTTAAATTTATCTTTGAAAATTTCCTAAATACATTTATTAAGTTAAAATGCATACATACATTAATACTAGTTTGTAATAGATATTAAAAATTAAAGGCCCTGTTTACAAATTGATAAACAGTACACTGTTCGTGATTTAGGAAGTGAAAAAGCTCAAAACTGTAAAAAAAATGCAATGAAAACGACATCGGACGCTGCATTTTTGTCATGTAAGAGGAATTAAGTTTTTATTATGCGGCGGGATCCAACTATTTATTATTCATTGGATAACGTAAACTCCTACGGTGTAATGATATACATTACACTGTAACATTCTTGGACATGCCCTTTAGCAGTATACTACGGAGAGACACTTTCAACTTCAAAACTATAACCTAATGCGAATAAATTGGATTGCTAACTTACACACTGAGAGATGTGATACGACTTGCTTTAATTGATTGATTGATTGATTGACCGATTAATAGGTTGCGCAATTTTGTTCATTCAGCGCAAAAATGTTATTTAGCGTTTGAATACGATTAAGAGAAATAGATATTAATTGATTTCGTTATAAGTATTGAAAGACGATTAACAGTTGTTTGATTTTTATAGGCCGTTATGTAGAAGGAACACTTTAAATAATAGGCCAACAATAACTGGAATTTAAGAACGTACACAACCTTAAACCAGATATTAATACTACATTAATTACGACAGATAGAAAGAAATATTAAATATTATATATTCGGATCAAGTATTCAAAAGAAGGAAACATTTTTAAATGTGAAAACAAAATTACCAAAATTTGAAATGAAAATAGTTAATAAAAAAAACACGATATACGAAAGAATTGGAAAACGAAATAAAAGTAAATAAAAGAGTAACGGACATGATTTATATGAGCAATAAATGTTTATATTTAGTGCATGATGAAGGAATTATACACTAGAAGTAGAATTCTAAAGTATGGACCCCCTGATGAGCCAGAAATACCACGAGGCAGTTTTAGAATAACGAAGATCTGAATTAGATCCTTACATTACTAGATTAATTTAGCTACATTTTATTTACATCTCTCTCTCTCTCTCTCTCTTAGTGCACTGCCTACTGGCAGGTCCATGGTACATAACGCCTCCACTCTTCTCTGTCTTCTGTTTTTCTCTTCATTTTCACATAATGCGTGTGTCTTTAAATCATCTAGCATACATGTACCTAATCTCGGTCTGCCCCTGCCTCTTTTCCCTTCCATTCTACCTTCTAAGACCTCTATTAATAGACCTCCCCCTTTCAGGACGTGTCCTATCCAACTCTTCTGCCTATTTCTTAATACATTTAATTACATATATTCACTGAAAATTTATAAATTACATAATGTTTCAATGTTTCAATTTTTGATAATATTTATTCCACACGTAAACCTTGCACTTGACTACGAATGCATCGGATATCTTCTTTGTGCCACAATTTGGCGAAATAATCTAATAAAGATTAGGCCTACTAATAGTCGTGTAGAGGAAGGAGGAATAACCAAAACAATACAAATAGCTACTTAGAAAAAATGGTGAACACATGCGATTGTCATGCGTGTAACGATACGACCAAGAGAGTACCAATGGTTTTGCGATCTTATTAGCTGTTTAATCCACTATACACTGCCTAAGTTGCATTCGCCGATTTTACTTCAAACATCAACAATTCAATGTAACGTAATCTTCAATCTTGCTCTATTATAAGTTGCCTTGCAAGTTAATGGCGAATTTCATTAACATTTAAGATAAATGAGAACTAAGTTTAACGTCTGTCTCCGTATCATAAAGGACAAAGTACTACGTTAATATTTAATAATTACAATAAATATAATCGATTTGTAGGAATATGTGATGGGGACGTTGTTGACATAATCCTTGTATTAAGAATCGGACGTAAAGTCTTTATTTTGATTGAAATTATTGTTTCTACTATTATTATTATTATTATTATTATTATTATTATTATTATACGACTTGTATTGGTACTGTTGTGAACTATGGATACTCTTGATTTATTCGAAGCTTGAGTCAGTTCTTCAATCCCACCAGGGTCACGTGACAGGATAAGCTGCTCCACCGGGGCTAATAATAAATCAATCAATCAATGATGATTAAAAGTTTTCGTGATGATGAACGAAGAGCACATCGCTGGTGTAGGCGTTGTCCCTGGAGCAAGCCTGCTCAACGCTGCGAGTGAGGGGAGGTGGTCCACAGCTGAACACCCCGAATACATTAGTCGATGGATGCTCCTTCATGACGACTTTCAGGACTTCCGGGAAATCTGGTCGACCAAAGTGAGTGGTGGACCTCAAACCAGTGAACAGACTCCTGTCTGAAATCTTCTGGAAGTGGTGCTCACATATATACAGCATGGTGGTGCGGAAGTCAAACTTTCCCTTGAACTGTGTGATGAAGGTGTTAACCACCACAATGTTGGAATGATCCTTCTGCTCCACCTCTCTGATGATGTCTGTCAGTCACTCAAAGTGGCGCTGGGTGCGAGTCATCCAGATGAAGTAGACCTTTTTGCACATCATGTCCCGATTGCCACTCTCCGACCTGTGAGCAAAATCCTTGAGGATAGAAGCGAATGGAATGACTCCAATGCCTCCACCAATCAATATGGACACCTAGTATTTACTCCAGTCCTGATATCCTAATCAATACACCTTGGGCAGGGGTTTCTTGATCAGCTGACGGGGGTCGAAAAGCTTTCGAATATTTTTCGTACAGGGACCCGCGGCCCTGACATGTATGCTGAGGTGGTTCTCGTGGGGCGCCGAGGTTAGGGTGAGGGGGTGGTACTCACTGCCGCTGTGAGCCAGACAGGCTAGGCGCAACCACTGCCATGAGTGGTACTCGAAGTTAGGAGGCTTCCATAGCTCCAGGTATGTCACGTCCGGGGAGGTAGAAGTGCGCTCAGATTCCCCTCCCATCTCGCTCATCTCCAACTCTGATATCATAGAAAATTGCTCCCCGCCAATCAGCTGACTGCTGACTGATGCGCTTCTGCCTCATTCCCGCAGCACCAGGCTGCTGGAGATGTAGCAGTGGCGGACCAAACCGCTGCTGATCAGATCTCGTGGGAGCAGACTGAGCTCTACCGAGAGGCTCTATCGGAGCGTTGATCTTTAGACTGGACGGACGGTTGACGTAGAACGGTGAGAGCAGGTCAGCCGTGGGTTGAACGAAGCCATCCTGCGGCGGCTGAGAGATGGCGGTGACATGACGCAGAAGAACCTGAGGGGTCAACCCAGCCGGTGAGCCGATCGGGTTCTGCGGCAAGCGACCCATGAACATCCACGTGGATCGCCTCACTGCGGAGTCACCTCTCGCAGTGGCCAGGCTTGAGAGCTGAGCCCTGCCCCCCGCAGAGGTATGTGGGTCGAGGAGTGCGGTGGGAGCCAGAAGATCCTGGTGGGCTCACGGTTAACACGATACGCTGTCGATCAAAGCCCTGATGATGATTTTGTTGCTTCTGGAGATTGAAATGAAGCACCGGCTGAATCTGAAGCCTCCACGACTGCAACTTCTTCTTCTGTTTCTTATGAAGTGTCTGACGGCTGCGATTATCAATTCGGTTATGCTTCTCACGCTGTAGACGATGATTTTCAGCATGATGATGATTTTCATGATGATTTTCATCACACTGCAGTTCATGATGTTTTCCAGCACCCAGCTGTTCATAATAACCTTCAGCACCTTGCTATTCATGTTGATCATCAGCACCGAGCTGTTCATGATGATCTTCAGCACTAATCTATTCATAATGACCTCCAGCACAATGCTGTTCATGATGATCTTCAGCAGCGAGCTGTTTACGATGATCTTCAGCACCGAGCTGTTCATGAAGATCTCCAGCAGGATAGATAGGGGTTTCCCTATCAATCCTGCTTCCGTACCTTCTCGCCTCCTTCATCTGACGAAATTCTGTCGAGCAGCTCCAACATACTCCATGAGTCTCCTTCCAGGCTTTCAACATCACTTCCCATGAATTCCCCAATCTTTGCTCAATCTCCTTCGCTCCTGATTGGCGAATTCGCGAACCTCGGCGCAACAGCGTTATCCTCCTATTCTGGCGAAAGACCCTTCATGTTTTCTATCGAGGCTGAGAGCAGGCATTGATAAACTCAGATATCTCTAACACAAAGTCTGGCCTTCTGTTTCCGGGTCCGACAGCTCCTAGCGGTTCCTCTAATGCACCTCCAAACCACGTCACTTCCGAGGAGTCTGGATCAGAAGGACTGCAGGTTGTAGGGTACAGCTCAAGGGTGATGGAGATGCTAAGGAAAGCTCAGAACGAGGAGTTTGGATCAGAAGGACTGCAGGTTGTAGGGGACAGCTCAAGGGTGATGGAGATGCTAAGGAAAGCTCAGAACGAGGAGTTTGGATCAGAAGGACTGCAGGTTGTAGGGGACAGCTCAAGGGTGATGGAGGGGCTGAGGAAAGCTCTGAATGAGGAGGATGCAGAGTCGAGGAAGAAGCTTCATCTAGTAGTTCAGAGTGTTGATACAGAAAAGTCCCCAAGTCGGGAGATAGTGCGGAAACAGACGCCACCTGGCAGCAGAACCTCTGGTTGGTCCAGAGAATCCTCTAAAGGGGGCCGCTGGAGATTCTACAAACATACCGAAAACTGAATCCTACCAGGAAGATTATTCCAAAAAAGTATTTGTCAAGGATTCTGAAATATGTTACGTCGTCCAGGCTTCTGTGGTAGTCAACGAATCTCTTACGTTCGTTTCTAATGCAGACCTGGAGGTGGACTCTCATAGTCGATCTTCAGAACTTCAGTTCAATCAACACGATCCTACAGGAATCCGAGTCCGACAAGAGAAAGTCTGGATTTGCCGGTTCTATCCCAGTCAACCAGTCTAGTAGTGATTGCATATCCCTGTTCATCGATGACTCCTCAGAAGTTAAGGTGGAGAGAGACACTCCGATTCCAACTTTTGAGCAGGCACCTCTTTTTGGTAAGCCAGCTGTGCTCGGTGCGTCAGGGTTAGAAATTGGAATGAAGCCAATGGTACGTGAGTCAGAAGTGCGTTTAATCTACCCTTTCAAGGACAACTTGACGGCCTCACAGGCTGCTGTTACCTGTATCAAGTCAGTTCTGGGAGAGCGTCAGGGTAGCAACCTCACATATCTAACTCCAGGGTCCGCGGTAAGTGTATCTGACGAGAAGATCAATGGAAGTACGAAATATTGCATAGAACAAAGCGATAAGCTGCTAGCATTCAAGAGAAAAGAGAGAGAAAAACAATTATCGGAAGCCCATGAAAGTGATCTTTATTATTATTATTATTATTATTATCATCATCATCATCGTTAATACCATTAATATCATTTTTATCATTATTATAAGTACAATAATTAAAATAATTATACTTATAATTATCTGCTATTATTACAGGCTACTATTATTATTACTATAACGCGGGTATCCTTCGAACCACTAGCAGCAAAATTTTTCATTCGTCTGATACGAAGCCTGCAACTCTCTACCGGATGTCCTTCTAGTCCGGAGCAACTGCATCGATTCGTTCATATCATCAAAACATCCCATCGACCGAGGGACGCTCCGCTTTTCCATAAGACATTCGCCGTCAGATTTTTACTGATAGGCAACCGTTACGATGCGTTAATTTTAAACGTTTACGTCAAGCATCAGACTCTAAGCGTACACATGCCACATTTCAAATGTTCTCACGCTCTCGGGCAGCGCCTGCCGTTGAAATATAAAACTCCAGAAATGAAATTTTTTCGACCGTAAACAACTTATCGCCTGCTGTCGTGCCGAGAACGGAATTTACGGTAAACTGGAAAACTTCCTTTAAAAAAAACTGCGCTTATACATACACGTTAAGTGTATTCTCGCCTGCAACATTAGCCGGAAATTTAGTGTAGCGTAAAACAGCCAGCACTCATTGGCATGCTTTACATATATTAGTACTAGTACAGTAAATTCAGTTAGGTGGTAGTAATCATTATAGAGCCCTAAGCACATTAAAATTTAGAATGCAGTTCAAAAATAAATTCTAATTTAACGTTGGATCCATCAGGATAGTAACCTTGGCCCAGCTCTTTCTGTAATATACGTAAAAGTGTTGAACACTTTGTTTTATGAATCGGAGAAATCTGACAATTTTACAGATGAATAATTAATTTACAGGTTTTCATAATTTCCATTACACTTTAAATTTTAGATAAATTGTCAAAATTGAGTTCATTTGAGGCAATTGAGTATTTCACTAAATAACTGTTGTACGATATACGTACATGTATTTAGTAATAATAGACTTGATATACTTGTATATTCTGCTAAAATTGAGTTTATTTGAGGCAATTGAGTATTTCACTAAATAACTGTTGTACGATATACGTACATGTATTTAGTAATAATAGACTCGATATACTTGTATATTTTGCTAAAATTGAGTTTATTTGAGGCAATTGAGTATTTCTCTAAATAACTGTTGTACGATATACGTACATGTATTTAGTAATAATAGACTTGATATACTTGTATATTCTGCTTGTAGAATTCTGTAATAAAAGTATATCAATATTACTAATCAAATCCGCTAATTAGTTGTTATAGAATGCTTGACGCTCAATTTAACATTTCTTCTCATGTAAAGACATGTACAATAGCTTTTACTGCTAAAAGAGAGTTTTGCTTTGCTTTTCAGGGTCTTTAAAAACCGTTAACCTAGATATCTAATTTTATAGGAATATAAGTTCACTGCATTTTTTACATATATTTGGCGCTCAATTTAACTTTCCTGCTTAAATGGCTACAGTAGTTTCTACTGCTAAAAATATGGTGAATTACTTTTCAGAGTCTTTCAAAACCGGGAACCTAGGCCTAAATGCCTAATTTTGCCTCATAGATCTGGCGTTATACTGATTGAACACTGAACCGTGTGAGCGATACTATTTTATTAAAAAATTTCAAATAAGTATTACCAAAATAATTCCAAGACTGCAAGACATTTAAATGATATTCATCGTACATATACGTTATCGGCATAAGTCAGTGCCTTCGGGCTTTTGTGCCACACTTAATCTCCATTATTCCATCTGTACGGTTGGATTACAGGTAGACTCGAGTTACTTGGAAAGGATTTGATTCTGATTTCTAAAATAATGCAACTCAAATAGTACGTGATAATACTAAAACAATTGGTTTCTCAATATTCGCTGTAGACGATTTCACATAATGATATGAACTTTATTTTTAATTTTGTACAACGTTTGGAAATTCCTTTATCTTACCAATGCATTGAGTTAACAATTAATAAAAATTAATTAAATTCAAAGCGCAACTATTTATCATAGAACAAACAAAAAACAAAGAATTACAAAACTAATTAATATAAAAATAGTCCTAATCTAAATAACAATATTATGGTCCTTTCCCTACTTCCTCACATTTCTTTCCTTCTTTTCATTTCCTTCGTTCTTATTTTTAATTGTTCCAGATATTTTTAATTATTGAAAGCAAAATCATCACCGATAGTGATTTTTAAATTTGAAATATACATGTATATCAAGCCAGATGCATTTCAACTCTTTTCATATCCACACCTCTCTCTATTTATTACAACTCTCTCCCTCTCCCTCTCCCTGTCTCTCTATATATGTACCTCTCTCTGCCAAGTGGCAGGTCCACGGTACACATATGATACTTCATACTCAGGTGCTGCTTTCAGACTCTACAAAGAGAACTCCATCGATTAAAGGGTTAATCTATTCATAAAAGGATATGACTTTATCAACACCATAATTTAGCCCATATAGCTTGGAAATAATATGGCTTCTGAGGTGGTTTCGCATGTTTCCCTCAGTTATTGCTTAGTCACTTCTTACGTATTGTTCAAATCTTATTTTATTTAATGATAAATTTAATCAGAATATTAAAATCTGAAATACCTTGTGTAGCGGAAGCCTGATTACGGCATACCAACAGCGTAAGAAAGTAAAGGTAGAAAATTGAATGCGGCCTTCCAATAGCCAGTACGTCAACTTTCTGGTATTTAATCCTGCGTTTATATTCCATTTTCAGGCTTCTATTATCCGTTAGTTCACAAGATCAGCATATTTTCCATTAACGAATTCTGAACTTGGGTTATTATCCTTACTATATACTGAAACACCATCATATTTACTTATAGCCTAGCGCTGTTATTTCTATCTACTACTTGGCCTACTAATTGAATAATTTATAAACGGCAAGATCCATTGTAATAATCAAAGATTTCGCTTAGTTCACAGACTTGAGCATTACAATCCACAATGCATTAGCATTTGTAAATGGTCCATCAACATTGCACAACTCAGCTCTGTCTTACATACGAACTTACGTAGCAGCACTACGCCCGCACAAATATATTCGTACAGTAGTGCAAGGGGAAGCAAGAATCATTAAATGTGTTCACGGCAATGCTTGACTTTGGCTTTAGTTCTAAGGAACCAAACCTAATAGTGAAATGATCATCAGTGATGATATCTTGATATTTATCTATATAATATGTGATATCTATCTTTCTTACTAACGCATGTTTAACCATTAAGCAGTTAGTCAATTATTCATTTAACAAGTTCTGTGAATATCCGAGATTTTACTCTCCGATCAGCGCTATCTCAGCCGCAATTGACATTACATAAATTGCAAAGCACATATTAGTATATGACCAAAGTATAAGACCAAAGTATATGACTAAAGTATATGACCAAAGTATATGGCCAAAGTATATGACCTAAGTATATGACCAAAGTATATAGCCAAAGTATATGACCTAAGTATATGAGCATTAGCATATACTTGGTATATAACAAAAAATCACTGTGCAAACCTTTATTGCAAAGAGTTTTTATAAAGATCTACAGGTTTAACATCCCCGATAAGTAAAACTCTTCTTCGCCGGGAATAAAACTTCTGAGGTACAAGGAGCTACACAGCGGCGCATTGAATGACGGATAGCTTATTCAGGTGGTCCCGCTGGCGTATATTCCGTGTCTGATAGTATGAAACGCCGTTCATAATATACACCCTCATTATAATGTCGAATAACACGATATTAATACTGAACTATCTATAATCAGATGCAATTTATAACGGATCATTATCCTGCTGCGAGTTTTGGTTGAAGTGAGTAGGTAATGCCAATCCGAGCGTATTATTAAAATTACCTTCAGAAATGTAAAAGTTTTCGGCAGCGCATTTATGTTGCTAATAGATGAACTTGACTCGGATTATAGATCAAAATTGATATGTTTTATGTCCTTCTGTCCTAATCTGGGAATGATCTAGATCTTCACTCTGTATCTCTAGTTGTGGATTGTAAAAAGGTTGGGAAAAATGTTACCCTTTGTGAGAACGCAAAAAGTTGGAGATGGCTCAATTTATTGACTGCGAAGATTTATAAGTGAGGTTTATATATGCATGTATATTAGGGCTTTGTTATGGGGTAGCACTTAATTACATATAGTTCTAATTCAGATAGGGATGGAGATGAGTATCCACTATCCATGCATGCTGTATTCTATATCTATTGCACCTAGATATTTGAATATTTTGGCATGTATTTCTCATTGAGAATTGGATCATCATTCAGTCTAATCTGACTCCTGCTTTAGTTGGTCATCAATTTGGATCAACCACGGCGATGGTCGTGTTCGACGTCTTAAAGGGAAACGCTTCTAAACACACTATAAAGTTGCCTGTAGTTGTAGTTCAGACGCTAGGATGAAAAATGTAATAAAAGTAAGCGTTACGGAAGAATTACCAATCAGCTTGCTTTCGTAGCACTTACATGTACAATGATGGCGAGCTGAAAAATCATTGTGTAACTCGTTTTGTTTTTAAGTTCTGTCGCATTATATATTATACTTATATTTATTATTAAATCATACATTTATTAGTTGATCAATTAGTTTACTACTTATTATATATTATATATATATATATATATATATATATATATATATATATATATATTCAGTGCACACACAAGTGGCAGCTTCAAGGTACATATTTATACTCAAAGTCTGCTTTCTCACTACTTAGATCAACAAGTTAATCTCTTCAAAAAGGCTATGCCTTATCAAAACCTTATGTAACCTATATCTTGGGAACAATATGGCTTTTTAAGTGGTTTCCCATTGCCTTCCTCTGTTAGATGAATTATAGACCATTTAATCCTGGGGTAAATATTTAATGGTGAGGTGGGTCCCCTCTTGCCATCCTCAGCTCCTGCTTTAGTCGCATCTTACGTACACGCAGCATATTGTTTGCGGTTGCCCTATTCTGCAGTGGTCCAACCACACCCGAGCACGACACGGGGAATTATATCTAACCAAGTCATATTCAGTTAGAATCAAATACTGTTCACGCTCTTCTTAAATTCATACAATTATACCTTTTTCAAAGAAAAGTCTTCAAATATATTGATGGTACAATAGGTCGTAGGCGTTTACAGTTTCATGAATAATTCAAGCCTTTTGATATGCATATTTCAAAACTTACGTAATTTTATTAAGCATTGAGACGTATTGACTAAGCCTACTTTCTTAAATGTAATATAAGTTTACAAAGACAAAATTTTCTTAACTTATTTTAGCTACTATTTCAAATACAATTTAATACTTTTATTAATATGCTTAACAACTGTAAAGAAAAAATATATTTTTCAGTGTAAATTATTTTGTTAGTTAAATTTTGTCACGTTACATTTATCAGAATTTATTGTATTTATCGTCACCTAAGTAAATTGCTCCAGGTAGGCCTACTATCATTTTACTTGTTCCTAGTAAGCATTTGCCATTTTGTCAAACCTTCAGGAGGATTATATAAATTCATTAAAATCCCGGAAAAACGAAATTTGCGATTTGCGTACTCCTGTTGTTTAAGAGATTATTGATTAAGCTTCTAGACATATTGACTCGTTTCCTATTACTTGTCTGATCGAACTACTGCTTATTATTATCGACTAACTTTGAGCTGATCATTCATGCACAGAGAAGTTCTAGAAAATCTGGTCTGTTACATCAGCTGTTTTGCTAATCGTACGTTTTTCTTCTCTTCTCTTTTTCTAAATGTCCTACTCTAAGTGAGAACGTACAAGATAAACAACATATTAGGAGCGTGAAGAGGCATTGTTGAAGTCAAGACGTGTAAAGAAGATTAAACAAACCTGTGAGGCAGTGGTTAATCGAACAAAATAAAGCCAAGATAAGTTTCTCGAGTCTTATCACGATACGTTATCATCCTTCACATACTGAATTATCAGTCATGGTATGTTGAATTACGAGTATAAGCATGTTGAGTGCTATCACAGTGTACTATTATTATTATTATTATTATTATTATTTTATGCTTATCAATTTTTTAATATTTATAGCTGAGGAAGGCGCATGGGTAAGCAGAATCCTCCAAGAATAATAGCATATCAAAAGGAATGTTATAGATGATTTAAAGATCCACTCTTATGTGGATATGACGAGGAAAACGGAAGATAGCTATGAGTGGAGGCATTATATGCCAGGGACCGGCCAGTAGAGTTTGCACTAAGAGACAGAGATATATATCAATTTAATAAATAATAAATAAATAATAAAGGTTTAACGTCCGTTTCCTCATCCAGGGATGATGTCAGGGACGTCCCCAACAGCACACATCACTACAGATCAATTCACCCAGACCAATCTGCGAAAGAAATGTGCTGAGGAGAAGTAAGATCCTAAACGAAAGCCAGTCCGGTGATCAAAAAATGGTCAAGGTAGATTGATTATGTCTAAGGTGGGAAAAGGTAAGTTTTAAGCTTGCTAGAGAATGTTGAAAGAGAAGAACAAGAGTGAAGATTAGCAGGTAAAGAGTTCTAGATTGTGGGTACTGCGTAAGAAAATGAAAGTCTGCCCAATGACGTGAGAATATTTGGAACTGAGAGAAGATTGGCATCGGTGGAGCGAAGTGCACGTGAGGGACGATAGGGTAGAAGAATTTCAGATAAGTAAGAAGGCTTGCCAAATCGCAGAGTTTTGAAAGTTAATAGAGCTATTTTATATTTTATGCGTTGATTAACAGGGAGCCAATGAAGACTGCAAAGTAGAGAAAGAGAGCGAAATTGAAGTCGAGATGACTTACAAACAACACGTGCAAGAGAATTTTGGACGTGTTGCAAACGATTGAGAGAAGAAGTAGGCAACCCATGTAATAATGAATTACAGTAGTCGAGCTTTGAATGAACTATTGAATTAGCAAGGATAGTGGCTGAATTTCTAGTAAGGGATGGACGTATTTGCCTAATCTGACGAATCTGAAAGAAAGAAGCGCGACAAACAGAAAAGATATGGGATTTAAAGTCAAGGTTTTCATCAAATATGACTCCAAGGTTTTTGGCGGATCGAGAAGGTAAAAGAGCAAGATTCTGAAAATTAACAGAGCTATAGGTAATTTTACTTCTTTGCAAAGGAGTGCCAATTAAAAGGTATTCAGTTTTGGAAGGATTAACAGCAAGACGGTTAGCAAAAAACCAGGAATAAACCTTGTTTAGAATGGATGAGAGATGAGCCAGTTTTTGATCAGAATCATGATTAGAAAAGGAAATATATAGTTGTGTGTCGTCTGCATAGAAATGAAAATTTATGGAGGACTGAGCAAGCAGGTAGCTAAGAGGAGTGATATATAAAGAGAAGAGCAATGGACACAACACTGAACCTTGAGGAACATCGCGTAGGAGGGGTAGTTCAGAAGAGCGATTTTGACCAATAACAACAGAATGTGTGCGACATGAGGGATATGATGTGAGAAGGGAAAAAGCAGAATCAGACATGCCAAAACAAGATTTAAGCCTATTTATTAGGATGCCATGGTCAATTGTATCAAAGGTAGCAGAGAGATCTTGAATAACCAAGGCAGAAACCTGTCATGGCCAAGCTAAGATCATTATATATACGAAGAAGAGCGGTTTCAGTAGAATGGAGTTTTCTATAGGTAGATTGATAATGAGAGAGAGAAGGGAAAGAATCAATAAGTGCATAAACGGGTATAAATTACCTTTTCAAGAAGTTTAGAGATGAAGTTAAGATTGGAAATAGGACGGTAACCGGAAAGATCATCTTTTGGTAGAGAAGGATTTTTTAGCAAAGGAGATACAACTGCTTGTTTGAAGGAGGTCGGGAAGATACCTTCTGAGAGTGAGAGGTTGATTAAGTAAGTAATAGGAGCAACTAAAACATCAATACAGGATTTCAGTAAGCGTGTTGGAATAACATCAAGGCAGCAAGATGAGTCGGTAGAGCGAAGTATAAAATTGCGTATTTCTTCCGGTTTAGCTGGTTCAAAACTAGAAAGTAGTGGTGGTTCAGGCATATTTACAGAAATGAAGTTGTTGGTGTCAATGGAGTTGGAGGGTATAGAGCTACAGAGTTTGGCTATTTTGTCATCGAAAAAGTTGAGAAAATAGGTAGCAAGAGAAGATGGTGAGGTGGTAGAGGGGAGTGACTTGGGAATGGTGCGATCAAGCAGAGAGTCAAGTGCTCCCCATAATTTCTTGGGACAATTTTGATTCTGCGAGATTAGATTTTGATAATACAAGCTTTTAGCAGAACTAGTCATTTTATTTAATAATTTTCTTTGCTTGAGGTACTTGGACTTAATGTCTGGATTTCTTAGTTCAGGTGGATTTTTCAGATCCTTCCTGAACTTAGTTCGAGTTTGGAACGTTCAGATTTTTGTTTAAGGATTTGTTCAGAAATGAATGGTTTCCTAGGGTTTGAGCGGCAATGAATGGTCTTGAGAGGGGCATGTTTGTCTAATATGAAAGAAAGTACGGAGCAAAATTGAGCTGAATATTCGGAAACAGTTGAAGATGGATTAAAATACAAAGAAGAGAACACAATATCAGCAGAGAAGGCATCAATGTTAATAGAAGAGAGTTTTCTATAAGTTTTAAGTGTTCTGGAAGGGTGTACATTAACAGTCACAGGCAATTTACAGAAAATCGCACTGTGATCTGATAGTGAAGGATCAGAGATTCCTTGATCAAGAAATGACAATGCTGTTTCGAGTGATAAGAAGATAAGGCTGTATTATAATGTTATCATTTAATGGAAATCTTGCTAAACTTTTGATTGCAATGTTACACCGTTATGGGCTCATTATTGGATTGACAGAATTGAAATTATCTTTAGAGTGACAAAGGCTTTCATGAATGATGATGGCAGTCTAATTAGTCACTTGTAGTGTTGCTGCATCAATAGGATTAATGATTAAATATCATTAATGTTAATTTATTATTAAATAATCACCTTCATTTTTTGATGCTGTCTATATGCCTATGTTTGATTTATTAGTGTCTTAAATGTATCCTTATTTCTGGATCACTACAGAATAATCGCACCTTTACATGCTTTTTTACATGCTCACTAGGGGCGATTAATCGAAAATCTTGGAACACAATCAAAATCTTATCTGTAGCAATACTTTGTCTATGTTAAAGTATTAAGATTTCGCTAATGGTTGAGCTTTAACTAATAGGCTAATAGCAACATTGACGGAGTGCTCTATAATGAGAGTGAAAGAAGCTTCTGAATGAGAGCAGTGCTTTGAACCTATCGTATGACAAATAAAAATATTCGCACAAAAACACAGAAAAATCATTGACTTCTTGTCAATGATTTATTTATATATGTATTTATTTATATATATATATATATATATATATATATATATATATAGAGAGAGAGAGAGAGAGAGAGAGTGAGAGAGAGAGAGAGAGAGAGAGCGTAATGCATTAAAATATAAACAAATATTTTATTGATATATTATATACAGTATATATATATATACACTGTGAGTAAAAAAAAAACATGTGCGCAGTCTTTCGCCCATAACTTTGGTATTAGTGAACCGATTTTTTTAATTTTTGCATAGGTATAATCAGGAACACATTTGCTATAAAATAACGTTAAGTGACTCTGTTAATTATTATTTTTGCGTTGAAGCAGTGCTTGAAAATATGCGCGACTAAAAATATTCAGTTTAAGTAAATCCATCGCTACAGAATGTTTACAAATCCGTGGCTTAACAAAAAACGAAACAAGCAGTATTATACTGCTACTGTCAACTGTCAAAGTTTAATTATGCTCAAAGTGCCCACATTTAGCTGGAATACAAGCTCGGAGACGCTTGCGCCACTCATCTATTGCTTTATCAATGACAGACTGCTTCATGTCTTGCCAAACGTCCACCAGGCGTTGCTTCAACTCGTCCACGTTATTTATTTTCTTCTTTTCGTTGTAATTTCTTTAATAAGCAATCTGGCCCTCCCAGAATCCAGTTTTTTGTTGGAAATTCGGCAATCAACCAATGTGAGCCACAACCCTTTAAGAGGTACAAGTTTTTGTGAACTCTTAATCTGCTTTAGTAAACACCATTTTAAAATTTAAACAAAGACAGACTATGTTTGTAAAATCGTCTGTTATTGTTTAAATATACCGGAATTGTCACAAAAACTAGATTTAAGATTGATACTTTTCTTCTACTTTATAATTCTGAAACAATTTTCAAAATCGGTTCACAAATGTCAAAGTTGTGGATGAAATACTGCGCACATGTTTTTTTATGACTCACAGTGTATATACAAGTATATATATATACATGTATATATATACATACATATATATATATATATATATATATATATATATATATATATATATATATAGAGAGAGAGAGAGAGAGAGAGAGAGAGAGTGCATAGTGCATGAAAATATAAACAAATATTTTATTAGAATTGTAGCATATAATTTTAATGATTTCATTTTATAGCGTTCATCCAATGTAAAACTTATCTTTAATCAGACATACATTTGTCGTTAAAAAGTAAAATAAATATTGACTGAATCGATTTCAAAGATACACACTTTCTTCAAATCCTATTTCATATAATTAATTATTTACTAATCTTTTTACCTTTTCTCAAAGCATATCAATAATTTATTTACCTATGTACTATATCTCAAAACGTCACATTGCAGGATGCATGAATGAACGCAGAAAAATTAAAAAGTCCACATTTTGTGTCACTTGATTATTTACAAAGTTTTGCGCAAATTAAATGTATTTCTCATTTCTTACAAGTTAGTCTACACCTAATATTTTACTGATGCATAATTGTGCAGATTCCCTACTTTAATTAAAAGTCTACACAATTGGTTAACTTGTATATTTACTATGTTAACGCCTCATATCACCAATGTGGCGTGGTCTATGCCAAGTTTCACTCATCTAGAGGTATACTGAATTACATTTGCTTTAAGATCGATTAGGACTGTAGTTAGTTTTAGTTCTATTTACTTTTTCTATTTACTTTCTTTCAATTAATCCTTTTTTAAGTTGGAAAATATTATTCGCTCAAGCAATTGGAGAATAGTTCCAAGAGAATAGATTCTCTTTACAATATTTCAGAAAACCAAGAAGACGCAGAAATCCTACGAACTATCAGAGATTCACAGCTGGTGCTAACGGCTGTCGTGAAATGTCTGATAATCCGGTTTACTATATCTTTAAATGACTAATGACTACATGACTTTGAATGACTTATGACTACATGACTGCAACTTTGTTTAAATGATGGCATTCTGCTTGTAAAAATTCATCAATATTGTGCAAAAGCTAGTAGTGATAAAAGAGGGAAATTCTACGCCCTAAGCCCTGGTGGCAATTTCGTACCACTTGTGGCCCAGTTCGTCCTGTTCTCTGAACACATAGCCCGTGTCAGTGCGGCCAGCCATTATGGCGTCAGAGGGGCAGGGGGGCAGAAACTTGTGGGTGTAGGACTGCTTGTACTCCGTGCCTGAAAAAATAGAATAAATATTTAAAAAATTAAAAATAGCTTCTGAGTTGTAATAATTGATCCATTGACCGAGTCTTCGAAATCAATCGTACCAGTAGCAGTTTAAATGTAAGAGTTTGAATGTAGACTGATCTCCATTTGAATGTAGATTGATCGCCATCGCCATTGCTGGAGCCAAGGGCGATGTCGGTAAGATATTCAACCGCGGATCAGTATGTGCGGGGTTCAAATTCTGGGCTCTCTCGTCACTGACATCGCTTTCGAGTGAGGAAACTGATGTTAACATTAG
This sequence comes from Enchytraeus crypticus, assembly GCA_905160935.1. Taxonomy (NCBI): domain Eukaryota; kingdom Metazoa; phylum Annelida; class Clitellata; order Enchytraeida; family Enchytraeidae; genus Enchytraeus; species Enchytraeus crypticus. The sequence goes on along the minus strand of CAJHZI010000641.1, from coordinate 2,444,264 downwards.
CTTCTGCTTTTAGATTTAGCTTATGTAGTGCGACAACTTCTATCTGCATAACAGAGAGATCTTGATTACTTTGTAGGAAAGAAAATCTTAGAGATTTCATGTCTTCTAGCAATATATTAAATATTGAACAATTTTCAGCCCAAATCATTTGTGTAATATTTGTATCTATACAAAATAATAGATCTTTAAAAATTAAAAGATTTTTAATCATTTAAAAGATTTAAAATCCCCGTGTTTTGGCCGTCCCCGTGTTGTGTCCAGGTTGTTTGAAGAATACACCAACCGTGTAAATATGCACGAGTCGTATAAGGCGACAAAAAAACCAGATAAAAACCAACGTCACAATGGGCATTCGGTTGGTGAGCGCCTAGGCTTCAGAAATTGCTACAAAAACTTAAACGAATGGATCAAATCTATTAATATCCCGATCCTAGTCAAACTGGGATTTAAGGGAAGAAGATAATGATGATGTGTATATGCATAATATATACAGTAAATAAATAGGTCTTGTTGTTTATTGATTGATCTTGTCGTTTAATTTTCATAAATTTATTATGTAAATAAGCTGTTTCTTGAAAAAATGAGTAAAATTTTAAATGATATCTACTTTAAACATCTCAAGCCTTACGAAGAAGACTACGGCAAGAATGCACAACTGAAGTACCTTCATCGAGAGGAGCATTGCTGGAGAAGCCTGGGTCGGCAGGCTTGAGACTCTTCGTGGGCTCGACTCCTCCATACGACACGTAGTCGGTCTTGTAGGTGGGCTCACCCTCGAACCTGGCGTCGCTGGGAGTGTAGTGCTCCCTCTTGATCATCGCGGCTCTCTCCCCGGGGCCGTGGGCCCGGTAGTCAGAGCTGTACTGAGTCGTCCCGTCGAAGCCTGCAGCCACCTGATGTACAGGTTTGCAATGTCATACAATGAAGATTTAGCGTCTGATACGACATCCGAAGACAATTCCACGGACATACATGGAGGAAGATAAAGCAACAATATATTTACAAAATCGAATATACAACAAACGACGTGTTGGTGAAGCAGAACTACGAACAGTACGAAACCTACCTTCATACACATAAAAAATGAACAGTCCAAAAAGAAATCGAAATCACAGTGCGGTCTATTTGTTAAGGCAGCAGATTATACAGTGTGAGTGAATGAAAAAATAAGAACGTTTCAGTTATTACAGAAAGGTTGAGATACAAATGCAGGACTGGATAGATGATGAAGAAGAAGAGAATTTTATGCTCTAGAGGCCGTAAAGTGAACAGATCGCCTTCCAATGGACGAGTGATTATAAAGGACAGAAAGGAGAACTCCGTCAAGTTGGCTCCAACTTCGTCAAGTTCGCTATCGAATGTCTCAATAGCGCAGGGGTAACGTCAAGAAGTTTTAAATGACAGATTCTGAGGTGAATTGAGCCCTCGTGGGTTCAAATCCCAACCGCGCTGATCTGAGAGTAAAATCTCGGACATTAACTGGACTGGCTATACAGAAAATGGAATAATTTGCTTAACAGTTTAAACATTTGACATTAAAAGTGATAGATATCAACATAGTTGATCATTTCACTATAGTGCGTGTTTACATTTTTCTTTACTCCGCAATTTCTTCAAATAAATCTAATTAATATGCCGAAAATTAGAGCTTAATTAGTGCTAATTTTTGCTGTGAGTCCCACAATTAGAGCTCGCTCCGTTTGATACTTGTCAAGGTTTGATTCGATATACATGTATGTGTATATATGTATATATATATATATATATATATATATATATATATATATATATATATATATATATATATATATATATATAATTATATCATCACTTACACATGAATGGTTTTGTAGAAAAGTTACATTTTTGTTATCTGAAAATGTGAGCCATATTACATGAAAGACATTTTATTATTTTAAAAATGTGAGAAATATCACATGAAGTACATTTGTATTAATTATTACTTGTTTCGTTTTTGAAAAACATGTATTACAATATATGTGTACATGAGGTATATTTTGAACAGCTTTATGAACTTGTATAAATATCGATATATATTTCGGTTATTTTTGCAACATGTTATTGTGCAGTTATATCGAATCTAATTTGAATTGTGTATCGAAATATTGAGTTGAAACGTTAATATTCTTGAAGGGGGCGTATCAAGGTTTGATTCGATATATTATACATGTATATACATATAGTATGTTTTTATATTTGTAATCGTATTTCAGTAAAGTAATTATTAATACTGCTGGATAAGTAAAGTTAAGATTTAAAGTATTGAGTTTTATTAAAGTGAGATCCTAGGCGATAGCTAAGCTAGGGCAAGTGACCAATGAGGGCATGCCTAAACAGGAAGGAGGGGAGATCCAAGATGGAAGAGTGACAACACGGGCGTAAAACGTGCCAAGTTGAAAAGAGATTTAGGAGACTTGAGGAATCTCAGCAGTAGACGAATTAAAGAGCAATTCGAAGGGTTCAGGTATTCGAGCTATTTGTAGTCCATCGAACAGTCGATGTGAAGTGAGCGACCTGTAGATTTTCGAACAGGGAAGAGAGTTCCATTGAAGTATTCCAACCTTGGGATTATATTAGAAGAGATCCTAGTAGGCAACTAGTCGAGAGAAAAGTAAAGTAGAGTGTAGGAATTTATGCTAGAGAGCGTATTAGTAATTTGTATGTCAAAAGTAATTGCATGTAATATAAAGTACTTACTTTGGCGATATTCAAAGTGAACTGTAATTAGATACAAAAGTATAATTTTAAGGTATTCGAATTTCGCGTACACGTGGTATTTGAAATCGTTTAATTATCGTTCTACTGTATATCCGTGTATTACTTTATTTCTTTTAGTATTAAATTAATATTTAATTTAATACAGTCTTTGAAGTTATCAATCACTTAGTAGGATATATAGATTCAGTCGAATCGAGGACAATTAAAGATTCCGAAATAATTACTAGAGGCAGTTTAAAGGGAATTTGAATCATGGACCATTTGATGTCAGGTCCTCATTTTACCTCAGATTAAAAATTGTAGAATCAGGTTCCTGACAATACTTATCGGGTACCAAATTTGGAGCCAGCGCCAAGTTAGCTCCTCAGTATTCTCGTATTAACTTAAAAACTATATATAAAATTAGTGCTCAATTAGTGCTAATTTTTGCTGCAACTCTCATAAGTAGAACTCGCTCCGTTCGGTACTTACAGCGTATCGAAGCCTTGTGGTACCTTTTTGGAGCCAGCGTCAAGTAGGCTCCGCAATATTCTTGTACATTCTTGTACAAAGAAAAGCACTCCATCGAAAGGTTGACTACCTTACAAAGGCTATCCATCTGTCAAAATCATCGCCTTACTCTCTGCTCTTGATTATTAATCTTTTTGCACAAGCATGGTGCGACTGTTTCAAGATTAAAAATACAACACAAATCATTAAAAACAACTGCGCTCCCTAAGGGCTAAAAAACTAAAACCTTTTAGGGTTAAAATATTAAAACCAATTTCTACATACTAAAAAAGCTAAAGCTACTGTTAACGTCAGTTTCCACACTCAAAAGCGATGTCATTGACGGGCGAGCCCACGATTTGAACCCCGCACATACTGATCCGCGATCGAATACCTTACCGACCTCGCCACTGGCTCCGGCCAGCCATACTGATATACTAATGAAGAGCCTACACGGTTACTCACTCTTTTAGACTCGGCGGGTCTAATTGCTGGTTGTCTCTGTATTTCTTTCTGGGTGTAAGCCTGCCTATGTGTCGTCATCGAGTCCATGCCTCCATCAGGCTGCCTGTACACTTCTCTCTCCTTCACGTAGCGCTTCTCCAAGGGAAGAACACGGTAGTCGTCCCGGTGTGTTGTCAGGTCAGCCAGTCTGATCAGATGTTGCAATAGTTAAAACAAAAGAAATTAATTAATTAAAAATGTCTCATGTTTAGCTCAATGCCAGTGTCCTTGCATTGCAAGTGAAGTTATGTAGAGGCGACCAAGTTGCAATACAGAGTGCTTCTTTCTTCTTAACGTATGTCGAACTCTTTCAAACATCGTTTAGGCAGAACTTGACTGTGTTGCTGTCGAAAAGAGTACGACTGAGATCCTTTAAATTAGCTAAGAAATTCGATCGATTGTAAGGTTTTATTCTGCTGACAATATTCATCATTGAATTTTTTCGGCTGAGTACGTCCTGAATTCTGTACGTTGAACCTATCCTCTCGAGCAGTAGGTTACGCGTTGCCTGACCTGGGCTTTAAAATCAAGCCATTTGTATCCGAGGTGAATACTCTGACCGTTACGCCATATCTCCTCATGATCGATTACTGACAGCACGAAATAAAAACTCCAGTGTACTAGAAGACTATTCCTAAATCCGATATATCTCCAACTTGAGCTATCAATAGGCAATGATAGTTAATAACTGGTAAGAAGAGAGGAATAATTAAAGAAAACTACAAAAGCTGCAACTAAGAAAGAAAACGCAGTAACGAAGCTAGTATGTCATTATTTAGATCATGTACTGTAATAATATGCTATATTATTATAGCAAAATATATTTTAATATTGCTGATATATTTATATATATTATAGTAAATCATTGTAGTATGATTCTAATAAACTTAATTTTGTAATGTTTACATTATTTTGCTAGTTTTCAGCTGAAAGTGGTGTGTAACATGCCTTGCCTTTGTCACCGTTCAAGAGTATAAAGTTAATGGCTTTCAGTGTGCAATGAATTAGATATTTCTCTCTCGATCTCTCCATTGTCCTGCATAGTTGCAGGTCCAAGGTATATATTCTTTCAAGAGTCTGCGGCCAAGTTACAAAAAGAACACTCCATAGATCTCTCTACGACAAGAGCACTCAATAGATCCGTGATTTAGCTATATGTTGCGACTAATATGAAAAGTAAGTAAAAGAATAAACAAGTGAAACTTGCTTGCTATCAGACTGGAACGGCTTAGCATCAGGCTTGAAGCTCACTGTTTTATTTAGCTCACGGGGTATGTAATCACTTCTGTAATTAGTCTGATCACTGAGACTGGCAGTGTTAGGTTGCCAGGTCTCCTTCTCTTTTAACTACATAAACATACTAGTGTCATACACATAGGCATACACATACAGTCGTACACATACAAGCACAATCATACACATACAATTATACATATACATTGATACAAATACAATCATGAATACACATACACATAATCATACACATAAAGTCATACAAATACAATCATACACATACACATAATCATGCGCATAAAGTCATGCACATACAAGTGTTTTACATACACGTAAATTGCATTGAAATATCTATAGATACTTTTAAAATATTCCTCAATAACTGTTGAAGCTCAATCTCTTCTAACAGCATAGGTCTAATGCTTTATCGATGTAGTCGATGAAGCACGTTGTCTTGCACTGCTACAGCGTGTTTGTTAGTTTCACTTGCTAGATTTACATAATCTTCAAAAAGTTAAGGTTAACGTCAATTTCCTCACTCGAAAGCGATGTCAGTGACGGGCGAGCACAGGATTTGAACACCGCCCATACTGATCCGCGGTCGAGTATCTTACCGACTTCGCCACTGGCTCCAGCCAAAATTTCTAAATGCTTATTTTGCTCAAATATTTAGACATATTAGTGTGTACTAGTGTAGAATTTGAATGTAGAGTTAACTTGGGGTTATGGTTAAGTTCAGCCTATTGCGGATATGTAAAGATAAATTAACTTTTACTCGTAATTTAATGGTTTGTCTAAAGTGACTAAACACTATTTGCACTAATTTCAAAAAAGACAGCGTCAAACCAAAATGTTGACACAAAAATTTTATTTTATTTCAATATCATTTCGTTCTGATTGCTAATAAGCTCTTATCTTCTACCTCCTACCACATCTTATCCTAATTAAACGCAATTATTAGATCACGAATACGCTAAAACTTCAGAATTTTTTTATTATTTAGTCACAATGCGCAACTGCAAATCTTATTAAATAAGTAATTGCATATAATTTTTTCCATAATAACAATTATTTACTAAATTACTAATTACGAATCACAAATTATTAAATTAAACTACATATAATAATTTCAACCTGCTTGATTGGCAGCTCGTGGCGGATGTAGCTGGACTTGTAGTCCGTCCCGTCCTCGAAGGGCTGATCGGAGGCAACAGGGGCCTGCATGGGTCTCAGGGACTCGGTCCTTCTCGCCCCGGAGTGAGCGATGTAATCCGTGTGGTAGTTGGTCGTTCCATCGAATGGCGTCTCAGTCACCTGGTAGGAGTAATTAGGTCCGTGCTTTGTCATAGGCTGAACGTCCCATCTCCTATAATCACCTGCTCATTCGGTATACGGTATTGTATAGAAGATAAAATCCCTTTTTGATTCATTTTATGTTGGGTATATAGTATTGCAGAAAGTAGCAGCATTTTTGTGCCATAATTGTCTCTCTCACTCTCTATCTCTCTAGTGTTCTGTCAAGTGGCAGGTCTATGTTACACATTCCTACTCATAGTAATATTTAATAATCCTGAATTCACATTCCATGTATAACAATCCATAGAACCACATAGTACTTGATCGTCAATTAGTTATTCCTTTCATAAAGTCTATGACTTATGACTAATCACAATTTATTGCTATTTATAGTCCGGCTATAGCTCGGGATAAAGTATGGGTTCTGATTCAAACGCTAAGGCTAAGATAAAGCAAGCTGACGAATTATTATGTAACGACAATACCATTGAACAGTTGGGTGCAGTCATAACGTGGAGATTAATCGAATCTGTGCGCTAGTAGTCATGTTTAGATTTTAGTATTAACCACTATTACAAACACTGTAGAGCTCCGACAGCAATTTTAACTCTTGCAAAACTTTTAGCATCATTAAGTATGACAATGGGATTTTTATGTATTAATATTCTATTACGTATGTATGTTAATCGGCTCTAGATGAAGTCTAACGTTCTCCGTTGGTCTTTATTCTGGCATCCGCGATCTAACAAGACAATACTAGAGAGTAGTAGATTTAATTATTTTCGATTAACAACCCCGAAATAAAATAACTTAGGAAACTATTTGGTCTCACTTTTCTATAGAATCTATAATAATCTGAACCTCTGTAAGTTGGCTCTCCCTCAAATCTAGCCTCCACTCTCTTGGCCTCCTGGTGACGAATTGGTTTAGTCAGTTCCTGCTGCTTCCTGTGAGTAAAAGAAAAAATAATAACAAAATTAGGCTGCTACTGTCGTTCGTGACAACACAGAGAACCATAGAAGTGATGTCAGTCGACGAAGCAATATACAAAGGTCCTGATAAAGGTGCGCAATAAATATCCGAAGAATCAATAAAAGGCTGCACTACAAAATTAAAAAGGGTTAAATAAAATAATTTTTCACTAACATTTTATTTGCCATTCTGGTGCTATAATAAAATCATGTTCATACTGCCAGTAGCCTCATCGATTAGATATCCCCTTTTAGCTTAGTAAGCGCAGAGTTCAAAGCTAGAGCTCGATAAATCATTGACATGTTTTTCGAGACAGAAAACTTGCGTTAAGCCAAATATAGACCTTTGAAAAAAATTATGAGAATGGATAGTTACTAGTGTAGTGCTGAGAGTAGTTAGTCACGTGATCCATATCTCCATCAGGCTGCTTGTATTCCTCATGCTTGTGGACATAATGATGACCCAGGGGATGCTCTATGTAGTCAGCTCTGTCAATCAATCAATCAATCAATCAATCAATCAATCTGTCAATCAATCAACCAATGAATGAATCAATCAATCAGTCAATCAACGACAACCAATCAATCAAGGAACCCTATTTCGGACTACAATATTTCCCTGAAGATGATCTATTTAATCAGCTCAATCAATCAATAGATCAATTGAAGACAACAATATATTTCAGTATTGAAAGATAAACTTTGCGCTTTATTTGCATGTCAAAACTTTAAAGCAGTTTCCAACAAACACAGTAGGATGAAATTAAATTGCAACAACAACATAAGTATTAAACTAAGTGAACCGTATAAATATACACTTTTCAAATTAACCAACTAATTAATATGTATATATATATATATATATATATATATATATATATATATATATATATATATATAATCAACCAACTTGACAATAGTTGTTTACAAGTACCATACCATATATTACCATTACGGTTATTTTAGTTAATAATAATATTAAATTTAGTCGCTTAAATTCGACTATTTTTTAACATATTAAATTTATTCTGGGCACGTTTTCTTATTATGTTGAAAACTATTGCAAAGCATAGAAATCCCAATATGCTTGTATTTCGACCATAGCAAAGAGGCAGGAAACGGACGTTAACCGACATCGCCACTGACTTTAGCCATTGGCGATGTCGGTAAGATATTCGACCTCGGATCAGTATGTGCGGGGTTCAAATCATGGGCTCGCCCGTCACTTACATCGCTTTCGGGTGTAGAAACTGACGTTAACATTAGCTCTACCAGCTTTACAGGAAGTATTGTGAGTACCGATGGGTAGTGACTCCATCCATAAGCCCGTCACCCCTGACGGGCTGCTGGTGTGGTTTGAAGTCCTTCTCTTTGGCATATCTCTCGTGAGGCTTGTACTCGCTCTTGTACTCACTGTACACACAGGGTTCTCCCGGCACGGGAATTCCCCTCGGGTTATGGGGACATTTGTGCCTCCTACATCAGTCAATATGTGCAAGTATTTTGTATGTATAAATTATGTACTATGGGCATAATAATAACAACAACAACAATTAGAGTTCTACAGTCATCAATGACAACATCAAGCACAATTGAGACTAAATCAAGCCGGCGAGCAAATCCAAGGTCCAAAAACGGTGCAAAATCCAAAATCCAGAAAATCAGTCCACAGTAGAGCGATTAAAAAAGGAGGTTTAGACGCAGGTCGCAACTCATGGACACTGGAGGAAGAAAGAGATGTATGTATTATGTGCATGCATGTGTGTGGGCATGTAAGTATATGCATCGGCACTGGCTCCAGCACTGGATGGAGACAGTGACGATGTCGGTAAGACATCCGACCGCGGATCAGTACGTGTGGGTTCAAATCCTGGGCTCGCTCGTAAATAATATGGCTTACGAGAGATGAACCTGACGCTAATATTGGCTTAACAGTTTGACGGCTTACTTAATGTTACATAATTAATTTTTAATTGCATAATGCTATATTAATTTCATTTGGTTTAAAACTATTTCGATTTGTAAAAGACAACGAACTAAAATTCGAAGCTCATGACGTATTTATTATACTCTTATAATTATATTCGCGTTATTACACTAGTGTAAATTAATATGCTATACTTAATTCTGTTCAGTTCATGTAGATCTAATGAAAGATGTGTATGTGCATTTTAATTAGAGCTATTTTGCAGTGATATTCGATATAATGCATTAATCTGTATGGCTTGGACGAGTTGCTTGTGTAGCTTTTTCTCACATAGCCTCTTGACCAATTATAATATACACGTATAATAACGTGTACAGTATATATTACAATTGCAATATACATGCATTTATTAATACAATATTAGATTGATTGTGTTCATAACGTAATTATGTATACTTGTTGGTTAAATTTACAAAATTTTACAAAATTTACTATTTGTTATCTAGTGCATAACTAGATTCGTATAATGTTTCATTTAAAACCATAGCAATTGATAAGCGACGCGATCTGTTCTTGATAACTTAATCAATTGCTTTCAATTTTACTTAAGAAGTCACAGTTTCAAATTTTTTAGTGAGCAACGTATCAATTATTAACTATCATTATTAATATATTATTATATTCTTAAATCATTAATTTAAATTGCTATGTCGTAGGAAATAAACAAGAGTATATTATTTTAATTTTAGGATACTATACGCATTATTGGCTATTATTGTATAATCTAGAGAATATTATTTTATATTAGGATACTACCAAGAGTATAACACTTCAGTTATTAGGAAACTAGATTAAATTAGGCATAATATTTATTAATACTAGCTAGAGTATACTATTTCAATATTAGGATACTAGCTAGAATACATGTATATCATTTTATTGTTGCGATAGTAGCTAAAGTATATGTTTAAGATATTTACTTGAATGAAATCCAAATAAAAACAAAAAAACACAAAATACTTACCCACAGTTGCAGATATTGCACAGACAAACTCTTTTTGAGGGCATTCCCTCAATAAATTAAGCACTAATTACTGATAAATTATCAAAAATATACCTAAATCATTCGCTAGCTTACAGCCGTTGCTAATGGCAACAATATCCAGCAATGTACAATTGTTGCAGTGCTTAATTCAATTCAACTTGTGAAACATTCAAGCCAACTAGCAATCTGTTACTGTAGATTTGTTTTACTAATGCTGCGGTTGTATAATTTGTATACGTCTCTATGTGCCTCTGTCTCTCTCTATATCCAGAGTTTACAGTACTTCTCTTATTCACTTTCTCTCTATATGTTTCTATGTATCTTTAATGAAGCCTAATTTGTTTATTTCGCATGGACCCTACAGCTTAAGCAACCAACGACTGCTACATTGGTAGGCCTACTCACAGCGCAGCCTAAAGCAAGATTTAGAAAAAGTCGCGAGTACGGTATTGATCCACTTCGTGACGTAATGAAAGCCGTACACAGCCTTTCTCTTATAATCTTTAACATAACTGAGAGAGCATGGTGGTCAACTAGATGAGGTTCTATTTCATATAAACTTTAACATAACTGACAGAACATGGTGGTCAACTATATGAAGATCATATAACCTTTATCTTATCAAGTAAGGCCAGGTGATCAACTAGCTAGATTTCTATGCGCCCTCTTCGACAACCCATTTTGTTTATTTGTTATTTGGATCATTTATTGTTTATGTATTATTATGACTGAATAAGCTCTCTCTCTCTCTTTCTCTCACACTCTTTCTCTCTCTCTTTCTCTCTCTCTCTCTCTCTCTCTCTCTCTCTCTCTCTCTCTCTCTCTCTCTCTAAAAAGAGTTTATCACTGAAATTATTGCTAAATAGCTATCACCTGAACATGCCATTGGCGTGATGAAATACTAATATCACCCAAGGAGAGAGAGAGAGAGAGAGAGAGAACTATGTTTATTTAAAAAATATAGGAACTCCATATTGTGAAGCGGGTGAATCCTGAGACTGTCCGTCGCAAAAGACTGAAATTGTCACTAGAAATTAACTGTTGACATTTGAGTCATCCTCTTCCTTGTTTTAAATATGAAATTGAAATAATTCATTGAGAATTTTCTTCAGTCGCTAGGAAGAGGTTGATAACGTCTAGTTCAGGTATGTAATCGGCTTAGACAAAATCAATCAATATTCAAAACAAGTGATCAATAAATCCCCCTCACTTAACTCCCGATACTTGCTACTCCTTTTGCATAAAGGCTCTTGGCTACTTGTAGCAAATTACTCAACTGTTTAGCAACAATATTTAGCTATTTATTTTCCAAGTGATAAAGCTTAGTTTTATTTTCAAGTGATATGCTTTTAGATATTTTTACGTTAAAAATATTTAAATTATTTAATGTCATTTGTCCATTAAAGTGCATGCACCTAGCGTATGCATATATATATATATATATATATATATATATATATATATATATATATATATATGTATGTATAAATAATATATATATACATGTATATATATATATATATACTATATATATATAATTATATATATATTCCCCTGATCGATTTGCTTAGATCTAGCTGCTACTTCGCTTTTGATCTATCATCACTATTATATACATGTACATGTAGCAAATTTAACTCTCTATATTTTCACTGGGCTGTAGCTTGGCACTTTGACTACAGAAGACATTAGAAATATAGTTATTGAATGCACTACCAAAAAGAAAAGAATTCGTATAAAATATAATGGGTAGAGATGCAGAGTTCAGCAATTTTCAAAATTCTAAATAAAAAATAGATAGTAGGCCTAATGGCTGCAGGCCAGACCTTTACGTATGGTACTTCTTCTTTAGTGTCTATCATAGTAAATCAAAAGTGTCTATCGTAATATAGGCCTTAGTATATAGGTCTAGTCTCAAAAGAGCAGTATTGTAAGTGGATGCTGATTGTGTTGAATAAATAATTCGGCTAGTAAATCATAATTAAATCATTAAATCAGGAGTCAATAAACTGTTCTGTTTAAGTCAGGCAAGTCAGTCAGCTAATCTGTCTCTCGACCAGTGCTACTGCATGGAATCATTTAAATACCTGTACTGTTATTACAGGCAGCTTCATAGACGCTAGTCAGCATGCCTAATCGCCTTTAAGCTTTTATATATTTTGTGGCGAGATTTAGCTACGGCAGGCTAGAATTTGAACGCTTCGAGTTGAAGCTTATTTCTCAAGTGTTGTCATTGGCAACGCTCTATGTTGTACTGGTTGCTAAGCAACGCTTCAGATAATTCAGTCGTATAGGCATATGTAGGCCTACACGTGGGAAAGCATATACATGTATATGTCTGTAAGTGGTTAAAGTGGGGAGGGGGCGCAAGGGAACAGGGGAACTCAGTTCCCCTAGCTCCTATTTTTCTGAGGTGCGTTCCACTGCTAGAGGCCATATTAGATACCAGGAGATTATGTATATATATTGTAGGATGGTTTGAGAGGCATCTGTAAGTATATTATAAATAGGAATTGAGTGGTTCCCCTACCATTCAATTCCCGCTTTAGCCGCTGTGTATTAGTACATATATATTCATAATTAAGCATACATGTATATTTAAGCTTAGCCTATATACAGCATACTGAGGAATATATAAACATACATAATGGATGCATACTAGGGTATGTTCAGTATGTAGGCTAAGCATATTAAACTATATATGCATACAGAGAATTTTATATAAGCATATATTATTTACTATACAATATATATATATATATATATATATATATATACATATATTATATATATATAAATATTGGGGAATGTATGTATATTATATAGGCTGTGCATACTGGCATACTGAAGATATATGTACATAGACGTATTGTGTACGGTACATTAAATAATAGACCACACGTTAAGAGCGTATGTCGCAAGAGGCGACTAAGTAAGTAAGCAAGAACTGTGGTAAGCAACTGGAAACCACTTCAGAAGACACATTTTTCTCAAGCTGTAGGATATGTATTGCTGTAGTATTTAAGGAATTAATTTAATTAAAGTGCAGCCTTTTCTGGAGTTATTAGCTTGTTGATCTATGGAGTACTGCTCATTATGGATCGTGAAAGAGACTTAGAGTATGAATTTATATCTTATCTTCAGCCTGATACTTGGCAGAACACAATATAGGGTGAGAGAGAGAGAGATAGATAGACCTATTTAAGACTATATGCAACCATACATAACATTGTCAGTGGTGTAGCCAGTATAACTGTAGCACGGAGATGCAGGATGGAGATTAATTTTGTAGGAGGCACAATTCGGTGCAAATATTATGTACCGCCAACTGTACACTGTAAACAACTTTGTTTTGTTATATTTTGGTCTAGCTAATTTTGGATTCGCTGGACCCAAAAGGTAACAAATGAAGAAGTCATATACATTTGAATGAATGAAGAAGTCATGAGAAGAGTGGATACAGAAAAATGCTATAAGAAATTAGAAGAAGAATCGGATAGGACACATCCAAAGGGATGAGATATTTTACAAAGTAGATCATAGAAGGTAGAATGGAGAAAAGACAAGCAGAGGTATATTGAAATTAGGAATGCTAGATGATTTAAAGATACACTCGTATGTGGACATGCAGAGGAAAACGGGCGACAGTATGCACTTACGGGATTTAACTTTCTGAATGACGCAGCTTATTCTGACAGTTGAAAGCGTTGATAATGACTGTACTCCTGTAACTACTGTGTCTCTAGTAGGTTTTCACTGTCGGAACTGATCTTCGAGACTGCTTTACATGCAACGGATTCTAATTATTTGTTGTGCTTTAAAGACATATTAAAATTTTGCACGTAATCATTAAAAGATCTCTTGATCAATATTTTTAAAACTGCCGAGTCTACCAGTGTTTTAATTGTATCAGCTTGTATAAGTTTTCTCTCAAGGCATCTACATGTACACTTAATTGCAGTTGTTTTTTCTTAAGCATTCATCGTGTGAGTCATTGACCGTTCAAATGTGTTTTACTTAAGGCTATGATTGTTGTACAATGACTTCTCATTATTAACGATATAATTCAAATTGCATGCTTCATTAGCCAAAACAAAATGGATTTTATTTACGCCTACTAGGTTGCATAATACTTACGTATTTTTTATTCTAGTCGTATATATCTAAAACGATTTAACATAGGCAATTATCTTTCTCTGTATCCTAGTTTAACTAGGTCTAGATTAGAAAATTGTATAGCAATTTGTGGAGCCTTGGCGCTAATTGAAATAATAAATTACCCTTCTAACGTTAATTTAGATAATAATCTTAATATTTTATTCAGCTAATAACAATTAAAATATTACTTCAGAGACAAAAATATTCAATTATATATATATAATTATATATATAATATATTTATACATGTATATATATATATATATATATATTATATTTTTTGTTTTAATAATATTTTTATATATATACTGTATATTATATATATATATATATATATATATATATATATATATATATATTACATATATATATATTATTAACAACGAAAACTTATATAGCAGTGTCATGGCCGAACTCGGTCTTCGAGACTACTTTACAGGAAGAGTTCAATTGTAATCATGAGCTAAATAACAATTAGATTTAAATTAATATCTTAACTAGTAAAAAAAATTATATATATAAATATATATTTATATATATATATATATATATATGTATATATATATATATATTGCATATATATATATATATATATGTTTATTTATTTAAAATTATTATGAAACGCTACACGATTTTGGTCTTATTGGATATAAACTTATTTTGACTGATAGACATTGTGCTCACGTATCATTGCGTTCTGTGCATGGTATGTTCAAGTCAGAACTCCATGAGAATTAAAGTGCAATGCCTACGATAGAATTTACATTCAATCGAGCTCCTCTGGTTGCGAGTTCCTTAAGCAATATATTATTTTTCGAGAAACTATTTCATAAATTAAAATAAATTGTTAAAGGCTAAATCATAGTAAACCGTCAGTTACCTTTTCGAAAAACTACTTAATTATCTGGTGCTGAACCGGCGGATAGTTGGGAAGTTGTTGACATCGGATCAGTAGATACTGGATTCATATCCAGTGCTATCCTCGTCGCTGATATGCTATTCGATCAGGAAATGAACGGTCGAAAAATGAGTTTTAACCTGCCAGGAAAGAGAATTTTAAACAGAAGAAGAATTAAGAGCGGAAATCAGTAGGCACGTAGACCAATATGAGAGAGAGAGAGAGAGAACCATGATCATTTGTATGACGGGAGAGGCATATGAAATGTAGCCTAACGTCTACCAAATGATGTGAGAATTGTTGGTCAGAAGATCGATAAACTACGAGAATTGTTCTATTAAAATCGGCGTATGGGAAACTGAACTAAGGTAATCATTGTTGTCAGTTCTCTCTTAGATTTCCCTTCAGATTTGATCAAATCACGCAGTCTCACGATAAGATTTATCTGATATTTGATCAGTAGCGTATCTATTCAGATAAAATTGATCGTCAGATATCCGACATCTGATCAGCTAAAATTGACCGTGAGTGACAGTTTGTATGCAGCGTAGGCCTACTAATTGTGATTGCATACATTGATAGAAAATGCTACGAGCTTATGAAATTGAATGTATGAGACCGCCTTCTTAACCATTAGACTAAATAATTTTTTCATTAGCCGGACCTCAATGACATACTATGTGTTGATGTATTATGTAAAAGTTAAAATAAGTAATAAAATCTGATGTCAGTAGTACACACCTCATTGCGTACAGTCTTCAATCATTATCATAATTTAAATTATCAAATAGATCAGGGCGCACTTGTAAGATTTGGGTGTTCGTAATATACATGCATAGCATTTACACAGCTAAACTCTAGTTTAACAACGACATTCGGGATCGATTACCAAAGAAATCTGGGGCATAAGCAAAATCTTTAAACTAATACCTTCAAACTGTTTTATAATTCATTTCAAGTCAATAAGTTACAGAATATCCAGTAGAGAAAATCCTTATATCCTTTCAATGCCGTGCATAAGACTGATTTTCGGGATTTTGATCCGAAAATGGAAATAGTGTGAAGTAAACCACAAAATAACATGCAGAAGAAACTTATCCAACATCCCTTCAATATCCCTCCTAATAAAGGTTTCGGGCTTTAGAATCGCTCCGATTATAATAATACATTCTGCTCGCTGTCTAGATTTTGGTTTCATGTTGTCGTGGATGACAGTAGCACTCTAATATCACACGGATATTGTTGTTGCTATTACCAACGCTTAGCCTACTTCTAGTCTCAAGAGCATATCAGTAGCTGGAGAGGGCTGAATTTGAACTCCAACTCGATCTACTGAACCACAGCAGGACACCTAATCGATAATACTACCGTTAATGTTTATGGTTCTCTTTTAGGTAAAATTTATTTTAGTTGTTTATAAAATGTGGTTATGAAGTAAATTGTGAATTTAATACTCTGTTTACAGTTTAACAGAACTGTTAATTGAATTTAACAAAATTGTATACAGCATAATATGTTTGATCTATATTTCCGTTAAATTTAATGCTGAAATTCCAGCCAGTCTTTGGCAAAAGTCGATTGTGGCTTAGTCCACAGTTCTGCTATCTGCTGTTACTAAGTTTACAATTATCAGCACAGCTCGTTTACTTAAGTTAGGTCAATTAGAATCAAAAGATAGACTTCGATCAAGAAGTTATTATAAAAATTATCATTGCAGCATTTAGCGGTGTCATCATAGTCAAATTAAAAATTTAAAACAAGTGACAAATAGAGAATTTGATTTTACATTAATTATGTATTGCATATATATTTGCAAAATTTTGCAAAACAATACAATAAATATATTTGGCATGAATTTTTAGCCACATATAAACAATAGATCTAATTTACTTTATATATTTGTAAGTTATTTTAAAGAACATGACAATAATACAATATCAGTTAACAATATATTGAAGCACATAACAGTTCCTATTATCAAATATTCAGAAATGTCGACCTTAAAATGTGGACTTGAATATCGGATTAGTTTTACAAGCGAATCTACATTAATAATACCATGTAACTACGCATTAATCTATTTAGCATAGTTTAACTGTTTTAAATAAACCATTGCCACGAGTAAAGACATCTGTAATCAATTTACCATATACCAAAATAAATAAAATATTGAAGATAAATTACCCAGAGGCTGTTCAGTATTAAGATAAATTTTCGAGAAAAATCGAAATACTTTAGAATATTTTATATTTGTTCGAATATTTTAAGGTTACGAAATAAATTTGAGACTACAATCAAATGTTAAGAGGTGCGGACCTACAACCGACAATGCAGTCATATAAGGAGGTTAAAATCGAGGATAAAGCCGATCCGTCTAGAAAGCACGTCAATAGATCAGTTCGGTAATTGAAAACATATTTTGTTGCATGCTAACACTGGTTTGTTTATGTTGACATCTGATACATATATTTACATGTAAATGTAATGGGTCTACATTATAACTTCGTTATAATGCGTGCATATCGTTATAATAGGTGTCAGAGTTAAACTATAAGTGTTAAGTTATTCTTTAATTAATATCCGTATAGTAAATTGTAAAGTAAATAACATTTATAAAGAAAGCTTGCACTAGAAATTTTATGAGGAACTAGTACATTTCGATGGTATTCTATGCAGTGTTTACGTTTTCTTCTCCACTGTTTACATTTGGTGTCCCGGATGTTCTATTTATAGCTATTACCGAAAAGATCTATTACAAGGCGAGCAATAAATTTGAACCCGGCATCAACTGATCACCACACAGACACCAAACTGATCATGCTACTTGCTTAAATATCTTCAAGAAACCTCGTGAAGCCACAACAGCGAGAGTACAGACTCTCAGAGCTACAGTATTCTACAACAAACATGCAAAATTATACAAAATATACTGGAAAGACAACTAGCAGTATCAAATAGTATACAAAGCTTCAAAATCAACATTGTCGTGGACGTTCTCATAAAAGTCTTCGATAATTAAAATCACTTCGTATTTCAGTTATTTCACAAACGCAAACAGCAGCATTAATAGTATCTATATAAAATAAAATTAATAGAAATAATTACAAAAACGTTAATTCATACTGTCCAACTCATGGAAGTAGAAAATCATTTACATAAAAATTTAACAAAATTCCATAACGTATCCGTCAAAACAGTTACTTGACGCCCACCGTTCACTATAGCACTAGTATGGCGTTCTGCTTTAGCGGTGCTTCAAATATATGCATATACATGTCTCTCTCTCTCTCTCTCTCTCTCACTCTCTAGATATACAGTGTATATATATATATATATATATATATATATATATATATATATATATATATATATATATATATATATATATATAACTTGGAAATAAAAACTTTACACAAAATTATTTGCACCCATAGATGCAAACACTTCTTAAAACTGCATTGTTATGAGTAAAAAATACACACGAACGCTCAAGTTCATATCAATCTGCAACTGAGCTAACAAACCACTGATCTAGCATAAAACTGTGTACACACACAATTATGCATTCACAAAACTGTGTATGGTACTGTATACACTGAACATATATGCATCAACTCACAACATTGCTAACAGAAATATTGCGTGAGTAAAACTGTAAGTGAGCTGTAAATGAGCATTTTTGTGTGCACAATTGCACATACACAAAACTGTGCACACAAAAATTTTGCATTTGCAGTCGTTCCCTAAACGTGCACACAATTTCATGCCCACAAAACCAGGCGAGAAAAACAGCAGCTAGATAGGGTTTTTTAGTTCATTTATATTTTACAAAATATACTACATGGTACTAGATTGTTAGCCAACTGGTGCTTTGCCGGCAGAGAGTGTGCCACAAGGTTAGCAACTGTTCCGGGTTCCAAATTCCAATAGTTTTCTTCGCGAAAATCAGGACTCAACTGTCACTGATGAAGCATTCAGACTAAGAAATGGCATTAAATTCAGAATTAGTAATAAGCCCGCCGAACCAGCAAAGCTAATGACCGGTTTACAGCTAGCTCAACAACCAGTTGAAGAGCTAGCTGTGTCTCTACAACAGAGCTGAACTAGTTTTAGAAATAATAGATCGGTTGGGACCAGTTAGAACCAATTTACTGCCTTTGGAGAAGTTTCTTAAAACTTGTGCAAGATAAGTGGGATCAGATAAGCGAACCATGCAGCCTATTTACTGTAACAGATAGGAAGCAGTAGCAGGGCTTCAGAATGCCTCAATGGATTTGAAAGAACGCACATGCACGTCTAACTGCTGCTGCTGCAGAAGCGCAACTAGAGCCAACACTTAAGATATTTAAACTTGCTATATTATACTGTAAAACTGTTCCCGTATGATGACTAATGGGTTAGTGTTACAAGATACTCGAGTAATTATTAAGCTGCACGAATATTGAATCATTAATAAACAACAATACCAAGATAGAACAAAAGTAGATATTAAACCTTGCTTACCTTAATTAAGCTTTTACAATCTTCAACCATCAATTTAGCTAAATATAACTACTTTATAACTTTATTTGCGACTAGCTTAATCTTATACATTGCCTGTTCTATCATTACAAATAGCTAGGTTAGATGCAATACCTCGTCAATAAACAAAGTGCTCAGCATTTACAACTTCTCAACTTAAACAATTTGCAAATTACACAATTAAAATTCTGCAATTCGCACTGCAAAATAGCTCACTCTTTTGACTCAGAGAAACATTTCATACATAAAAGATTAATAACTGATGAATCAAAAAAAAATCTGGAAAAATATGAAAAAATTTCGAAGAGAGTTCTTAGTGTTGAATACTGTTCGTAATTCTTAAATTAAGGATGTTATAAAATTTTATATTGATCAACTCGAAATCCTACAAATTTTCCATTTTTATTAAATTATTTCAAACACAAAATTTGCTCTAAATAAAACTAAAACAACAATAGCGTCCTTTTTGCATCACATCGACGAATTAAAAGACAGATATTTAGGATACAGAGTTTTTTGCTCTTCATTCACTATTCGTCTATTCGTATCCCGATCCTGGTTAAACTGGGATTTAAGGGAAGATGATGATGATTCACTTTTAGAAAGATGGATCTACGAAGAGGTGAAGGAAAAATTAAGGTTAAGAACAACATGAAAATTTTAGAAAAGAGAAATTCTAGAACTCATGATCAACACGACTACCATTATTGAAACAACTTCCAATTTCGACAAGATCTATACCTTCCAGTTAGACACTTTGGTTTGTCTAGTACCCTTTATAAACGTAGTAACATCCATAACTCGCGCCTGTTACCATAATTAAGATAATTTAAGTGACGATTTCTGATACTTGCATCACTTTTAAAAAGCAGTGGGCTAGACCACAGTACTAAATTGCTCACACGCACACCTGATTTGACATTACAATTTAGGAAATCAATAAATTACATTCATATTTGGTTTCATTATGCCATAATTATACTGAAGCCAGTTTCAATAAAAAAAAGATAAAAATACATCCGTGATAACTACATACAAGAATCCTTTTACAAAATAATAAACAATATGTCAACTAAAGCTAAGGTTAACATTTAGTACAGTATACAACTGTACCGACACTGACTGTCTGACCAAAATAGAATCTTTGACTCGCAGTATTCGACCAAGCTTGTAACCAACTAAGCCATCCAACTGGCACATAAACTAACCAAATATGCTGTAACAATACTACATGTACACGATTTCATAACATATAAAACAATATTTGGCTTAACAACGATAGAATGGCAATGCAGATGATATAGTAATATAAACACGATACAACAGATTATATAAACAATCATTAAAAAATACAGTCACAGTCATATTGGCCTGATTATGAACTAGAGTTATAGCCGCTCAGTGCTGAAGAGGGGGGCGGCGCGGGGCAGTATAAAGAAAAACTTCGTTCAGTGGCAGGGGAGGAAGGCACGCCCACCGACCCCTCAGCCACTGAAGGGGGAGGGCACATCAGACCCTGCTGATAGTCGAGCCTCCCCGGCTGCTTCCTGCCGGCTCGACTGCGATGAGGTCGACTAGGTTTCGACGAATTGTCCCGCCTTCGTCTCGACGGCGTGTTGACGACGGATACGCCGCAGCTGTCGTCGTACACGTCGGTGCTGCAGGGCGTCGTCGGATGTCGCCGCACTCTCTTCTTCCGTCTCTGTCTCTGCACCTTTATCACTGATATGCTACTCTCTGGAGTGGGCGGGGGATTTAGCGGCATGCTGAGGTGATTATCCAGATCAGCGCCGTGATGACAGGAGGATTCAGTGGAGGAAGCTCCGGTGATCGGATCACGCTCGTACAGCAACAGTTCACTCGCACAGTCGTCCACGTCGTCAACACTAAGTCTACGCCGTGACGAGCCAGCCGTCGACTGCGCACAGTTCGATATTCTTAACGGAAGCTCTGAAATACTTCTGTACTCTGGTTCACTCTCGGCACTCTTGAGACTGCCGTCCACGCCAGGCTGCGCCACTAGTATGATGTCTCGAGGACCGGGGATCACGCCGAGAGTTTTGCGCTGACACATGCACACTACGAGCATGATCAACACGGCGACGAGCACGACGCCGATCACTACGCTCAATACTATAGCGTACGAAGCGAACGCCGCAGAATTTTCCGTCGACGGTATCTTGTTCGGATCGAAAAATTTTCCCGATTCGTAACCGAGATTGTCGAACCGACATAAACTGCTGCTGTCGTTTACATTGCCTGGCGCACACTCGTACTTTCCCCGACAGAAGTCGGCGATAAGAACGCACTGACGCTCACAGAGCATGTGACCCTGCGGGCACGGCGGACAGTCGCGCTCATCGGAGTTATCGATACAGTGCTGATAGCCGTCACAGCGCAACTTCATCTGCATACAGCGCGGGGGTCCGCCGTCAAGAGGGTCACAGAGAAAGGATTTCTCGCACTTGGTGCAGTTGATCTCGTCAGACTTGTCCTTACAGTCCGGCTTTGAGTCGCACCTCCACGACAGCGGAATGCACGATCCAACGCTGCACGTAAACTTATCAACCCCGCAGTCAGTATGCGGTGCACAGGTTTGCAGATCCGTCGCAAGGATAAGTCCGTGAGGACAAGAACAATGGTACCTGTCCACGCTCGGTCTGGTCTTTGACTTCCTGTCACCCTTTTGAGAAGCACCGCCTGTTCTAAGCAGAAAACTGGCTTCGCCGATATCGTTCGGTTTAGGAACGCATATATGGGAACAACCGTGATCAGCACCGCAGGGATGATTCGAACGGTCTATCAATCGATGTTCTGCTACAGTGATACCTAAATATCTGACATAAGGATCAACCACAAAACCTCTTCTACCAGGACTATCAAGCTGATTTGCATCGCTCGTACCGTCAACACCTTGCTCAGAAGTCACGCCAGCTCCGTGCATTCTGCTACGCCGGTGTCTATTGAACGGATCTTTAGATTGGTTCTTCCCATCGAGCAGAACGCTGTCCACTCTCCTGCCGGTCCTCGTATCGATCACGCCAATCAGCTGCTCGTCGCTGTCCAGGTAGTACAGGTGGTTGTCGTACACCTCCAGTCCTGCCGGCTCGCCATTCACGTCGATCACCTGCTTGCGATTGCTTCCGTCGTAGTCCCCGCACTCGATGTGTTTCAGCTCCGGGTCAGCCCAGTAGACTCTGCGCGTGGTGCGATCCAGCGCTATGGCGCCGAGAGAACTGAGGTGTGTGCTGAACAGAGGTACAGTGTCGGTGCCGTCCAGTGCCGCGCGGTCCAGTCTCACCGCGTTTGTGTTCGTCCAGAACATCAGCCTGGTCAATACAAAAATACTAAATACATAATATCATTATACAAATTCTAATGTGTTCATGATCACTCGTTAAAGTGGACACATTACACTGTGTCTATGACCACATTGATAAATACTTCACGGACAAGTGAGATCTAAACCTGTTTAATGCAGTAGTACTTTTTGTCACATTTAGTAGTACTTTATAGTCTCAGATGTAGACTCGTAAGATATTGTACAAAATATACATCTCAAGTGAAAAACAGTGTAATATATATGTTGTACTAAATCATAAATATAAAAAAGAAACTTTACGCTAATACCGATTGTGTTTGGAAGTAATATTATATTATTCATACTATCATAATATTATCATATTAACCATATTATTCCTTTGTGTTTGGAATAATAAATGCATAATGCTGAACGTAAACTACAACCTGTTAGCATATTAATTCCGATCACGGCAGTGACAAACAATATTAGTATAGATAAATCCTACCCTTCCTCTGGATCTAGAGCAATATATCTGGGATGTCCATCCGTGATGACGTCACCCAGTGACGTACCGTTGACGTGGGTCAAACTGATCGTGTTGCGATTGGCATCTGTCCAATACACCACGCGCGAGTACGGGTCAATAGCTAGGTCAAACGGTCGAATGTTGTTGACTTCTGTACGCAAAACTAGCTTCGGCATCTGAATAAAAATAATAAGATATAGCAAAATTAAATTTTATATTAGATTCAAATTCAATGCTCTAATTAGATTGTATTCAGCTTTTTCTATCATAGAACTTTTCAATATTTGTAGTTGTATTTGTTATGATAAAATGAATAGTGTTAAAAACATAATGCAACTATTTATTTAAAAATTTTAAATTAATAATTTGTTACAGATTTATAGAATTTGTTACAAATTTACTGAATTAAGTGTTCAAATGCACAACGTTTAAAACGTCAAAATAATCTACTTATACAAAAGAAAACAATTGAAATAGTCACTATTATAAAAGATACCAATATAACTGATGTTTTTAAGATCAGATGGCAGCACTAACCTCGTGTCCAGAGAGATTTGCTCGGCAGATGGAGTTTGTTCTGTCGTCAATCCAGTAAACAATCTGATCAACCGGATCAAACCGGACTGCACGAACACGCCGCAGGTTCTCTAGTGGCAGCGTAAGCTCCGGGAGGTGAGGATCTGACAGCGAGAATCTCGATATAGATGACGGTTGACTCAGCAGCAGCGATGCTTTAGGTGCTGCGCGAAATAGACACAATACCACGTGTATATAACAAGTGGCCATTAATATTGCACAGCTTACAAAAATAATATAAAAACATTGCATATTAAATATAATATCATTTATTAGATATGAAATAGAGAATTATTATCTGCTTTTAGTTCGTTTCTTCACTCAAAAAAAGTCCGAATTGGCAGAACTTTAAGAAAATTTTATTTAAATATAACACTTAACTATTCCTGACTCTAGATAAACACGAATTCATGGGAAGATGATGATGACGAACACTACAGTTTTTCATCAGTAACACAGACGCCAGAGAGTACAGACATGAGGTTCGTAATGTTAGGCTTTTATCTAAATACCACAGCAGCTGATGTCGACAAACAATACAAACAACAGCGTCAGATATGAAGACATACGCTTGCAGACGAAGCCCTCAGCGACGACAGCGAGACTGTAGTGACTGGAGCAGGCGCAGTGATGGGCGCACTGGCAGCTCTCTATCGGCTCATCAGCAGAGTGGGCAGAGGTGGGACAGACACAGCTAGCACGTGACTCGTCAGACAGAGAGTTTACGTTGTACTGTGCTGAGTGAGAGATGCAGAGGTTAGGACAGCTCGTGTTGCGCAATGCACATCCATTTGAACCTGAAACACATGATTTAACTGGTGGATATAATCGATGTGAAACACATGCTTAACTTGTGAATACAATCGATGTGAAACACATGATTAATTATTGGATACAATCGATGTGAAATACAAGATTTAACTGGTGAATACAATCAATGTGAAACACATGATTAAGTTGTGAATACAATCGATGTGAAACACATGATTAAGTTGTGAATACAATCGATGTGAAACACATGATTAACTATTGGATACAATCGATGTGAAACACATGATTAACTATTGGATACAATCGATGTGAAACACATGATTAACTATTGGATACAATCGATGTGAAACACATGATTAACTGGTGAATACAATCGATGTTAAACACACGACTAATTTGTGAACACAATCGATGTAAAAAGCTAAAAAGCTAATGTTAACGTCAGTTTCTTCACTCGAAAGCGATGTCAGTGACGTGAAACACTACTAGCTGGTGAATACAATCGATGTGAAACACATGATTAACTTGTGAATACAATTCTTCTAAAACAGTAAATTAACTTAATGCAATCAATCAAAAACACCTGATTAACTTGTATATCTAATCTAGAACACAACGTGTACTTAATATTATATTTATAATTCACACAGACCTGATTGCCGCAAGGCATGGAATATAACGATATCTCTGATGCCCTTCAGGTCACTGCGCACCAGTGTTCTATTGGTGGCGTCCACGACAAGAGCTCGCTCAATCGTACCGGATCTGTTGTTCATCCAGTACAACTCATTGCTGTACATAGACAGAGCTAATGATCCGGGATCAAGACCGGATAGGTAAGTCTTCCGCCATGATGACTGTCTGCATTGAGGCTTCCTAGAAACACATTCATACATTAGGTACAGAGAGGTTCAGTTATGCTTTATTGATATTATTCAAATACAAGCAGATTAAATAATAATTTACAATTATAATGACTCAATTAATTTAAATTAATTAAGTTGAATTATGTTAATTTTTCTAGTATATAACTTGTACTGTTGTAGCAGATATGGAACAACAGACTGCATAAGTCATTGTTTTTAATTACTTTTAGTCTGCAGAGTTTTTTGTAGTATACTTATATAGCTGGACCTCCTTTGTTTACATTCTTCTATCATAAAATCTGTTATTATAGACAATTATATCTTATTATTGTTATTATATCTTACAATCTGTTATTATAGACAATGAACGCTCCCCTGAACTACTTCTTCGTGGTGTGCCCCAAGGAACTGTACTTGGACCTTTACTTTTTTCCCTCTACAATACCCCGCTCAGTTATGTCTTAGACAATACTTCAATAAAATTTCATTTCTAAGCTGATGATACTCAGCTGTACATCTCATTTTCAATGTCAGATTCTGACTTGAAATTGCAACACCTTTCATCTGTTCTTGACAAAGTTTATTCATGGTTTTGCAGTAATCGTCTCTCTGTCAACCCCTCTAAAACCGAATATCTTTTAATCGGCACTCCCCAGAAAAGAACCAAAATTGCCAATTCCTCCATCTATTTTCAAAATCTTGCTCTCACTCCTACTCCCAAGGTTAAAAACCTTGGTGTCATGTTTGATGAAAATCATTGATTTTAAATCTCATATCTCATCAGTCTGCCGTTCATCTTTCTTCCAGATTCGTCAAATCATACAGATACGGTCATCTCTTGATAAAAATTCATCCATAATTCTTGCCAACTCAATAGTTCATTCTAAACTTGACTACTGCAATTCATTGCTATATGGTTTACCTTCTTCTTCTCTCATGCGTTTGCAACGCGTTCAAAATACTCTAGCACGTGTTGTCTGTCGATCCTCGAGGCTTCAGGCCACCTCTGGTTCCTTGCTTAATAACCTTCATTGGCTTCCTGTAGTTCAAAGAATTAAGTAAAAAATTGCTCTTTTAACTTTCAAAACAATCCTTTTTGGTAAACCTTCTTACCTTTCTGATCTTCTAATCCAATATCAAGCTTCTCGTAAGCTTCATTCTTCCGATACTAAACTGCTCAAAATTCCTAATATTCTCACTTCATTAGGTACACGTTCATTTTCTTTCTCCGCTTCTACTGTTTGGAACTCTCTGCCTCCTGATCTTCGCTCATGTTCTACTACTTCCACTTTCCGTTGCAAGTTTAAAACACATCTCTTCCCACCATAGATTTTATTTCTTCTTGCCTGACTGTATTTTTGATCACCGGAACGGCACTGTTTAGGATCTTTTATTTCTCTTCAGCACGTGTTTTTCAGATAGTTTGGGGTGAATCGATTTGTAGTGACATGTGATGGGGGGACGCCCCTGACATCATCCTTGTATGAGGAAACGGACGTTAACCTTTATTATTATTATTATTATTCTTGCAGCAAAAATACAGAATTTATAACTTTTTCAAAAACACATAATCCAAAAACAACGCATCATTTCATACAGTAGTAGGACTAGAAGATCCATAGTACAAGCGATTCAATACATGGATTATTATACAGATTCAGCATTTTTTATGGTCACTACTGACTGTGAAAATCACTGACAATCCTATGAAAGATGAAACTGATGTAAAATGAGCCTCAGTCTTAACGTACATGTATTATTGATTCCGTTTAAAAGTTCAAACAGTTTCTTAAAAAACCTATCGCAAACCTTCCATCCCAATTCTTGAGAACGAAGTACTCGATGCTATGTTTGTTGGAGTCCGTCCAGTACAGGTGCTCACGCTCCATATCTATGGTAAGACTTGACACGAAGCCGACTGCATTCGACAAGCAGACGGCCACTCGTCCTGTGCCGTCAAGATTAGCTCTCTCTATCCGAGGCAGCGCTCCCTCGCCATCCATCACCCAGTTGCTCCAGTAGAGATATCTACAAAGATACGCTACGTGGATTATATTACGTATTACACAGATACCACAGTCAATAGACATTAGACTGCAACAATTCCAACAGTAAATAGCAACACATATGTTCAAATGAACAGCATTTCAGCCAATCAACTTTACTGTAACTAAAAATATATCATATCGTAAAAATAGGATTAGAACCACACATGTGATAGGCTAAATAATGCATTCAACCACAACAGCAAGTTATAGCTCCCAAAATTGTTTGGGTGTTCATGAAGTCAGTTAATTAAGTAATAGAGTTCATCATAGCAACATAGCAAATTAGCAGTAGAGCAAAGATTCCGTTCCAAACAAGATCTGCCTTTAACATCATCGTGGAATGAACAAAATAGACAAAAGCAAATTTAGAAGCAAAACTATGTATTTATACATTATTTATATAGATGATATAAGATTTTTTTATAAGATGATATAATGCAGATAAGGATGTAGTAAAGACAGCTTGGAGGGAGGAGCTGAATGTTAAGCTAGAGAAAGGTAGACCACAATTGACGTAGGATGCAGTAATTAAAAAGGACATGAAAAATAGGGGATTGACTGATGATATGGTGTGGGACAGGGAGGACTGGAGAAAGTCTATTCGTATTCCGACCCTGGTTAAACTAGGATGTAAGGGAAGATGATGATGATATATATGATATCGTCATCAACTTCCCTTAAATCCCAGTTTAACCAGGGTCGGGATACATATATATATATATATATATAGATATATATATATATATATATATATATATATATATACTAATGATGATGATATATATATATATATATATACATACATACATGTATATATATAATATATATCTATATATTATATAATATATATATAATATACAGGGTGAGTAAAAAAATGAGAACATAAACAAAAGTTTGAATACTCAGGCTATTGTAATATTTTACCATAAAACTTTTACCAATTACTAAAGGACTAATTTTGATGGGGTGGCCAATTTCATCCATTTTACATAGACAGGCCAGTTATGCAAGTTTCAGCAGAGCAACCCCCCTATTTTTACCTAAAAATGGCGTAAAGCACCTCCTGCAGTTCTGTCTTGTTTTTAGGCTTCGGCTGGTGTTTCTGATAGAGATGCAGCATGGTTCCCTAGATATGGTAATCCAGAGGATTATGATCAGGTGAGTTTGGAGGCCATTCATTCTTCTTGATGTAATCCGGGTTTCTCTGGCTGATCCTTTCCTGTGCATGACGAGATGCATCAGCCGGAGCACCATTCTGCTGAAAGATGAAACCATTTGGTAGAAGAGCATGGCAATCATCAAACAGCTCCGGAAGCAAAGTACTGACGTAATACTGAGAGTTCAATCTTACCTTCTCGTCAATGAAGTGCAATCTGCCCTTACCATTGTAGCAAACGCCATTTTAAGGTAAAAATGGGGGGTTGCTCTGCTGAAACTTGCATAACTGGACAATCTATGCACCAAAATGGATGAAAATTGGCCACCCCACCAGAAATTAGTTCCTTATTAATTGGTAAAAGTTTAATTTACAAATATTAACAATAGCCTAAGATATTCAAACTTTTTGCAGGTGTTATCTTTTTTTTTACTCACCCTGTATATATATATATATATATATATATATCTATGATGATATATATGATGATATATATGATGATATATATGATGATATATATGATGATATATATGATATAACATAATTATTTTAGATTTACAGAATTGAACTTGTTGAGTAGTTTAGTTAGGCGGCCTACCCTCTGACGGGGTCGACAGCGATGGACATAGGTATAACATCTCTCCAGATCAAGACGAGACGCGAGGAGCCGTCCAGACGAGACATCTCAATCCTACGCTTGGACGAGTCCGCCCAGTACAGGTTACGAGATGCCCAATCCACCGCAAGGTCTTCCAGAGACTTCACTCCAAACTTTACAATCTGCTCTTCACTGCTCCCATTGAGAAATGCGCGGTTTATTGTCTGCTCAACAATGATTGCGTCATCGTTCAAGACAATAGAAATTGTTGGGGACGTCCCTGACATTATCCCTGGATGAGGAAACGTACGTTAAACCTTTATTATTACTATTTATTATTATTATATAGAATAAAAAATAAGTGTAGATTAAATGAATCATCTGGCGCTATAAAAAAGTCTAGTAATTCGATACACTTTTTGAAGAACTTTATTTTGGCTAATTAAGGCCAATAATTTTTTATCTTAGTTTTTGACGTTTTGATTTGCTTATTCTATCATAATGCTCTGAAACCATGGAATATCATATAGGGCACATATAATATATCAGTGCCGTTGTTAAAATAATAATATTTCTAATTGAGCTTTACCCATTAAAAGAAACCCAGAAATAGTACAAAGTTCAAATTAAACTTATACATTGATTCATTATTTCACTTTATGCAACAGCTGCTTACCAATATGATGCATTAGCATTATATATACAATATAAAAAGCTAAAAAGCTAATGTTAACGTCAGTTTCCTCACACGAAAGCGATGTCAGTGACGAGAGAGCCCAGATTTTGAACCCTGCACATACTGATCCGCAGTCGAATGTCTAACCGACATCGCCACTGGCTCCAGCCAATGTACAATATCATCTGTACTAAAACTGATTGCAAGTAGAATATTTAACAACACAAAACGACAAAAACCACCTAAAGCGACGAGACAGACGACAGATACCTGCTGACTAGTGTCTATCCAATAAACCGAACTGTCCACAGAGTCGAAGTCGAGCGCCTGCGCGACGTCTATATTGTGGAGAGGAATCTTGGCGTCGTTGCTGGTCATGTCGAGCGTGATGCGGCGGATGCTGCCGCGGCGCTGATGGTGCGAGTAGAGCAGAAACGTGTGCGGCACGACGCACGACCGCCCGTCCTCGAGCAGCTCGTAGCCCGTCGAGCAGGCGCAGACCGGCTCGGCCCTGTGCGGTCGTCGCAGACACAGCTGACTGCAGTTGCCGTTGTTGTGCGAACAACTGCTGTAACTCGTCGAGTCTCGCGAGAGAGTAGCTAGGGAAACAGTCAAATGTAATAATAATAATATCAATGTGACGTTCCAGACATCATCCTCGGATGAAGAAACGGACGTTAAACCTTTATTATTATCATTATTATATGAATAATATAAATTTTAGAGTAATTTCTTTCCAGGGTTTTAATATAAAATATTTCTTGTGCTGTGTACGGGTAGCTGAAGAATAGACCGACCGTGGACTGCGTGTATCATAAAAAGCAACAAAGCACTACGATCCAAACCAACGTTGGAAATGATATTAGGTTGGTGAACGCTTAGGCTCCAGAAGTTGGTAAAAAAAATTCTAATCCTGATCCTAGCTAACTGGGATTCAAGAGCAGATGATGAAGATGAAGATGTTTAAATGTGAAATACAGCATGCATTAAATATTAACAAACATACACTTTGTATGAAGCTAACAAGATGTAGGTCCAAGTAGAAGATTTCAATATACAACAATTTTCTCAATCAGTAGAGGCCACATAATAACCAATATACAATTTCATAACTAAGGCACAACTAATCATTATCATACAATGCTAAAAAGAGTTTAACGTCAGTTTCGTTTTCTTCTTAGTGCTAAAGCTAAAGCCAAGTTTAGCGACAGTTTTCTGTGAAACAGTATGTTAGTGACCGGGAGAGCATGAGATTTGAACCCTGCAACTACTGATACATTGTTGAATAACTTGCCAAAAGCCACTGGCTCAGCCAGTTTGTTTCATCACATAGGTATGTATAATCCACAATATCTACTTCAGCATTTCGTCAAGACATGGAAAGTGTATGCATCACAAGGATGATTTCTAAAAAAGCTAATATTAACGTCAGTTTCCTCACTCGAAAGCAATGTCAGTGACGGGCGAGCCCAGGGTTTGAACCCACACATACTGATCCACGGTCGAATACCTTACCGACATCGCCATTGGCTCTAGCCAATGGAATTTATATACATATAAATATATATATAAATAGAATATATAATGTATATTCTATGGGCGGAGCGGCTGGCTGGTGGTTAATACATTAAGATTCTTGACTGATACTACTATGCTACAATACGAGATAAAAAAAAATATCACAGTCCTCACTGCTGATAACAGAAATCAAATTTAATTTAAAAGATATTTTACATTTAAATTACCTGAATGCAAGTTAACAGCTTTTAAACCCATAACATCCGGTAAATTGTCCACAAGATGGCGTCGGTCCGAGTTGTTCTTCTTGTGCACCCGTTGAATTGATCGGTCCTGCCAGTCCGTCCAGTAGACGTATTCATCTGCAAAACAACGTATTGTAAAGACATACTATGTCATTGAATGTTTCAATAGCGCAGTGATTAGAGCTGTTAGGTAACTTCATAAAATTTAAGTAACAGATCCTGGGGTGAATTGAATTCTCTTGGGTTCGATTCTCGGCCGCGCTGATCTGAGAGTAAAATCTCGGGATTAGTTGCATGAAAAGTGGAATAAATTGCCTAACGGTTTAAACATATGGTATTAAAAGTGATAGATGATCAGCCATATTGATATATGGCTGATCGTATTATTGTAATGCGTGTTATTATTATTTTTATGCTATCATCCTAGGGCTGGTTCCAGCCAAATATAAAATTGTATGGATAAGATTAAGAAATATTTCATAAGCAAATAACTCACAATAATCCTTGATTAGACCAGTAACATCAAAATGCAGAGTAAAAAAAGAAAAATAGGGCTTTAAGTACCGAACTCTGTTCATGATAGTAAAAGGCATCTATTTCTAGACAACCAATCAATAGAATTATAAACTTCAGAGTCGTTACTATATTGACTTCGTTACTAACTTATAAGATCCATTGTACTTTGCGAAGCTTTGCAAGAAAAAGCAACGAAGAAAAAATTGAATTCTTTAAAAGCTCAGCGAATTTACTGACTGACTGCCTGGCTTATTTTCTAATTCACTTGATAGAGCAAGCGACTGATTGATTACCCACTTGAGATCTCTCCAGATCAAAAGATTCTCTCTTAAGACTCTCTAACATCATCATCATAGTCATCTTCCCTTAAATCCCTGTTTAACCAGGGTCGGAATACGAATAGGCTTTCTCCAGTCCTCCCTGTCCCACACCATATCATCAGTCAATCCCCTATTTTCTTAAGATTCTTAAGATTCTCTAGCAAGTAAATAGATTAGTAGATAGGCAGATACCGAGCAGAGTGAGACCGAACACGTGGGGCAGCCGATCGTTGAGCAGCACTCTCCTGTCAGAACCGTTGAGGCGACAGCTCTCGATCCTGTCCACCCACGCGTCAGCCCAGTACAGCCGCCGCTCGGCGTAGTCTATGGCTAGGCCGTTTGGCCACTTGAGCAGCCCGTGAGCGTTGTCGACGATCAGCTCTCTACCGGTGCCGTCCAGAGCAGCCCGCTCTATCTTAGCCTCCTCCCCCCAGTCGCTCCAGTACATTCGCCTAGAGCAGGGAAAACTTGTTAACATGACTCTCTATTACGCCATCAAGACGTGGTAGCAAGTTACAATAAACAAACAAAAAAATACCAACAGTACATTAAAACATATAGCATAGATGTCCTAATTATCTACTTAATGCATGGCAAGTTAGACCTTTCGCATTATTTATACATATATTTCTTAAAATTAAATTTTGACTCTTAGTTAATGCTGGAATTGACAGATTTAACGGAATTTCATAATAACTGGAATTTATAGAAGGTAACGATTCAATAGAACATAGCGATTCAATAGGCCAGCTGACGATGTTATTCATAACAGATGCTGGCGGAATGCTTCGATTCGTATTGGAATTGGACCAGAGAGAGTCATATGAGGAGTAGTGACTGACGCTCATAGACTTACAACGCAGAGCAGCTTGTCGACGAGAGTGGTATATTAAATATTCATTGCAAAGGATCTGGCAATTTTAAGGTTCCACATGCAGCACAAACCGGAAATGTCATAAAACACAAAGTACACTAAACAATATAGATTCGGTGATCGATCCGATTCACAAATTGACAGCTATATCGATATTATCAACCAAAAACACTCACATCATTTTGAAAGTATCGACTGAATATCCTATATATATACACATTATCCTATATTTTAGATGAAAGAAATCTAGAAACTGAATTAATATAAATCAACTTAACACTATTATAATGAGCAGAAATACCCGTCATAAGGATCGAGCACGATGGCTCTCGGCTTGCCAAGGTCCTCGGAGATGAGAACCTTACTGAACCTACCGTCCAGTCTCGACACCTCGATCCTGTCAAGTCCTGCGTCCACCCAGTACAGGTTCCGTGCGATCCAGTCCACAGCGATACCATCCGGACTCTTCAACTGATTCTGATCAAATATTGTCTGCTCGTCTGACAGATCAATCAACGATTTACGAGATTAGTTTAATCAATAAATCAATGAACGATTTATGAGATTAGTTTAATAAATCAATCAATCGACGATTTACGAGATTAGTTTAATCAATCAATCAATCAATCAACGATTTACGAGATTAGTTTAATAAATCAAGCAATTAAAGATTTACGTTATTAGTTTAATCAATCAAGGTACGATTTATGAGATTAGTTTAATAAATCAATCAATCAACGATTTACGAGATTAGTTTAATCAATCAATCAACGATTTACGAGATTAGTTTAGTTAATCAATCAACGATCAACGAGATTAGTTTAATCAATCAATCAATCAACGATTTAAGAGATTAGTTTAGTTAAGCAGTCAATCAACGATTTACGAGACTAAACTAATCAATCAATCAACGATTTACGAGATTAGTTTAATCAATCAATCAGTGAAGTTATAAACGCGACTCTTCACATGTGATTACTGTTTAAGTGTCAGTCGATAAATATCGTCTGCAATCCTCTAAATTAATCACTTAAATACTACAATGATCATAACGTAACTACAATTAAGAGTGCTAAAGTCGTCTATAACAACATCAAGCACTACAGAGACAAATCTAAGCCAATCAGCAAAAATGGTGCAAAATTCAAAAAATTCAAAAAACCAGTCCAAAGATATATCACAGTGATCAAACAAAAAACATATGCATGACATTGTATATACTATATCTCAGTAATTGAGAGCAAATTCTCCTTAAAATACAAATTTCAATTAGACTACGGTTATGTTGATTTGAGCAAAAATAATTGACAACAAAAATTTTTAGTAAAAATATAATAGTAGCAGTAATAAAATAGTAATAACAATAATAATAACAATAATAATAACAATAATAATAAAAATAATAATAATAAAATTTGTAATCATCATAATCATAATAGTAATGGTTTAACGTCAATTTTCTCATTCAAATGGATCATCTAGAGGTTGTACTGATTATTTAAACTGAGAGATAATCAGCAACAGCCTAATTAATAATAATAATAATAACCTCCGACAATTTCTATAGCGGTATCATGGCCGGTGCCCGGTCTTCGAGACCGCTTTACAGGTTCCTGGCAGGTTATTATTAATCCTTTCCATGGTTAATCATATCTTTGCGATTAATAAAACTTAATTGCTCTGAACTCACTGGAGCCATTCAGTTGAACACGTTTAATGGTCTTGGCCTCGTCGTCTGTCCAGTAGACGAACCCCTCCAAAGGATCATAGTCCACCGATATGCCCTGCTTCACCTCCGACACCTCGATTATCAGGTCAGTAAAGTCCGGCATGTCAAGGGAAAACCACCTCAGATCTGATCTCCGCGCAAGAAGCAAGATCTCGTCAGGACCTGCGGCAATCATACACAGCAAAGGTACAGACAGAGCCAATGCTAAGTAAAGAGACAGGTTTTAGTCTTAAAAGTTTGTCTGCGACATGTCGAGATCTGACTTGGAACCCTGCACCTACTGATTCATCCACAGTCGGATAGTGTACTAGTAAACCACCGGCTGAGCCCAAAGAAACTCTTGCGTCAGATTTATAGAGTGCATTTATGGCTAAGAGCACCAGAGCTATCGATATCATCAGAGCTATCGATAGCATCAGAGCTGTCAATAGCATCAGAGCTGTCAATAGCATCAGAGCTATCAATAGCATCAGAGCTATCAACAGCATCAGAGCTATCAACAGCATCAGAGCTATCAACGGCATCAGAGCTATCAACAGCATCAGAGCTATCAATAGCATCAGAGCTATCAATAGCATCAGAGTTATCAACAGCATCAGAGCTATCACTAGCATCAGAGCTATCAACAGTATCAGAGCTATCAACAGCATCAGAGCTAGCAACAGAGCTATCAATAGCATCCGAGCAATCAATAACATCAGAGCTATCACTAGCATCAGAGCTATCAACAGCATCAGAGCTATCACCAGATTTTCAGAATTATGAGGAGACTATAAGACTGATAATCTGCTTATCACAACAATCTAATACTTACCCGAAAGATCAATTTATTACTATAAACATCAATTGCTTATCACAACGATGAACTGCTTATCATAATACATAATTGCTTATCAGGACTATCAATCGCTTATCACAACCGTCAATGGGCTACCAAAACGGACGGCCAATTGCCTATCATAGTTTTAATTGCATATCCGAACTACCAATAGGCTATCACAACGATCAATAGCTTATCAGAGCGCAGTTCTACCATTGTTGCAGGTCCTGTTGTCGGCAAGCATCCTGACTCCAATGGGGCAGGCGCAGGTTCGACGCTGCGGAGAGGGAGAGAGGAGGCACAGGTGCGAGCACCCACCGTTATTCACTCCGCACGGATTCTCTCCTGGAAATAAAAACAATAGCAACATCACATATATCAATATCTCAACATCTTACAAATATAAAATATCCTATTAATTAATCATTTAGACGTGTTTTAAAACAAATGCTACTTATAATAGATGTTTCACCTGTCATATTGTTCTTTTTATCAATGAATATAAAAGGCTAACGTTCATACATTTACTTCATAAATATGAGTAACTGTTTACATACTGTAGAGTCTCATATTTGTAGCATACACTTAACTAAGTTACTAAACTGCTTCGTTTTTAGTGCTACCGTTCAAAATCATTAGGCAGTTAAGACTTCATTAAACTGAATTTTATATAGTAACAAGGGGCGCAATAAAAATTTCACAATAAAATAATCTAGTATCGTGTTTTAATAACGATATCATACCCATGGGTTGTCGAGTGGCGTGATAGACGTGTAGGTCCATGGGAGAGAGATTATCAGCTACGGTTCTGTGTCTACTAACTGTCGCGTTGTCTGTGGTCTTGTTGCATGCGCTGATGGTGTGCGCGTTCCAATCAGACCAATACAATGTGTCCTCGAAGAGCGTTAGAGCGAATGTATGCAGAGCTATCCCGCTGATTATCTACAGCAATCACAATCAATCAGTCACTTTGGATATCTATTAGTTCATCAGTTTTCAACCAATTAATCCATTTATATATATATATAAATACTTCATTTCCAAAGTCCTCGAAATGATTATATACTCACGCTTTTGTCTTCATTGAGATTCATTCTCATCACTCTCACCTTTTCAATCTGCCTACCGTAAATTCTACTCAACTGAAACTGCACTAACCAAGATCCACAACGACCTCTGTCTAACCATGGATGCCCAGCACGGATCTGCCCTAGTTCTTCTCGATTTCTCTGCTGCCTTTGACACCATAAACCACAATATACTCCTTTCTAGACTTAAAACTTGCTCCAGAATCTCTGACAAGGCTCAAGGCCTCCTCTCCTCATACCTCTCACAGAGTACCCCATCTGTAATTATTGAAAACACTTTATCTTCATTCCGCACTCTACCTAGTGTAGTGGCTCAGAGTTCTGTGCTTGGTCCCCTCGTTTTCACCAAATATACCACCCCTTATCACTTGCTAACTGATTCCATGCTGAAATTTCAATTGACGCTGATGACACTCAGATTTACATATTGTTCTCTAGTCCTGATTCTTTTTATGTCCTGTCCAAGCTTACATCTACCCTTGATCTAGTTTGGTCAATCCTTCAAAAAAGAATACCCTCTCATCCGCACCCGACAGCAGCGTAATAAAATTATTAGCTCAACCATAACATTTAGAAATATCCCCTTAACACCCACAGATTCTGCACGTAACCTTGGTGTAATTTTTTATTAAAATCTCAACTTTAAAACACATATTTCAGCAGTCTGTCGTTCTTATTTTTCCACATCCGTCAATTTCGTCAAATAAGTAAGTCTCTTGATATCAATTCTGCCACTGTATTATCTAATGCGTTAGTCCTTTCTAAACTTGATTACTGTAACTCCCTGCTGAAAGATTTCCCGAAAACCACTCTAATTCGTCTCCAACACGTACAAAATTCTCTTTCTCAAGTCGCCTGTAAGGTAAAAATATTCAAATCCCACACTTCTTCTCTTCTTACGAAGCTACACTGGCTTCCAGTCTCCGAAAGAATAATAGTAAAACATCCTATCTATCTGAGCTTTTATCAAGCTATAAACCCTCTTGTAGTCTTCGTTCCTCTAGTAAAAACCTTCTCACTGTACCAAACATTACATCTGCCAAAGGCAGATGCTGTGTTATTGTTTTCTGCTCCGACAATATGGAACTCTCTGCAACAAGATCGCTCTTGCAATTGTACTGGTACTTTCCTTGGCAAGCTAAAAACCCATCTCTTTCTGTCATACGTCGAAATTTTTACCAGCTTGCCTTGGATCATGAACTTACACTGTTTATATCTTGCTTTCTCTTGTGGTCTCTGTGTACTCAGTAGTCGTCATGTGGTGCATTGGCGCCTGTTTGTGTAGAGTCTGCATGAGACGTCCCTGACATTGCCTTATGGCGAGGAACCGGACGTTAAATTCTTATTGATTGATTGATTAAATATATTCTTCTTCCCTTTAATCCCAGTTTAACTATAGGGTCGGGATACGAAAGGACCTTCTCTACTCCTCTTTCTCCCATACCATATCAAAATCTCTTCCATTCGTTTTAGAAAATGATTGATTAAATATAAAAGTAATAATTCGCAATTATTATCTCTCTAAAGTGTTCTGCCAAGTGGTAGGTCCAAGGTATATATTCATAGTCAAATGCTGCTTTAAGGCACCACAGAGAACACTCCTTCGATTAACGAGTTAATTCCTTCATAAAAGCCAATGCCTTATCTTCACCTCAATGTAGCCTATAGCTTTGATATACACGTACAGTACGGCATTCTGAGGTGTTTTCCCGCTGCCTTCATCAATTCATGCTCAGTTGCTACATACGACATGTGAAATTTAATCATGCGACAAATCATACCACAAAAAACTAATAACAAATTACTGCGTAGGGAAATGTTTACAAATATACTATACGAACACATTCCATATATAGATATACAATTAGATAAACAGAGATCACATGTTCCATTTCTATTGACAAATTAATACCTACAATACAATTAAAAAGACAAAGAAGGAAGTTAACGATTGACGCTTAAATCAATCATGGATTTCTAGATAATTAATATATATTATGTATCATCTAAATGCATAACAGCTGTCCAAGAATCAACTAACCCTTTTTCGCTGCGATCCATCTATGGCACAACTGTCAATGTAATCGAGCGAGCAGTCGGCCCAATAGAGTCTCTGCTCTTCGTAATCTATCGCTAAGCTGTTAGGCCACTTTATATCTGAATCCACAAGAGTGTACGCTGGATCTAATCCATCCATAGAACCTCGCTGTATCTTCGGTCTCCTTCCCCAATCCGTCCAGTAGAGATAGCTACAATACAATGTCAGAGTATATGTATCCAGTAGAGATAACTACAATACAATGTCAGAGTTTATGTATCCAGTAGAGATAGCTACAATACAATGTCAGAGTTTATGTATCAGTAGAGATAACAACAATACAATGTCAGAGTTTATGTATCCAGTAGAGATAACTACAATACAATGTCAGAGTTTATGTATCCAGAAGAGAGAGCTACAATACAATGTCAGAGTTTATGTATCC
Source organism: Enchytraeus crypticus (assembly GCA_905160935.1). Taxonomy (NCBI): domain Eukaryota; kingdom Metazoa; phylum Annelida; class Clitellata; order Enchytraeida; family Enchytraeidae; genus Enchytraeus; species Enchytraeus crypticus. The sequence continues at coordinate 2,404,369 of CAJHZI010000641.1, read as the reverse complement.
AGAAGAGAGAGCTACAATACAATGTCAGAGTTTATGTATCCAGTAGAGATAACTACAATACAATGTCAGAGTTTATGTATCCAGTAGAGAAAACTACAATACAATGTCAGAGTTTATGTATCCAGTAGAGATAACTACAATACAATGTCAGAGTATATGTATCCAGAAGAGATAACTACAAAACAATGTCAGAGTCTATGTATCCAGAAGAGATAAGCACGTACAACATAACGTCTGTAGAGATAGGCACCTAAAACACCTTGTCAGAAGGTCCAAGGTATATATTCATACTCAGAGTCTGTTTTCACGCTCCGTAAGAAGCACTCCATACATCAATAAGTAACACTCCATAGATCCAAAAGTTAATACCTTCACAATGTAGGCTAAGCCCTAACCATACCATACTACCATCAATTCCAAATTCAAATTTACAGGAAGGACTCAAAAGATACCTCAATGCTGTGAATTAAAAACTGATAAATTTGCGAAAAAATGGATGACAGCGTGGCAAACATTTGCCAGCAGAACTCTTATCAGTGGAACAAGATCATATTCGTTAGAGTCAGAGTAACACTGTAACAGCACCTACCATACACTCTGTGGCTAAAATGTGACAGAACACAAACTCATTCAAACAATAATTCTCAATCACGTGCACACAGATAAATAAAAATACGAAAGGAATGAAACATCTATATCTTCGTCCGTGGAAAAAAAAAAAAAAATTTTATTTGTTTGTTAAAGTAGAATCTTTTATATAAACATGGACAAACTGCCAAACTGCCATTTGGAAAACAATGGCTCCCTATTAATTAAAAACCCCAATCTCTCTTGATGGATCACACAGATAATATATACCAGGCAATTTATTTCATTTTATAGTGTTCTGCAAAATAGCAGATTGAGGGCACATTTTCCTAGTTTTTATAAATTACAACAAATTAACTGCTCGTACGGAATATTTCCTAAGAAACGTGGACTGGTTGTTAAGTGCAATTTATCTAGATGGTGATATACTTCTATCTAATTCACTTATAATCGTCAAATCAAGCCTCCTAGACGCTAGTTAATAACACTTTCAAAACAATTATGACATATTCAACACCTTAGCATAATTAGTCTCGCTAATCAAAATGTCAATAGGGAATGAAAGCTATTATTAACGCTCTATCTACAGAATTATCTCACAAATTTTAACAGGAGATTAACGGATAGCACGAAGTTGTCGTTTATCATTATCACTCAACCTATCAATTTTATCAATATCGCGAACAAGATAAATCTTTATGCGCGTGTAACGGAGATAAAGTCTTAAGATTAAAGAAACTCGGATTGAACGATAAATTCGATCTACAACAAATTCTTGCAATATGATCAAGCTCTAGCGCATATCACGTTCAATCGAAACACGAGTAGGCCGAAAAATAATTATAATTTATAGCATATATATTTGCAACATGAACATTATATATACATATTCGGTATATTTTTGAAAGGCTATCATATATGATGGAGGAAACAGGTGCTAAATCTTTATTGATTGTGTTTAAGAATAGAAATGGGCCTATTTAAGATGCTTCGACTGTTTACAAATGCTGATTTATCATTCGTTTTTAACTTTACTTAAATGAAGATATCTCCGTATATAATACACACAGATCTATGTAAATTTACTCACACCGGAAAATATTGCAAATGAAGATAGCTATATAACTACACATAGAGTTCAACTGATGGTTATATAGAAAACGATACAGTACAGCTGATGGCTATATAGCTAACGATGGAGTTCAGCTAATGGCTGCATAGTAAAAAAGCTGGTAAAGCTAAGGTTAACGTCAGTTTCCTCACTCGAAAGCGATGCCAGTGACGGGCGAGCCCAAGATTTGAACCCGCACCTACTGATCCGCGATCGAGTATCTTACCGACTTCGCCACTGGCTCCAGCCAACGATAGAGCTAACGATAGATTTCAGCTGATCGCAGTAAAGCTAGCAAAATAATTCAGCTGATAGCTATATAGCTAGCAATAGAGTTTAGCTGATTATCAGATAGCTACAAAGAGTGCGAGACTATTGTAAAGTTAACCCGCTCCTAGCCTTCTCCCCACCCCCCATTAAGACATTTAATTAATTAGCTGTCCGAAGATATAGAGTTAATCTCATAGGATGCTGCATCAATCAGTGATACTTCAGTGAAGCAACTAATTAACTATTATGATTATTGTACACACTCTAAAAGTTCAACACCTACCAAAGCAATCAAACATAACGACAGATAATGCAGTATATATGAAAACCAGTTAAATATAGACCGAGTGTCAATAATTACTCAAACTATTTGTCACCTATGAATGACAAGACTTGTGAAATTCGTGAAATTACCACTTAACATGAACAGTAGAACAATGGCTGGGCATCACTGAGATTATTATCTATAGCTCGATAACAAGTCCTTATCTATAAGATGGTAATAACTTGTACGCACCAGATCGACAATCTATAAACTTGTGAGCAAATAGTAGCAGATCAACAGCAATCAAATTAATCTTTCTTGCAAACTGAAGAGTTTGAGCGTAATTGAATTTTAAAGTAGCATTCCAAATCAATTAATTACAACAGCTTTGAGCAAACAGACTGCTTGATATAACATTTATCTCAATGTTGAGTGAATAGATAAATTCACTTAAGACAGAGAAAGTTCAAATTCGTAAATTGATATTAATTTGCTCAGTTGGATGACAACTGCATACCTACTAGCCCACATACGTTATGTGCATTACCTAATATACATGTACGTTAAGCACATGACCCACTGGCTCATTTTACTCATTCTCCTCCCCTATAATCTATAAAATAAGGAATAAAATCTTATCTTCTGAAGAAATGTTGGATGTACCAAAGGATGCAAAACACAATGCAGAGCAAACAAACAACTTGTTGAAACTAAAATAGAAACCGTCAAAAAAATTACTTACGCCGCAATGGTATCAAGCAGCAAGAATCTTATAAGATAATCTCGCGGAGAATTACAATAGGAATAACAGTATCCGATCACTCACGGGATCTTGATGGAAAGTCTAGAAGAGGATATACAACGTCAGGGAATATCATGGAAAAAAACTCTAGCATTTATCAGCTTTCAAACAAAACACATCTACGATTTCAGCATCAGAAGAAAGTCGCTGCACAGTGAAATGAACTACACGATAGATCAACCACACGGGGATAGTTTGAATAACGCCTCACGTATTGCATACACACACTCATTCACACATATGCTACATAAACATTGCTTCCATATACTCTCAGACTCGGCTCGGATTTCTAAATTTGCTTAGGAAAATAAAGCACCACGAAAATCTACAATTGTTCACCCGTTATAATATTCTCGTAGAATCGTCAAAGTTCGTACCGCCGAATAAATAAAGGCTACGATAGCGCAATGGAATAGATGGGTAATAAAGAAGAAGATTAAGCTCATCTCAACATTCTATATCCGTCACCATTAAAGCTAAAAGCTAAAAAGCTAAAGCTAATGTTAACGTCAGTTTCCTAACTCGAAAGCGAGGTCAGTGACGGGCGATCCCAGGAACCCACTAGGCCCTGAACTGAAACCCGCACCCACGAATCAGCAGTCCAAAACCTAACTGATCATGTCACTAGCTCGGCCAGCATTGGTAATTATTATTGTATTGAAAAATGATACATCTAACAAAATATTACAGCTTTTAAGTTTAACATTTAAATCTGCTTCCGACCCACAGGGGAAATGTCAGAGCCTGCTGAAAGTCGTACCCCTCACAAATTCTACTTATAAACTAGTAGGTACCACGAGCAAATTTAGCATGCATCTGCACTTACAAACACCTAAAGTATAAGACAGTATCTTTAATATCATAGAAATCATATCAGAATTTAAACAGTATTAGTATATTTATGTTTGATATATTAATGAGCAAAATTGTCAGTTTTATCAAGTAGCCACATTTCCTGAAGAAGCGCCGCAGCGGGTAGCATCAGTTCAAATATCAGCCGATCTTCGATGAATTTATCATTCTGACTGCTATCTGTCTCCTTCTTTCTATCTGTCTCCATGTATCTCTTTCGTTTAAATGCAACAAGAAATACAATTTAGAGGGGGATATAAAGAGAAAGAAAATTAATTCTCTAAATCTGTTCTCTTCCTCTTTTATTATTTCCATTTATTTCTCTTTCCCTCTCTCTCTCTCTCTCTCTGTATCTCTCTCTCTCTCTCTCTCTCTCTCTCTCTATCTATCTATCTCTCTCTCTCTCTCTCATCTACTTTCGCATCCTCAGCTCATAGAAATTCTCCATCAGGCATGTTTGAGATAAGATACCATCACTCATTCTATCCTCATCCGCATATTATAACTGATCCTGGAAATAGCTGTGTACATGAATTTAACATACGTTATCTTTCTAATCACCTTCAAGCTAAACAACGGACAGTTTAGAATTATCCGTTTCAGTATCAAACCGACTGCTTTATCGACTGTACTATGAAATCGAGACCATTATGTAAGTGAAACGCCTTTTAAAGTTTCAGATCTGCCACAATTCTACTTCACTTACATACGGCTAATTTCAGTCTCACATCGAAACACCCAAACCATTTCTAGCGCTCGACATTGAAAGATATATCATGAATAAATTAAATACAAAAGCCTTACGGCCATAATTCAATTTCTGCACGGAAAATCGCTAACAGCAACGTCTGCCTTGATAACAATCTCAATTTTATTCGCGTATCTTATTCAGTGATTCGGGCAAAAAAGAAACAGTATCACTCTCATATTGATATTTTTTTAAGTCATTCTAGATAATATTATTGAACCTCATGCCCTCTTACCTTGTTTTTAAAAATATTTTCTTAAAATTTAAGGCATTTAAATGAAAAAAAAAACTGTAAATAGTCAAAAATACCTTTAGAAGTCCTTTGAACATGCAATTATTTCCTTTTGAATCTCTCTCTCTCTCTCTCTTAGTGCACTGCCTACTGGCAGGTCCATGGTATATAACGACTCAACGCTTCTCTGTCTTCCGCTTTCCTCTTCATGTCCACATACGAGTGGATCTTTAAATCATCTAACATTCCTAATCTCGGCCTGCTTCTATCTCTATTTCCTTCCATTCTGCCTTCTAAGACCTCTATTAATAGACCTTCCTCCCTTAGAATGTGTCTTATGCAACTCTGCTTCCTATTTCTTAATACATTTGAAAATAAAACCCTGAGCGAGATTTCTCATATTACCCCTGCCACACACGTAAATTAAACCTGATTGGATATATTGCCTCAGCCAAAGATACAAGTTAAACCTGACTGAATATATTATCTCTGCCACAGATATATGTTCAACCTGACTGGATCTATTACTACTATCACAGATATAAGTTCAACCTGACAGGAAAAATATATATAACCTCTGCACAGATATAAGTTCAACCTGACTGAATATATTACCTCTGCCACAGATATAAGTTCAACCTGACTGGATCTATTACTACTATCACAGATATAAGTTCAATCTGACTGGATATATTACTACTATCACAGATATAAGTTCAACCTGACAGGAAAATATATATAACCTCTGCCCAGATATAAGTTCAACCTGACTGGATATATTACTATCACAGCTAAAAGTTCAAACTGACTGGATATATTAGTACTATCACAGATATAAGTTCAACCTGACAGGACATATTATATATATATATATATATATACTATATATATCATATATATATATATATATATATATATATATATACTCACTCTGCACAGATATAAGTTCAACCTGAGACTGGGTATACATCTAATTGTACCAAGGCCAAAGATAATCTCTTTAAAAACCTTTCCGCTGAATCTGACGATTTGGAAGAATTATTTTCACAACATATTCAGAAAATGTTATGAGTTCTGACAAAAATACAGAGCAACTGATGGATGGAACTGTTTTTGAACCAGTCTGCATCATCAAAGTGCAATCAGCCTTCAAAAATGGCTTAAAGATACTCCATCTAATTAATATTTCTAGGTTTCAGCAGACAAAGCACCAAGCTTAAGCTGCATTGCAATGAAGCACATGTAAAACCATCGTTATCTATCTCAGTACTCAGACATTCTCAGTGACGAATTCACATTCTAAGCCCTTCAGTCTGACAGACTCTCACTCTAGGAGGTTTCGTCAATTTATCTAGAATCAGTCCAGAGCAAAAAGATTGCATTAGCATTTAAAACAAAATGAACATAGTAACACGGGAGATGGACTCTGACAAATTTAACATAAGACAGAGAGACTCTGACAAATTTAACATGAGAGAGAGAGACTCTGACAAATTGGACATGAGAGAGAGAGACTCTGACAAATTTAACATGAGAGAGAGACTGACAAATTTAACATGAGAGCGAGAGACACTGACAAATTGGACATGAGAGAGAGACTGTGACAAATTTAACATGGGAGAAAGACTCTGACAAATTTAACATGAGAGAGAGAGACTCTGACAAATTGGACATGTGAGAGAGAGACTCTGACAAATTGGACATGAGAGGGAGAGAGACTCTGACAAATTTAACATGAGAGAGAGACTGACAAATTTAACATGAGAGCGAGAGACTCTGACAAACTGGACATGAGAGAGAGAGACTGTGACAAATATAACATGGGAGAAAGACTCTGACCAATTTAATCATTCCAACAAGGAAGTCCTTAAAGTCGAAGAGACTGAACCTACAAGGAAGATTTTTCTGCTTAGAAAAAATCAAACTTTGATCTATTCAATGGCGTCAGTTAATCAGGTAGCATCCTTTAATTCCAGTGCCTAAGAATTATAGCATTACTAAACGCCAACACATCTTCGTTCAGAGATGTTTTCAGAGATTGTAAAGGCACTGCCATACATACTTGGTGCTAATATTACTAGTAGCCTATATTTGAGCAAGTGCAATGAACATGATACTACGGCTTGGTAATTATATGTGGCTTTAAAGCCCGTTAAATGGATTGATAGCTTGCGTCATTTAGCAATTTGTCCATTCTTTTGCCAAGTCCTCTGTTTGAGTAAGCCAGATATTTTTAAAAACTTTTTAAAACAACAAAAACAACAAAATTATATCGACACTAGTTCACTTTAACATGAGAGCTTGTTTGCAATGGGCACATTAACATTGATCAACCGCTCTTCATAATCAAGGGCTCATCTTCGAAGAACGGACAAGCTGTCAACTCCAGAACAATTTATTTTCCAGAGAAATCTAGAAAAAATAGTTTCAGGTTTAAATCTGGGGTCGGGTTTATTGCAAAAGTTAAGCAACATCGGGCTCGGTTAATGCTTGGATAGATGACCAGTTTAGAAGACCGAGTATAGACAGCTTTAAAAGAAAAATCTCCAAGGTATTGGAAGGTTATTCTTAAATCCGCACCAGCTGCAATCAATGCGCTATCAAGACGCATCAATGACTCATAACGATGGAATAAAGGAGGAAATAACGAAACCTTACAAAAAACAATAGTATGTAAGAAACTCTGTAGCCCTAGCGGTATTTCATATCCGTAATAATATCAACAAAAAGTATGTATTTCAAAATTAAAAGCAAAGATTTGACGTCCGATTAAGTTACAATCATTTCAGAGTCGTCATCTGTTTCATTGACTTCGTCTCCGTAGTAGGCTCTAGAATTATTTCGAACGAATCTAATTATCATTTATAATGTGCATGGCTCAGTTGATTGTTTTGTATCTCTAACTAGCGCTTTGCTAAATGATAGGTATAAAATACTATTAATATAATACTTTGTTCTCACTTAAGTGTTCAGTGCTATTGTACGAGACTACTAAATAATAGCTGAGAAAGGCAAAGGAAACTTTAATGAGACGTAAAGAGCACTCCATAGATAGATTAGTCCATCCCTTCACAAAGATTATGCAAATTGCAAACCTTATCGACGTCTCTAACTTGCGATAATATGAATTCCAAGTTCGTTTCCTTTGCCTTTCTCAGCTATTATTTAGTAGTCTCGTACAATAGCACTGAACACATTTAGTCCAATTTTCAGTAACCACGGCAAATAAGGTCTGCTATTCAATGAGATACTAAAAGTTAAGTCAGTTTCACGACTGGACAACATCTCAGTGGCGGAGCGAACAATGTATTCGAACTCTGTACCTAACTGATCTGCAACCGAACGTCTAACAGATGTGCAACAACTAAAACTTTACCAGTGCGCTTAACGGGTTCAGTTTAGAACACTCTTCAACTACAGGCCTCCATCACCGAGGAACGCAAGTACGCACGTGAAAGATTTACAGAGCAAGCAAGAAAAGGTCATCAATAATTGTTGTCTCTGTCAACAGCACTCCGACTAAATCTCTCTCAGAGACTACGGAACTTATCGAATGCAAGCGTTTTGTGTACGATTACTATCCATTATAACCACTTGACTAGATCTTACCACTAACATTAAATAACGATCGAACTTTAAGCACCATTATTTTTAACACACCCATATATAACCTACCCTAACCTAGGACATCCGCAGATAATTAATATACTTATAAAGTTATTTAGAAAAATAAAATTTTTAATTTAACATAATTTACTAAAAAATGAGTCGCTATTTAATGTCGCAAAATTAAGAAAAATAACAACGAGGCCCCCTCTACCCAGTCTGAACACCCCTACCTCACTGGGCAGGGCACCCTCTGGGGTATCCCTACCCCGCCTTCCGGGGGCCCCTAGGGTAGGGGTGCCCATGCAACCCCTATTCCAGGGTGTACCAACCGTTTTGGGCACCCCTACTCCGGGGACACTTCCACTGCCGGAGAGCACCCTGCAATGCCATATTGTCCCCCGCGATTCTCCGCTACGGCGACCATACCTAAATATTTTCCTAATTAGCGAGTCAAAGCTCGCACCAACGACCAGGGACGAGACGCTTCGAGGTCAGCGACCAAGCAGAGGAGGGATTGACCGAGGTCAGTCCCGCCGCTACCGTAAAATTCCCCGATGAAACGGATTTTACGTCCAGGTCTGAAGCCTTTCGGGGCTTCTCTTCCAAACAGAAGCTGCCTACTCTAAAGCTGCCTACTACGCCTCGGATAACCTCATTGGCGGTAAGAGAGCCTTGCGGTCACTTGTTATCGTCCAAGTGAACTGAAGACGAGTGTGACAAGCCATATACGGAAATCGCCCTTTAAACTGTCTCAGAGGCACAACTGTCGCCGTTAACTGCACGAGTCGTAAAAGGTGACAAAGTAAAACCCAGAGAGAAAGCTCTAGAGAGAAATATGGGCAAAAAATTTGGCTTGCCTCTTGTCTTTACGTATCAAATGTCTTTTTTGACATTTGACACGTATTAAACGCATTTATACAGTACACATTTAACATCTAGGAATATGTTATTAGCCACGTATCGCAGGCAGCACTTTCAGGACAACATCGTCAGGTACAACAGTGAGACTAGAAGAGCGTCGAGACTCACCCGCGCAGTGGATCGACAACGATGGCTCTCAGCTGATCGTCGTTCTCCCAGTAGAGGACCTTCCTCAGCGAGCCGTCCAGCTCACTCACCTCCACCCGCTTGTTCTCAGAGTCTGTCCAGTACAGCTTCTTGCCGATCCAGTCGCACGCCAGTCCATCTGGTGACGGAACTCCCGGAGTACCGATCTTCCTGATGTCCTGCTTCGTTTCGTCTCTCTCGAGATTAGCTCGGTAGATGGACTCCTCGGCGAGATCAGCCCAGAAGACCAGTCCTTCCTCGAACAGAAAGTCCACAACCGTGGCGTCCCTGAGTCCGGTGAGAAGACAGGATTTGTTGGCAGGACTCGTCTTGACGTCTATCAGACAGATGTTGCGTCGACTGGTGAAGATCAGATGAAGAGAGGCAGGCTCAGCGCTGGAAGATGTCGAGGAATGACGAGAACTGACTGGTCCTCCAGCGACTAGTAACAGAAACAAATAGAAATCATCATCATCATCATCATCTTTTCTTGAATCCCAGTTTAACTTGGGTCAGGATATGAAATACATAGAAATAGAAGCAAGTGAATATTTCATAAAGTTCAGTTTACAAATTTTGTTTAAAATTTATTAGTTTTCTAAAGTATACTTTTGTCTTGTCCTCTCCAATAATTAACCTGTCAGTAGCTTATGCTGCCAAAGAATAAGAGGGTCATTCCCAGTCAAAAATTTAACACCCTCATATCTCGGATTTTGATTTTTTTTAAATGTAAATAGAAGTAATTTAAGAGCCAATACTTCTGATTATTTATTTTTTCTGAAATCTGACAAATGGGTCCATAGTTACGACCCGATCAATTATTCCCTTGAAGATAACACCCATCTTTTTCAAACTTCTCTAAATTAAAAAATATTTCACCTAGAAACTTCATTCTGATGTCATTCATTTACAAATTGATTGGGCTTTCTAAATATATCTCACTGAATTTTCGAAAACACTATTTCATTCTTTTAGAAGGAAAACAAATTTTTGATCTAAAACTTGGTCATGTGGGGCAAAATATTTTTTCAAAACTCTTATGATCTAATGTACTACCTTGGACATAAGTCTAGTAATCCTGAAGAAATTGGGAGGATGTTTTTTCTAACCTTTTACAAATAATTTGGAAGATTACTCCTATATCTGAATTTTTTATATTTCCGGTGTTCTTCTGAAGTCTCTGACCTGTATCATTGAAAATGAGGAACTGGACGTTTAGCAAGTAATTTAATTAAATAAGATAAAACACATTTGGATATAAAGCCAATAGACACGTCAGACAATAGCAGATTATTTCTTGTCAATAATTAATACTTTTACTTTGTAGTACCATTATAGTAGGTTTTTGCAGCATTTGTTTTAGAAGCTTCTTAAATCACTAGAATCCTAGACCTAGCACTTTCTTTAAGAGCAAATGTTAGAACTTGGGTTGCTAGAAGTCAACCAGTAATACAAACAAATATGTATGGCATACTACACTAATTTATACATGCGAAGAATAGGCTAGAAATCGCAATCGGCCGAAATTAAATGCACTGGAAATAACCGCTCTAACAACACGGCGATATCCATCTACGCTCCATCAAATCTGCTCTAAACAAACTCGTTAAACCCCCCACTAATCTCCAGCCAGTGCGTCCTATCAGTTCTACGAGTTCTCATCTACTATGCATTATGCACTGTGCAGCATAATTTAATTACTGCACATTCGAGAAACCACAATAGTATATACTTATATTGTATTGCTTTGTATGAACGACTGCATTACATTGAAAGGTTGTTTCACACCAAAGACTGGAGTTGATATATGAAAATTTGACTCTGCAGAATATTTGAATTAAAATTATGCAAAATGCATCCTCAAAATGCATCATCGATATGCAATTTTGTTGGCTCCCTCTCTCTTAGTGCACTGCCTACTGGCAGGTCCTTGGTATATAATGCATGGATTTACAGTGCTCTGCCTCATTTTCCTTCTATTATACCTACTATGACCTCTTTTAATAGACTCCCCCCTTAGGATGTGTCCTATCCAACTCTTCTTCCTATTTCTTAATACATTTATTAACTGTCTATCTGTACCAACTCTTTCAAAAACTTCCTCATTTGTAACCTTTTCAGTCCAGCCAATCTTCTCCATTCTTCTCCAAATCCACTTTTCCTCCAGTTTCATAATATCTTCCTTCCTTAAGGTCCAAGTTTCACATTCATACAATAGTGGCAGGCAAATATCATACACATTTTAACAGACTATTTTTAAAAGTTAGTAGTAAGATTCTATTTAAATACATGGTACTACAGCACTAGAATATATACTTCCAGTGGTAGCAGGAATATAATTTTAATTTTAATCCCAGATGAGAATCCCTGCCAATTTTTTGAAAGTAAATACATCTCAATGCCTAAACTTAATAGCCTTGACTAAGGACACCTTCTGACCAAACAGATTTCATATCTGCTGTGAAATTTAAATATTGTAGTCAAAAACCACTAATTTTAATGTTCCGTAGTATTTGTAAAAGTACACAAAAATCTCTGATAAGTTGACAAAACTACTAAATTGGCCAAGAAATTAATATCGTTTTTTAAATATTCCCCTTTCGTTCCTCTGATCAATACAAATGCATCACTGACCAGCCGACCAGTTGACCAGCTGACCACTGACAAGCTGACCAGTTGATCAGACAACCAGAGACGAGATAGTAAAATTAGTCAATGACCAATTAGTTCAAACCAATGACCTCCTGTTTATCAGGCAAGCTTGCTATCCATTTGGTTATCCAATGGGTATAACCAGTAATTAGTCATTAATATTATTTCTCCAGTCTATGTCCGTGACACAACAGAGATATATCAGAGATATACTCTGATATATCTCTGGTACATATGCTCTAGTATGCAATGTGAATCTTGTAAAATATGACTAAGGATGAAAGTAGATGTCGAGACAATCAATGAGAAATCACCTCAGACACTATATAAATCCTTTCAAGCTAAAACTGTAACTTTGGAAGAGTGATAAGGGCAGAGCCTATGTGATATGATAAGGGAGAAGGTCAATATGAGTCCAGTGAGCTTGAAATTAGACTTTAAAAAAACAGCTAAAGCTAAGGTTAACGTCAGTTTCCTCACTCGAAAGCAATGTCAGTGACGGGCGAGCCCAGGATTTGAACCCCGCACATACTGATCTGCTGTCGAGTATTTTGCCGACTTTGCCACTAGCTCCAGCGAGTGGCGAAGATATGCACATCACATATAGATCTGCAATTTCACCTTACTCCTTTTTAATGCTAGATATTAGTTAGTTAATTCTTAATTAAAATAAATTAATATTTAAGTAGGGTAAGACGTGTTGTGTCTAGGATGCTGAAGAATACGCCAAACATGGATTGCATGCGTCATAAAAGGCGATAAAGCACTAAGATTCAAATCACCGTCAGACGGGGCATTCGGTAGTTGAGTACCTAGGCTCTGAAAATTGCTATAAAATTTCTAAATCGCATGGAACATTTTTTAAGGTGTGGGACAGAGAAGAATGGAGAAGGTCTATTCATATCCGGATCATAGCTAAACTGAGATTCAAGGGAAGCTGATGATGATGATGATGATGAAGTAGGATAAAATTAATCTCGGATTTCATTTACATTCATATCAATGCTAAGACTATAAGGATCTTCGTGAATATGAACTACCAGAGAATTAATCAAAATTGAGAACCATTTGATAACCAGAAGTATACACTTTAGACATAGATAAACAAATGATGAAATTTTTCCATTTAAAAAATTATTACGTATTAAACAGTTAAACCACATGCCTGGCTCTAAAATTCCTGACTTAGACAGCCGAGAATGGTTGCGGCTCTACAATGATTACAGCTGCAATGGCGGGGGCTGAAGTTGATGCAGCTACAATGGTTGTGACTGCAATGGTTGTGGTTATATTGGTTGCGACTGCAATGATTGTGGCTAAAATGGTTGTGTTGCAATGGTTCCTACATTCTCTAAATGCTGAGCTACTCGACCATTGCTAAGTTAACAGTGTTAAAGATACTTCAATAATACAATTTTATTCAATTATGTTACATATATGATACTTTACCTGATTCAACGTTCCAAATGACTGCAGACATAGCAACCAAGAAATATACGCCAAAACAATCCATAGTGAATTAGTCACAATATTAGTACTCCGCTAGTGAAATAATTTCGAAACTAATAATAGTTGTCTACTATTAATTTCATCGTTAATTTTAAACTTATCCTGTGAAAATGTTATGCATCTATTTACAAGAAAAAATATCAAATAAATCATTCGAAGTTAGACATCAATTGTCACATGGCGATAATTCTACTTTTTCAACAGACGATCAGTCGCTGCAGAGTTCAAATCCAGTGTTCTCCCAATCACTGGCATGTTATCAAATAGGAAACTGACCTAAAAACAAGTTTGTCTTTATTAGGCATTATATTTCCATTGTCATCAATTGACTAACAAATTTACCCCATATGAAATGCCAAGCCTTACCAAAAATCACATCAAAGTCAGATAATAATATACGTAAAGCTTCTCACACTGACTTTCTCAACTACTAATTTGCAGTCAAATTGCAGACTAGTATTATGCGATTCAAACCTTGGGCTCTCCCATCACTGACATCGCTTTCGAGCGAGGAAACTGACGTTAACATTAGCTTTACCAGCTTTTACCAGTCTTTAATGGTGCAGACACAATGTCAAATAATAATTTACTATAATTAATAAAGTAATCAAATATAAGTACATATCGATGTGAGGTTAAACAAACTTCTTATGTAAATATAGAATTTTGTATTTATTCATTATTTTGTAAAAATTATATAATGCATATATCAAATGTTAACTAGTCTTCAGCATTATAGAATTTTTAGTATAAAATATTCTACTAAATCACTAAAATATAGCATACTTATTTATTTAAGACTAAACTAACTACAAGTTACAAAGTATTCAACAACTCAACATTTGTGTTGACCCTGTAATATTAAAATTGTAAATTGTATAGACCCTAGACATAATATATCTTACAAGCATAAGTATGGTTATTGCATAAATATAAAACTAATAAAACTAGATTTAAACTTTGTTATTAATGATATTTTACACCTCGTAAATTAAAGTTTCGACTGAATTTGTACAGAAATTGGTTAATGATCATACATTAAAAAGGAATTATAAAAATTTGCAAGACTATATAAGCTTCACATTTACAAGAAATTTTATTAGCACCCATAGTTTAACCAACGACGATAGATACAGTGTTGAGAACAATACGCATGCCTAATTACAGTTCTATTAAAATTATAATTACGGCATAATTAATTAGTATTCCCATTTAATCAGTTAATTACTTCACTGACTGAAAGAAAACAAATAAACTTTTTCAGCCATTTTGTGCTCTCATAAATAATGAAATTATCGCGAATTAGCTACCACACCACTAAAAAACATACAGCCCAACCAGTTGTACAACAATAATAATAACAACAACAACCACAACAAATAGCTTAGAAAATTCCTCTCTTAGAGCACTGCCTACTGGCAGGTCCATGGTATCTAACGCCTCCACTCTTCTCTGTCTTCCGCCTTCCTCTTCAAGTCCACATATGAGTGGGTCTTTAAATCATCTAATATACCTAATCTCGGTCTGTCTCTGCTTCTTTCTCCTTCCGTTCTACCTTCTATGACCTTTTTTAATGGACTTCCCCCCTTAGAATGTGTCCTAGCCTACTCTTCTTCCTATTTCGTAATACATTTATCAGTTCTCTATCTGTACCAACTCTCTAGGACTTCCTCATTTGTAACCTTTTGAGACCATCTAATCATCTCCATTCTTCTCCAAATCTACATTTCAAATGCCTTTAGTTTCGTAATATCTTCCTTCCTAAAGGTCCATGTTTCACATCTATACAATAGCGTTGTCCAAACGTTGTCCAAACCAAGGTTTTCACTATCTTTAGCTTTGTGTCTTTAGACTTTTTTAAAAGTGAATTGCTAGTACCCAAGGCCACTTTTCCATGTGCAATCCTACTGCATATTTCAGTCTCAGATTTCCCGTCATCGGTTATAGTATGACTTAAGTATTTGAAACTCCTTACCCATTCCAATTTCGTATCATTTATTGTGATATTAACTTCATCTTTAATATTGAACACTCTCATAACCTTGGTCTTTTTTATATTAATCTTCATGCCATATCTCAATGCAGTATCATTCAACCTATCCATTATCTTCTGCAGTCCAATCTCGCTACCCGCTACCACTCCTTGATCATCTACAAATCGTACATCTTGTAACAAATTCCCTCCTACGTTATTCCTTCTTCCATGTCTTCCATGGCTTCCTCCATCATTGCCTTAGCGTAAATGTTAAACAGCAGCTGCGAAATGCTACAACCTTGTCTTACTCTACGTCCTATTACGCCTTCTTCCGAGTATTCTTGTTGGATTTTGCTTACTGCTCTTTGATTCATTTACAAGTTCAAAATTATTCTTCTACCTCTCCATTCAATTCCTATACTTTTTAAGATATTCATCATCGTTACCCAATCAATCCTGTCAAAGGCATTCTCAAAGTCTTAAAAGAATTCAAAAACGTCATTTCCATTTTCTAAGCTTCTTTCGCAAAGAACCCTCATTACCCCTATTGCTTCTCTTGTGCCACATCCTTTCCTAAAACCATATTGTATCTTGCTCGGTATCATCTCTGCTTTCGACTGAATGTGATTATTTACTATCTTTATTATGATCTTCGATGCATGAGGTATTAAACTGATTGTTCTGTAATCCGAACACTCCACAGCATTGGCTTTTTTTGGAATTGGGATCATCACTGACTTGGTGAAGTCGTCTTGCCAAATACCTGTATTGTGCATTACCATACATAACTCCACTAACTTATTGAGTGTTTCTCCTTCCAACATTTTCAAGCATTCTGCTGGGATTTCATCTATTCCGGCTGCCTTCCCCTTTTTCATCCCTCGTTTTTGGTGCTTCCTGGTTTCTACATAGGTCTATATAGTAGTAGCAGGCTTGTATCACATAAACTTTAGGTCTTATATACTGTATACATGTATATAAATTAAAATGCAAGGGTTTTTAACAGTTACTATAAAACAATTTTTTAAGCAGAACACTGGTTCTCGAAGCACAATTTTGGTTAAACAGTTGTTTCTAAGACCCAACATTTTGTCGTTTTTGTTATTTTCTCCTTTCCTCTCTATGATTATTAGTTAATCGTTTCTTTTTAAAAGCACATCGATTGCAACCGTAAATGACTTAAGAATAACCTTCTAACACCCTGGAATTTTTTGGTACTAAAAGCAGTCAATACTCCGTCTTCTAAGGTGATCATCCGTAAGGATATCTTTCTACGATTTGTTATTTTCACAGCGAAACATTTTAAACGCTAATTATAAGCAAAGTAAGTAGTAAATAAAGTAAGTAGGCTACGGCAAAGAAGAAATAGTTCAAAATTCTACTATTTAAATATTGCTGGATGTTCGAACTAGCAACAATGCCAATTATGCAGGTAAAATATAAATTACTCGAGAACAAACTTATGTTCAAAGAACCTTTTAAAGGGCATAAATAAATTGAATGAGTTCTTAAATCTTGTAAGTGTGCACTAATACATAGGTCTACATTGATAGAAAACAATCATGCAGAATAAATATGATGATTTAATTTAACAACATACTCAAGTATGCTCACAATGTGCTTACTTGAGCTTTAAAGTACAATAAGCATTTGAAGTTAACTAAAGACACAAAAGCAATACTCGTATTGTAATATTAACTTTTATACTTCAACTGCTCCATTTAGACCCCATTATATTAAATTCTTGCACATTATATTTTTATAATATGAGTAATAAAACGTAAATTTAGTAAATGTACTGTACATAATATGATTTACCTATTGCTTCTTACACATTAGGATAGGGCATATTCTAAGAGGAGTTAGCTAATTTACTCATGGATATCATAGAAGGTAGAATAGGAGGAAAGTGAAGCCGAGGCAGACCGAGATTAAGAATAATAAATGATTTAAAGATCCATGCATGCACTCGTACGTGGACATGAAAAGGAAAGCGACAGATAGGAGTGGAGGCGATATAAATGTACACCATGGACCTGCAAGCAGGCAGTGTACTAAGACAGACAGACAGAGAGAGAGAGAGAGAGAGAGAGAGAGAGAGAGAGAGAGAGAGAAAGAGAGAGAGAGAAAGAGAGAGAGAGAGAGAGAGAGTAAAAGTTGTATTACCTATTTAATCGTTTGATTACTTATTTTCTAATTAATTGATTTAATTGTTAACTTGTTTGTTACTTATTATCTACTTTTCTGTCTTATAACCAAGTCACAACCAAGTGACCTTTCAACCAAGTTACAACCAAGTGACATTCAAGGGAAGCCCTGCAAGATGGCGGACGCTTTATGTGTTGTGTCAAACGAATTACTTTGTTTCGTTGATAATAATAATCACAGTCATGCTAAGCAAGACATAATATTTCAGCTAATAGGCTTCTACAATGCTGACGAAATAGTGGAAGCTAAGAGCGTTTTATTCAGTTGTGTAGAGAAATATAGAGACAATGAGGATTATAAATCTATTGGATTATCGAGAATAATCAATAGGCGCGTTTCAGAAAATAAACGTAAATTAGATGCTGAGGACCTAATGGATTTATGGCTAATCGTGGACCTAAATAAATTAGAGTTACCGAAGTTCGCGGCTGTAGACCTTTCAAGGCTCCCTCCAACGCGTTTTACAGAGAAGGACGCTTGTGGACTGTCTGCCACGGTCTATGAAATGAGATCTCAAATCGAGTCCATGCAAACAAAGCTGAATACAATGGAGGATCTCGTAAAAAATGCCACCCATGCTCCCGACTCGCATAGAGTACTAGAGGAGCGATTCAACTCCTTAGATTCTAAAATTGAATCTATGCTAACGGAGCTGTCCAAAAACTCTGTCCCCGCCTACTTGCTGTCCCGCCATGCCGCAGTACAGCAAAACCATAACCCAAATGAACTTGATAAGAATAACATGAGAAACCAAAACCCTCAAGGCAAGTCTACCACAGAGTTAAAAAGATGCTAGGCGGAGTTGGCAAGCTCCCCTCCACCCATCAGAGACGGTTCATCCCGTAACCCATTGGTAATACCGTCAGCACCCTCTAAATCATCTAAAACAGCTATAGACGGAGAAGGTTTCATCCTAATCCAATCCAACGAAAGAAACCTAGACCCCTCCTCTGATCGAAAGAAAGTTACAGCAGAGGGATCCAAGGTTAAAGCAATACCTAAAAAAATTTCCATATTCGTTGGAAGGCTCGAGAAATCTACAACGGAAGATGATCTGGTAGAGCTATTAGAGGCTAGTGACATTCCAAATTGTCTCTGTAAGAAACTTTCGGGTATTGGTAAGGACGGCCGTGAGTATAAGTCCAGTGCATTTGTGATTTCATGCAAACTTAAATTCAAAGATAAGTTATTTAATGAAAACATTTGGCCGGAAAACTCAGTAGTCAGAGAGAATGGTGGTTTAATCCTGTGAAAAACTAAATATGACGTTAAACATTATGACGTTAAACATTGCTTCTGTTAAAATGGCGTCTGTTTATACTCCTGTTACTCTTAATGGTCTAATTAATAATGATTTAATAGCCAATGCCAAAATTGGTTATTACACTCCGGAATCTTCTAATGATGTTATTAACGACTTATATAAAATTGCACTCTATCGTTATTTCATGTTAACATTAGAAGTTTAAATGCCAATTATATGAAACTCATAGATCTCTTAAATTCATACAAAAATAAATTTTATATAATATTACTTTCTGAAATATGGTCTACTAATTAAAAATTTTTTATGATGTATTTCCTAATTACAAGTTTGTATATTGCCCCCCGACTATACAAAAAGCTGGGGGTGTGACGGTATTAATCCATAATTCTATCACCTTTAACATCATTGATTCTTCCAATAATAATAATTTCGTTGATAATACAGCAGAATTCTTGGTCGTTGATATATTACTTATGCATGGTAAAATTAGACTCTATTTGATTTACAGACATCCGAGTCAATCTGCTACTGTTTTTATTTATAAACTTTTCAAGTTCCTCTCCATATGCAAACCTTTAAAAAAGAGTCTTATATGTGGTGATGTGAATATTGATTTGTTAAAATTTAGTACGTTAAATTTCATATTGATCGCTATGTTAATGAGCTGTCCAATATGAACATTATGCCGTGCTCGTTATTTTCCACGCATTGTATTAATAACTCGCGTAGCATAATTGACCATGTCTTCGCGAACTTCGATTTGGATTATACTAAAGGCACCAGTGTAAAGTCCCTTACGGTTACAAGCGATATTACTGATCACTATGCCAATGTTGTACTGCTGGTATCTAAAACTGAAAGAGTTAACTACTGTGATCGCCCTTATATTAGAATTTATAGCACTCAAAACATAAACAACTTCCATGACCATCTTTCGAAAACTCACTGGACCCCAATCTATAATTTGATTAATATTGATATGGCTATTACTCATCTAACGAATTCTTTAATTACTGCCTCTGAGCTAAGCTTTCCTTTAATTCGGTGTTCTCGTAAAACATATAAGGATAAACCCTGGATCTCTAAAGAATTAAAGTCTAGAATTAAAATAAAACACAATCTATATCATACATTCAAAAAATCCAATTTACCTCTTGATAAAACTAATTATCTGAATTACCGAAAAATACTTGATAAAGATATCAAAAACTTCCGTCAAAATTATTATAAACATAAATTGGACATAAGATTTAATTCTATTAAGAACATTTGGAGAACGTTGAATAATATTACCAGTTATGGTGGTATAACTAAGAATCAGACTGGTGATCACTTAACAACAAATGGTGGTGTTATTAGAAATAACAAGAACATTGCGGAAGAATTTAATAAATATTTTATACAAAATATTGTACGGCTAGCAGATGCGATCCCACGAAATGATGTATCATATCAGAGTTTTCTTAACAAGGCTCTACCACACTCTATTTTCCTAACTCCAACTTCCAACAATGAAGTCTTAAATTTCATTCATTCCATGAAAAAAAGTTATTCGACTGGTAATGACGGTATATCCAGTAAAATTTTACAATTATCTGCAAACTACATTGTTAACCCACTTACCTTTATCATCAATAAATCGTTAGAATTAGGCTACTTTCCTGAGAATTTCAAATTAGCCAAGGTCATCCCTGTTTATAAAAAAGGTAAACATGATTTTGTGGAAAATTATAGACCAATTTCCCTCCTTAATAATTTAAGTAAAATATTTGAGAAAATCATGCATAAACGCATTACTACATTTCTAAGTAAGTTCGAAATCCTTAATGAAAATCAATTTGGTTTTAGATCCGGCCATTCTACCACTGATGCACTTTTCTCTGGTGTTAATTTATTATCTACTGAACATAATCATAAAAACAAGACACTTGGTATATTTTTAGATCTCTCAAAAGCATTTGATACTGTTGATCATAATATTCTGCTTCACAAATTACATTTTTATGCGATATGTGGTACTGCCTATGATTGGTTTAGCTCTTATTTATCTCGAAGAAAACAATACACCTTAATTGGTGACAGCATATCTAGTGTGTTACCTCTTAGTATCGGTGTTCCTCAAGGTTACATTTTAGGACCTTTACTTTTTATAATCTATATGAATGATATTCGTAATGCCTGTACAATTGGATTCATTAAACCATATGCTGATGATTCTAATTTGTTTGTTAAACATAAGTCTATTGATGAATTATTTATCTCTGCGAATCTAGCTTGCTCTGAAATAAGGAAATGGTTTATAAGTAACAAGCTAACTGTAAATTGCTCGAAGTCTTCGTATGTATTATTCTACCCAACTAAAGACGATGAAGCTACTATTCGATCTAACAATTTTAGTGCATCCCTAGATTATAACTGCATAAATGGAACATATGTTACCACATTCTTGGGCTTACCATTAGATGATAATTTGATTTTTTGTGATCATATTAAAACATTAATCTTTATAATTAATAATTTTAATAGTATGTTATACAATCGTAGAGATTTTACTCCTATGAATTGTCGTAGAAATTTGTACCTTTCATTGATGCAATCAAGGACTCAATATGAAATTGAAGTTTATGAAAATACAACCAAACAGTTGCTTCAACCCTTACATGTTGCCTGTAACCGTATTTTAAGAACTTTACAGAATAAACATAAATTTCATAATGTTAAACAAATTTATATGAATTATAATGTATTAACAATTTTTCAGTTATTCCAATTACATACTGGTAAACTTGTTTTTAAATGTATTAATTTTCCCGATCTGACTATGTCAGAATCCATGAGATGTATTTTGATTGACAATCAGATTTCGTTTGTATATAATACCAGGCTCTTCAAGACCAATTATTTGTGTGCTAGAACAACCTCAGAATTTTTTAAATCTTATGCCTATAAGTATGTTAATTCTTGGAACCAAATACCTCCTGATATCTGCAGTTCGAGGTCTCTAGCTGAATTCACCAAACGTTACAAGTGCATATTGTTTGATGGCTTGTAAATGTCTATATTTTCGTTTTTTGTGTACATGTTCAGATAGAATTGTGACTTAGCTAACTGCTTTCTAATCAGATTAATTTGTAATTTATTTTCCTTTCTTTTAGCTTGTTCATTAATTCAGATATAAATTTTGATTTCGGTTGATTTTGCATTATACATGTATATGTCATTAATGAGTTAAAGACGGTGGTCAGCTAGATAAGATGTGTATCATCTTCCCTGACGGCCGTTGTTCTGGTGTTTATAGACTGTTTGACACACTGTGTTCCTGGGAACTTTTTTAAAATTTTATTTCATTTAGATGTTTATTTCTGTTTGCATTTGTCAGTGATTTGGTGTTGATGCTGAAATAAACACACACACACACACACACACACACACACACACACACACACACACACACATATATATATATATATATATATATATATATCTCCCTTTGCGCCCTCGAGTCAGTATAAAAGGGCGAGTTCCTTAGTTTTTGTCACACTCGCCTTCAGTTCACTAGGAAGACAACATGTGGCTGCAAGTTTCTCTTGCGCAAGGCTCTTCGCCACTGGCTGGAGCCAGTGACCGCGGATCAGTATCTGCGGGGTTCAAATCCTGGGCTCGCCCGTCACTGACATCGCTTTCCAGTGAGGAAACCGATGTTAACCTTAGCTTTACTTTAGCTTTATTACCGTCAAAGTTATCCGAGGCGTGAATGGCAACTTCAAACTCTGGTCTTGAGGAGAAGCCCTAAAGACTTCTGGCCTTGACGTAAAACCAGCATTATCGGGTTATTATTACCGCGTTATTTTTTGCAGTAAAGGCGGGACTGACCTCGGTCAATCCCTCATAAGCTTGACCGCTGACCTCTAGTCATCTCATCCCTGGTCGGCGGTACAAGCTTCGGCTCGCTAATTAGGGAAATAAAGAGGTACGATGGCTGCAGCGGTATATCGATGCGGACAATATTTTGTTTGGGAATTGCGAGGAAGTGTCCCTGGCGTTGCGACTTAGGAGTGCCCCGCCGGGTCAGGGCTGTCCTGGCGGGGTAGAGCTGACCCGGCGTTGAAGGAATGGTTCTACGGTGTAAGGTTATTCCGGTGTAAGTAGGGGTACTACGGGGTGAGTAAGGGTACCCATATTGGGCAGGGGTGATATGTGCAGGAGTGCCCCCAGGTGCAATGCAGTGGGAGTAAGGTTAGAGGTGCCCTGGGTTCTCTTGATGGGTAGAGGTGCCCCAGGTTAGATTAGGGTACGTGAGGTTGGGTTGGATCGGGGAGTCTCGGTTTGGGTCAGGGTGCCCCGGATGCATGATTGCCGAACTCGAGGCGTCTCGTCCATAGTCGACGGTGCCAGCTTCGGCTCTGTAATTAGGAAATATTTTGGGGTACCTCGGCGTGGGTAAGGGTGCTCCGCGTAATCATAGTGTAATCATAGTCATAGTGTAATCATAGTCATCATCATCATCATCATTATCTTCCTCCCTTGAATCCCAGTTTAAATAGGGTAGGAATACGAATAGACTGTCTCAAATCCTCTCTGTCCCACACAACACCACCAGCCGATCCCCTATTTGAGACTTATCCATTCGTTTAAATTTTTGTAGCAATTTCTGGAGCCTAGGCGCTCACCAAGCGAATGCCCTTTCTGACATTGGTATGGATCTTAGTGCTTTAGTCGCCTTATACGACACGTGCAGTCACCGGTTGGTCAATTCTTCAAACAACCCGGACACAACACGGGGAAATGATGAGTGCAATAAATTAACTAATATTATTAAAACTACATACTATAATAATGCAAGTTTCACACGTGCATGAAACTATTTGCTAATGTGGCTGCTGTTTTTATATTTTCTCAATATGAAATCATTTAGCTGACCGCATTTATTTGCACTGTGATAAAGAAGCTGAAGACGATAGCGCAGATCTCGGGCATCGGCACACTGAGCAAATATGACGACATTAAAACGGGAGTATCCGCTAGTGAGTAGACAGACAGAGGATAAGAGAGAGAGAGAGAGAGAGAGAGAGAGAGAGATAGAGAGAGAGCGAGAGAGAGAGAGAAACAGAGAGAGAGAGAGAAACAGAGAGAGAGAGAGAAACAGAGAGAGAGAGAGAGAGAGCAAGAGAGAGACAAAGAGAGAGGCAAAGAGAGAGAGAGATAGACAGGGAGAGAGAGAGAAAGAGAGAAAGAGAGAGAAAGAGATAAAAGAGAGAGAGTGAGAGAGTGAGAGTGTAATAGAATCAAAAGTAAAGATTAAAGAATTTTTAAATATTTTCGTATAGATAGACATTTGCAGTAGAGATGGGAATTTTATGAATTTTCAGAGTTCGGGTTCGGTTCGTTAAAAACGAAAGTTCGGTTCGGTTCGGGTTCAGTTCTAACAAGGCTTTCCAACTCGCAATATTTCGATTTCAGTTCGAAATGGTTTGGTTTGGATAATGTTGCAATTGTTTAACTTTACTTATAATGATCATGGTTATGACAAACATGTTTAAAATGGTTTATGGTAAATATGCTTAAAAATTCATTAAGTCATAATAGCTGCCAACTTTTTTCACCTGGGTAAAAATATGAAAAAAAGGAGAGAAGTGGTATTTATTCCAGTAAATTTCTTAAAATATTGTAAGTTGACCAACAAATGTTCATAATATACATGTAGATATTTAGCTTTATTATTGTATCTGAAATATTCTCCTTGATTATAACAAGCAAATAGAATGCCTCTTCAATTTTTATTTTTTTTGTCACTATAAGCCTATATATTAGATACGTTTATAATTAAGTGGAAATATCTTGGCTAAAATTTGATCCAATATTTCAGAGACAAAGTGCAATTTAGTAACATAAAAGGTCAAATAAAGATGATTTGGTAAACACATGTACTTCCATAGAAAAATGATCATAATATACACCGTTTGCTATCAACTGACCAATAATAAGCTTCATAATTTACCATACGGTTTCAAATTTGAAACTCTCAGATCTATTGTGAAGTTACGAAAGTAGTTATTAAATTATTGAATTGCTATGGTGCAAAATTAATTACTGCAGATTGTCTTAACACATATATAATGTCATATATAGTTATTTGTAAATATGGCTGCAAAAATATTGAGGTAGCACACTAAAATAAGAAAAAAAAATCATAATTTGAATTTAACAAGAACAAATCCACCTAGATTGAAACAAGCATTATCAGATTTTTATGGAATACTCTCATCACTTTTGTTTCTTTGATATTAATCTGCATTCCATATTTCAATGCCGTATCATTCAGACTATCCATTATCTTCTGTAGGCCCGTCTCGCTTCCCGCTACCATTCCTTTGTACCGCTACAATTTAAAAATTTGTGTCGGAACCAGCCTTACCTAAGTATGTGCTGTTAGATACTGTAAGACGTGTAAATACAAAAACTAATATATATTTGTATTGTTCTTACTATCTTCATTTAATGTCAGGCTGGTGAAGAAGAAAGGAACTGCAAGAGTTTGGTTCAGTTCGGTTTGGACGAAGTCTGGGTTCGGGTTCGGTTCGGGTTCGGCCAGGGTCTGGGTTCGGGTTCAGTTCGGGTTCGGTCAGAGTCTGGGTTCGAGTTCGGTTCGGTTCGGTCAAAATTCTAGATTTTAGGGTTCGGTTCGGGTTCGGTTCAATTCCCATCTCTAATTTGAAGTGTTAAAGACTTGTATTTTGTTATCCTAGCCAGACTGATAGAGAGATATTTAAGTAAATGTCTGATGAATTATGCATGTTTAAAATAAATACTCTGCAGTGTGCCTTGCGACTCGCCTTGTTTTATGAATATACATACATACATACATACATATATATATATATATATATATATATATATATATATATATATATATATATATATATATATATATATATATGTATGTATGTATATACAGACTGGGTCAAAATACTGACTCCCTACAGAAAATTTTCTATAACTTTTGAATCCTATGTCTCTTTATTCTTTATCATGTAAATTTAAGCGATTATTCATGGTCCAATTCTACACATCTGCTGAAAAAATTCATGGAAATATATATACCACAATTCGAGTTACAGATCATTTTGCGCCATGCCCCTACCTCTTATAGATTCTCTAAGCAGTTTACCACTATAAGTCACTATAAGTTGCGGATACAAACACTCCATGAGCAAAGCAACGGGATGAAAAGAATAAAGCAAACCTATCAGCTGAATGGATGGTCCTTGTTAACTATTAAGAGTATTTGTCGGAAGATTGCAGAGAAAGAGCAACTGATAGAAAGGCGGCCAGTGGCTGGCCCAAAAGTGTCAAAATTCCTGCTAATATTGATGCTGTTGAGGAACATTTTGGTTCTCAGGAAGGAGAACCTGGAACAAGTCGTAATACACGTCAGATATCTCAAGTACTAGGGGTTTCTGCCGTGTCAGTTCGCATGATTGCTGCTACCAAAACAAAGAATCAATGAAGGGCACTAATCAGGAGTTCTTGGCGACAAACTGCTTGGAGCACCAATAAGAGCTAGGGGCATGGCGCAAACAGGTCTGTAACTCGAATTGTGGTACATATATTTCCATGAATTTTTCAGCATATGTGTATAGAAGTGGATCTTGTATTATCGCTAAAATCTGCATGATAAAGAGACATCAGAAACCAAAGTTTTAGAATATTTTCTGTAATGGGTCAAGCTTTTTTGACGCAGTCTGTATATACATGTATATATACAGTATATAAAATTTGTTTTATGTATTTATTAATTAATTAATATACTTTTGAACTGTAACTATAATATGAACATGTACTGTACTTTGATTAAGTCAGTGCAGTAACTTTGTACGCTACAGTACGTGTACTGCTTGTAAATGTAGCTCTGCTTTAAATTTGTCGGCATCTCGAATTTGTTAGTAAAATTTGATGTGAGAATCCAATAAATAGAAAATCGGTGCAATGACTTAATGGTTACATTTATAAATATGTGTATATACATATTTATATCTCGCATGTGTATAAATGTATTTCATGTAAACCATGCTACATGTAATTCATATTCTATATAAATATGTCTCAGATATAAATACATATTTATTGCATTAAATGCACATGTTCATGTTGGTTTATGTTGGTACACTTAGCTCTTATTCATTATAATTATATCTCTTCCATAAATACATATTTTTGGCACTATATGAACAAGTAATTGGACGTTTATGTTAAGCACACGTAGCTCCTATTCTATAAATGATGTCTCTTTCGTGTGTAAACGAAAACTGATGACGACATTTGACAAAGTGAAGAAACGTTGCGTGAGGAGCATACGTAGTCAGGAGAAATCCTTCTCTTACAGGACAAGTCTAGCAGAAAAGTGTCGTCACTAAATGGAACTGAGCATCTCTCAGCTTCAATTACTACTTAACTCCAATATTTGCGACATTTTGATTTGCGAACTGTCCATTTGAATTTTTAAATCGCTGAACAATTGGCAAGTTAGAGAAAATATGAAATATCTTCGTGAGTTATTTTTTCATTGAACCGAGGAGTTCGTAGGTTAAGTCAGCATGCTGAAAACTCATTATTGCAAATCTTCAATAAATTCTTTAGAGATCACAAACTGCAGCAATACAATAATGTTGCTATATCTGTACAACAATCAGACGTAGGCCTTCAGAATCACTCAGAATTGCTCGCTGAAGTTGTATGAAGGTTTTTATTATCTGGACTAGTTATTTTACGTTTAAATTAGAAAACAGCTTTGCCTCAGAAATAGAGATATTCGTAACTGTCAAGGATTTATGAATAATCTTTCATTTTTCAACGTTACAGATTTAGATTAACTGTATACCCGGCTCGGACGATTATGAAGAGTATGCTGTACCTACGAACGTTAAACCCCGCCTTAAATAATGTACATACATATGTACTACTATGCAAAGTAATAAGCATTCAACTATTACACTTCTATAGGGCCGTTTTAATAATAGTAATAAAGGTTTAACGTGTGTTTTCTCATACAAGGATGATGTCAGGGACGTCAGCATGCTTAATTAAGCACACTAATGGCGCCGTAGCCATTAGTGTGCTTAAGCTTGAGATGGACTATTCAAAGTCAAGTAGACCGAGAGCCAAAGACCACGACCGATGTATTTGAGCTGACGCACAAGCTGCAGCAAAGGATTATCAGCAGCTGTTCTGCAGTTCCCCATCACTGCCCGTATTCGCTCAAAGCTTTGACCGTTGAGAGGCGCTCGCATTCAAACCCCAGATCAGTGTGACTCAATCAGTCTGCGGTGTAACACCCAAGACTCCAGTAGCGCTTGATTATTTCAACTTTTGTTAGATTCTGTCGTTGCATATTTTATCAATGAATATGATTTGACATAATTATTTCGAAGTTTTAAATATGGCGTAGCTCGTGAGAGTTCTGTTAATGAATTAATGCAACTGTTCGGACTGGTGCATTTAATGAGCAGTTAGAAATATTAAAGTAAACAAGCAGTATAGTGAAATGATCAACTATGACAATATCTATCACTTTTAATACAACATGTTTAAACCGTTAGGCAATTTAGACCATTTTCCGTATAACCAATCAATTGAATGTCCGAGATTTTACTATCAGATCAGCGCGGCAGGGATTCGAACCCGCGAGAGTTCAATTCACCTCAGGATGTGTCATTTAAAACTTCACTAAGTTACTCCTAAGCTATTGAGAAATTCTATAGGCCTAGCTTGCACGTTTAGTTCAATTCTATTTGCAATATTTGATAGGATATAAAATTATTTTTATGTTTGTATACTGTATGTTATTCAATTTCATTTAATTTTTTTATTCATTGACATAGTTGTATATTCTTGATTAATCTTTTTGAGACAAATTATGAAAGTGCATATCGAGTACAGCGAGTATCGAGTAATCGAATATTGAGTACTAAAATCATATATGGTTCTGGTTAATTTTAAATGTATAATAATAACATATATATATATATATATATAACTGAATCTGTTATAGACTCTATATAAATAACTTATATATAATAAGATATATATATTATATAATAATAAGTTTAAATAAGTAATAATAACTGTATTCTCTGGTTAAGCCTAACGATTAGCAATTTGTCATAGCACACGTAAATTATGTAATGCTGAATCTGTTATTCCTATTTTCAGAAAATTCATAACAGCTAGGGAAGTCATACAAATAAAGTACGTTGACTTTGATCTCAACAATCAGAGATTTTCAGAAAGATGTAATACCGCATAGATTTTTCTGGATACTTTTCTAGATGCGTTCTAATTATCATCATGGACATTAATTTAATGTAATATTTATCTAATATGGGCAGATGGAAGAGCCTAAAGCTGAATTGCTTGAGATTGAGGACTGGAGGATTGACATCACCGGATACTTTCGAGAGACTCCGCAAGCTTCAGAGGAGGACTTCCGGTGGATGCGGAGCGTCCAGTCGAGCTATCCGGGCCGGCTGCACCAAGACCTACCTCGTGGTCCTCAACCTAGTCTTCCTGGTAAAGGTTGTCTCATTAGTTCAAAGCAAATCGGTTTAATTCTGACACAAATAATAATAATATTTATAATAATAATAATAAATAATAATAATAATAACAATAATAATAATAATTATTATTATTATCATTATAACAATAATAATATTAATAATAAAGGTTTAACGTCAGTTTCCTCATCCAGGGATGATGTCAGGGACGTTCCCCAACAGCACACGTCACCACAGATCAAGTCACCCAGACCAATCTGCAAAAGAAATGTGCTGAGGAGAAGAAAGGTCCTAAACGAAAGCCAGTCCGGTGATCAAAAAATGGTCAAGGTCAATATAACTAAATAAAATAATAAAATCAAGTCTAGTGTAGATGAGGAATGAGGAATTGTCAACTTAATAAATATAGCAGAAAAGATTTATCTTTGAAACATGGATAGTTAATGAGTTGATGACTCAACTCATTAACTAAGTTCCCATTGATTATATTGCTAAATTAAATACTCAGAAAATGGAGAGTAAATGCTGCGATCCACAAGAATCAGAAACTTAACATATTAACATTTCTAATAAAGTAATTATTACCTATTATATTGATAATAGAGAGAGAGAACGCGTAATCATGCTACCGCTGTGTATATTAATCTTCTGAATATGCAATTCATATGATTATAATATTACTATTAAAATGTTCTTATAATAATATTTATTAGTAATAATGTTTCATATAATTAATTATAAACATATTCCATATGTTTTAAATTTCTGCTGTTGTCAGATCGTGATGAAATAGACTCACAGATATATACATGTACATGTAGGTTTTATAAATATAGACAGTATGTATTATTTATCTCTACATTGAATACTTTATGGTAAAGTGTTAATCGTATGGCAATACTATTTATTACGTAGTGTGTAAGCCCGTCTTCATACGTGGCGTCTTCACACACGGCGTCTTCACAAGCGGCGTCTTCATACGCGGTGTTTTCATACGCGGCGTCATATTATGCGGCGTCTACCTATATTTCAGAATTTCGGTTTTGCTTCCATTTCTATATTTCTGCGGTTTGATATTAAATATTTTCCAGCGGTTAGGTCAACGGCAACTTATGGTTAAGACCTATAGCAGCTATATTCGATTAGCTACATTTCATCATGATAATCCCAAGATCAAACAGCTACAGTTTCTGTCAAATTTGTCAAAATCAATAGACAATTTGTCAATTCATCAACTTAGCTAAAGAACTCGAACTTCAAAATTGAAATATTCCAATTCGAAAATTGGAATATTGAAAAATTATCATTTATTTGCAAAGAGTAATTATTGTAATAGTAGGCGGGCTATTTCACGAAAGTGAAATCTAAAGCGTAATAAAAGAAATTAATAGCGAATTCCAGGAGAATTGTTGACGTTTCTTAGCAATAAGAGCGGTTCAGATCATTCGATTGGTAATTATTTTCAAATCTTCTTCAACGACGACGGGTATTTGAACTGGTGTCTCAGATTTCATTTAAATCAATAAAATATTTCTCGGTTACTGTCATCTGGAAATTTGATTATTCTCATGTGAATTCCGTTCCGAGTGAATAATATTTTATGTAGTTTCGCCTTCCGTCTTCAAGAATTTCTAAATGAATTCTACAGAGTTCAGAATTCATTCGCTAATAACTGAATGTGTTCGCAAGAAGCAGTAACAATATATAGATCAATTGAAGCTGACCAGGGTAAACTTTCTAGGATTACTATCTTTTGTTGATGGTGACTTTACAATATTTTCCTAAAATATTGTATTGTAAAATATTGTATTGTAAATATTGTAAAATCTACTTGAAATTTATCGTTTGAACGCTTGAATACAATATCTTCTGTCCTTTAATGATATTTGTTAACAACAAAAATTACTACAGTTGAAGGCCAGAACTCTTAATTGAAAACGAAAGCGAGTAGCAAATCTTTCTACGAATATTTATAAATGAACAGAGACTATAAAATTTTTAATTTTTCACAGCATTTTAGTTCTTGAGATTATTTCTTTGAGATTTTGTTTAAGCGGACATGATATTTTTCACGCTAGGGGCGTACCATGGAAACAATATTAGGTCGTCGCTCTGATCAATAGTCTCAGGATTGCGGTCAGTGATTTTTGTAAAGCTGGTATGACTGTCGTCCATCTTGTATGACGAATTTTACTTGTACATGAACAACATAAACTTGTACATAAATTGCCTAACGGTTTAAACATGTGGTATTAACAGTGCTAGATATCAACATATTTGATTATTTTACTATAATGCGTGTTTACTTTACTTAGATCTATTAAATGCACTGAGCGATGCGAGAAATTTAACGACCCTTATTTAAATAACAACTATTTCTCAGTCGCAAATCAAATGTACCATGACTATCCAACCCATAACTTAAATCAAAAGTGTAAAAATTCATTAACATATCTGTTTCAGCTATGTACTTCTATTACCTTTTAAACAGAATCTGCCTAGTTCAATTTCAAAATATGCGACGTTGTTGCCTGTAGTATTCTATACAATTTCAGGACGACTGTAACATATAACAAACAATTCATCGCTAGTTCCAAGAGGCGACTAAGAAGGGCTGCGGAAAACAATTATTTATAGCAATTCACGTCAGACACTTTACATAATAATTACATGTCCTCTGCTAAAGCAACATCATGGCTTGCTAACTACATACCGCATTTATTGGCTTCAACTTTTCTGGTTGACGGAGCGTTCTTTAGTAAGCGTGATAGTAGATTTTGAGTAGAAAAATACGTGTATATCTTGGATCTTTCAAATCCAGCAACAACAACAACAATTACAGTTCTATTGTTATCAAAGACAGCATCTAGCATTAATATATATATATATATATATATATATATATATATATATATATATATATATATATATATATAACCAAGGTGACGAACAAAAACTTTCAAAAAGATGAAAAAGAGACCTTCTTTTGTTTCCATATTATTTGAAAGTTTTTATAGCAAAGTCTAATCATGCAGAAATCCAGTCCAAAGATAAGTAATTAAAGGAAAGGAGGTCTATATGTTGATCGCAACACATAAACCTTGAGTCATTATGACATCCCTGACTGCTCCTCACATAAACACTCAGATCACGCAACGCCGCAATATGGCGGGAAATTGTTCTTCTGCTGGTGGCAGTTGTAATAATGTCTGCCTAGAAATGCCAACTAGGCTGCCGTGTCGTCATCGGTATTAAACTATAACGTTGAAAATGCTCAAAGGTCGATATTTAATTAATCTGGGTGTATGGTAATGTTGTTGAACCCTGCATCATCGAATATCAGAAAAGTGCGATAAGGTCTGAAATTGCATATCCTTAGTTGTAGACCTTCGAGTCCCTTAAACCTTTATCCGCTAACCAGGGGGTATTTTTTTATCCCCATAGTAGAATTTTTGAAATTATTGCAACATGCACATGAACTTACAAGCACAATTTTTAATGACTTTTCAAGCACAGGTATAACCTGCATAAATCAGAAGAAAAATCATAAATATTGTCACACACTATACTACTGCAAGTAGTCAAAGTGGCAGTTTCAGCAGTAGTTTCTATTTTTTCAAATATGCAACATTTTAATACGTTTTTGGAAATAAGCTTTTACACATCATCACTATTACATTCTACTTTGCTAATATAGACCGTCTTTCTGTCTCCATGAGTTCCACAGGCAAATCTCGCCCACTTTTTACACTTGATGTAGAGCCTCACATCCTTATGCCTCTTGCACAGCATCCACGACTGCGATGTGTCTGATGCCCGAGTGCTGGACGCTTATGAGGAGGCATGTTGACATATTCCAGGGCTTTCTTCACTTGCGATTTATAACATATCGCCGGGTTATTCTGCTTAGAACCTCTCTCTGTTGAATATTAGCGACACATCGTATCAAGACTGTCGACAGCGCCCTTCGAACTGTTATAGTTGAGAATGCTGTCTGGCTTCTTGTGATCTTCCTGAAGGATTTTGATATCGTGATGCATTGCTAATAAGAGTACGACCGACTTGGTTTTCTTTGGTACCTACAATACTATTGTCATCTGACAATGCAAACCTTTCCTCTGTAAGATGATAGGATTTCGTCTACATTCACATGATCAGATAGTTTGTAACATTCCTTACAATATACAGCTAATTTGTCGACAACATCAATTATAGCTGCCAGTTTGTCGGTTGCTCGCCTCTCTACTCTTGTTTCCTTATCATCGAAGTAAATAAATCGTAGATATTCTTTGAAACGAAGATTGAAGATATTATTCACTACCTTCTAAAAACATTCCTGGCTAAATAATTACTCTATAACCTCAACAGCTTCAGTAAGAAGGAACGGGGGAAGGCTTACAAGCCAAACCTGTTAGGATTCCACTTTGAAGTTTCCCTGTACAAGCCAGTTAACAATGGACACGCTAATTGCTAGATTTATTCTGCACACTACAACACACTAGCACTCAAAATATTTAATTGAAGATGAATCTATAGCGTTATACAAGCTGTCAATGGCCGAAGTTTGGATAATAGCCTGGGGGTATAATTATACCCCCCCCCCCCTCCGGTTATCTAGAACGTCGTTCTTAAGTTGGGTTAGCGGAGGAAGGTTAAAGCTTATGCTTGGTGGCCTACTCATTTGATAGTAGCTGCTAAAGATGATCCAAAGCGCCACTGCTAAGAGTAATTGCATGAACATTACAATGGTACTATATATTTAGCATTGTAATGAGAATTAAATATATAAATTAACTGGCTAATAGAAATATATAAAATATTAAATAAAATAATATAGGATACTAAAAGTATAAAATAGTTTTATATCTTAACACGTAAACATATATATGAATATAAGTGTGTATTCGTATATGTGTGTCAGTTGTAAGTTTTTTAATGTGTTCGTAAATATATTTATGTACCAAGATACACACATAATGCATCACATACTGTATTATGTATGCACACATACAGGTTTAGCAACATTTTTGTAATCAGATATCAAATACATTTTATTGCCGTGAGCGGTTTATTACAATAACAGATTACGGATGAAAGTCACATTTAATTTCCACATAAGCTAACTCTACATTACGCAGAGCATGTAAACAGGCTGTTCTTTATTACACAGTGTTGTTCATTATTACGTGCAGCTAGTCTGCTCACGGGAGTCCAGATAGGAGACGGGATGCTGTATGAGGTTAAGCTTTATAGAGACAGCCGGTCCGTAATTGAGTCAATTCGATCAGATGTGTATCCAAGATTTGATCACAGTTGGAAGCCAGTGTTTCCGCCTGGCTGGAACACTCGCCACGGCAGCTATGTCACATGTTCCGCAGTTCGTAGTATTACGTATTCCGTCGATGATGCGATGCAGCGGGTTTATATGGCGCTCGTAGGAATATGCACATTAAACCTGGCACATGGCAGTGGTTATTGCTGCATGTTTAGGGGAGTGAATTAGTCCTGCCGAAGGCAAGTGATAGAGAAGTTGTAAAAGTAATTGATGGATGCTAGAAAGTGCTGACTTCAAAAAGTAGCGGGAATCAGAGGTATCAGCTATTCATACGACTCTACATACGACTACACACTATACAATGACGTCCCTGACATTGCCTGATGGCGAGAAACCGGACGTTAAATTCTTATTGATTGATTGATTGACTCTATTTGCGTCTCCACATAGGACTCAACATGCGACAACACATGCAACACTATATGCGACTATACATGTACATACGACACCACATGGGACATTAAATACGACTCAACATGCGACACCACATTCGACTCTACATGAGACTTCACTTGTTATTTTAAATACGATTCCACATTTGACTCTACTGCTTTATGCAGCACAGATCTAATTGACGTCACTGACATTGCCTTATGGCGAGGAATAGGACGTTATATTTTAATGGATTGTTGATTGATAATCTTAGTAGCATGATAAAATTAAACGAAATTGTCGTTGCTGGCCTGTTTCTTCTGCAGAACTTTGCGAATTTATCTTTAACGCTGTGATATAAATATATGCATATACTGTATGTATATATGTTATATATTTTATGATAATACTTTATACATATAGAAATATATACACTGTGAGTCAAAAAAAAACATGTGCGCAGTCTTTCGCCCATAACTTTGGTATTAGTGAACCGATTTTTTAAATTTTTGCATAGGTATTATCAGGAACACATATGCTATAAAATAACGTTAAGTGACTCTTTTAATTATTATTTTTGCGTTGAAGCAGTGCTTGAAAATATGCTCGACTAAAAATATTCAGTTTAAGTAAATCAATCGCTACAGAATGTTTACAAATCCGTGGCTTAACAAAAAACGAAACAAGCAGTATTCTACTGCTACTGTCAACTATCAAAGCTTAATTATGCTCAAAGTGCCCTACTTTGGCTGGAATACAAGCTCGGAGACGCTTGCGCCACTCATCTATTGCTTTATCAATGACAGATTGCTTCATGTCTTGCCAAACGTCCACCAGGCGTTGCTTCAACTTGTCCACTTTATTTATTTTCTTCTTTTCGGTGTAATTTCTTTAATAAGCAATCTGGCCCTCCCAGAATCCAGTTTTTTGTTGGAAATTCGGCAATCAACCAATGTGAGCCACAACCCTTTAAGAGGTACAAGTTTTTGTGAACTCTTAATCTGCTTTAGTAAACACCATTTTAAAATTTAAACAAAGACAGACTATGTTTGTAAAATCGTCTGTTATTGTTTAAAATATACCGGAATTGTCACAAAAACTAGATTTAAGATTGATACTTTTCTTCTACTTTATAATTCTGAAACAATTTTCAAAATCGGTTCACAAATGTCAAAGTTGTGGATGAAATACTGCGCACATGTTTTTTATGACTCACAGTGTATATATATATATATATATATATATATATATATATATATATATATATATATACAGGCTGCGCATTAAAAGATATCCCCCTAGCACAATTGCGATAGCTTAGCCAATTCTTGCGATTTCGCCATGAAATTTTAAGATTCTCTTGTAGAGAAATTTAGCCACGAGCTGACCAAATTTTGTAAAAAATATTGTAAAGGAACCGGAGTTATCCAAGTTTTGCGAAAAAAAAGATTTTTTTTCATTTAACACGCAACGTAAAACATCAATTCCTTTTAGAAAATGTGCTGACCCTGAAAATGGCCGTTAGATGATGACGACTCTGCTTTTGTACTACAATGTGTCCTCGAAATGAACGCCCTGGGTTTTAATGCCGGCCATAAGTTTTTTCTAATAGATAAAATTGCGCTGTCAATGGACTGTTGTGGTAGGTCTTTCCAGATCTCTTGAAGAACAGCCTTTAATTACGTTGTGTTTCTGAGTTTGGGTTTGAAAGCACGATACTTTTTCAACATGGTTACCCAGACAAAAAAATCAAGTGGAATAAAATCTGGAGAATTAGGAGGCCAATCATCCATTGTTATGAAATCTGGGCTGTATTGTACAAGAAATTATTGTGCAAGACATGAAGTGTGAGCCGGTGAGCTGTCCTGTTGAAAAATTACATCATTTAGCTTTAACTTGTTGCGGTGTTGAATCAGTTTCAGCAGAATAGTGCTAGTGTAATACATTGTAGCACAATATTAGAGGCGTCAACTTCTAATGGCCTTGGGTCAGCACATTTTCAAAAAGGAGTTGATTCTAATTGACGCTTTACGTTGCGTATTAAATTAAAAAATCAATTTTTTTCGCAAAACTTGGATAACTCCGGTTCCTTTAAAAATATTTTTACAAAATTTGGTCAGCTAGTGGCTAAATTCCTCCATAAGAGAACCTTAAAATTTCAAGGCGAAATATCATTAATTGGCTAAGCTATCGTAATTGTGCTAGGGGGAAATTTTTTTAATGCGCACCCTATATATATATATATATATATATATATATATATATATATATATATATATAAAATTATATATATATAGACACAAAGATAAAGATAGTGAAAACTTTGGTTTGGACCACGCTATTGTATGGATGTAAAACATGGACCTTAAGGAAGGAAGATATTAAGAAACTGGAGGCATTGGAAATGTGGATTTGGAGAAGAATGGAGAGGATTAGCTGGACTCAAAAGGTTACAAATGAGGAAGTCCTGGAGAGAGTTGGCACAGATAGACAGTTGATAAATGTATTAAGAAATAGGAAGAAGAGATGGATAGGACACATTCTAAAGGGGGGGAAGGTCTATTAAAGGAGGTCTTGGAAGGTAGAATAGAAGGAAAAGGAGGCAGGGGCAGGCCGAGATTAGGTATGTTAGATGATTTAAAGACCCACTTATATGTGGAAATGAAGAGGAAGGCGGAAGAGAGATAAGAGTGGAGGCGTTATGTACCATGGACCTGCCAATAGGCAGTGCACTGAGAGAGATGTATATATATATACATATATATTGACGGACGAGCTCAGAATTTGAACCCATGCATACTGATCCGCGGTGGGAAATCTTATCGGCATCGCACTGGCGTTGTCCGTAAGATAGCCAACCGCTGATCAGTATGCGTCTGTTCAAATCCTGAACCTACTAGTCAATTATATCGCTTTCGAGAGATGAGCTGTCTTTAATATCGGCTTTACCGGATTATTAAATTATATGGTGACTTATAAAAAATACATATAAATAAATTAACTCTATCCATGAGTTGCTATTCTAAGATCTAGAGAAAGGAAGATTTTCACACGCGCAAGTAAGTTATCCAAGAGACTAATATATCTTCAACCATCTTACGACTTGAAAGAGTTCAGTTTCGATCTTGCGCAGCTGACTCGACGCAGATTTGGTTAAATTAGTATAAATTTTTATACTTTAAGCTTACACTAGTGACAAGCTAATTGAATTTATCCAGTTTTATAGCAATGTAAAAGGCTACATTTTATATTGAAATTCTATTTCTCAATCTTGTTACTGTAAACTCAATTACCATCGACATGGTCTTCAGCAGGTGTGATGACGACCATTCCAATATTAATCTACTTGTATCTCTCTCGTAGTGCCCTGCCTACTGGCAGGTCCATGGTATATTACGCATCCACTCATCTCTATCTACCGTCTTTCTCTTTATGTCCACATACGAGTGGATCTTTAAATTATTTACAACATTCTTTCTGATATACCATTATTCTTGGGGGATTCTGCTTATGATGAGGTGGGCCCCCTATTCCTCATCTTCGACTAACATTTACTTGGCAGGGGCGTCATTTCCTGAGAAAACAATCTTGTTTACCCATTCTACTTGTATAAATCTGCATAAATCTTTTTGTATAATGTATGCGCATAATTTCGTGAAGATAAGTTTAATCTGATAATTTATTTGATAGTACGCGTCCAATTTCGTTCATAATGGTAACTAATGTCGTCTGTTTTTCAGGCTGGACTAAATTTAGACAGCTGGGTTCTCTCAATACACTGTTGGCTCCCGCACTCGTGTGTGATTGCCGATCATGGGACGCTGTAATAAATGCACTCCATGGCATGTGGCTCGTTAAATTGAGTAATTGTTATCATTAATGCAATGATGAGCAATTTCAGGATGATGCCCATTAATCATAGATGCCGGCCCTAGTTGATCTTGCCAGAGCCTATAGTCATTTGGCTTAGGCCTAACCGACGAACCCCGGCTGAGAATATCTATT
The DNA here is from genome assembly GCA_905160935.1 of Enchytraeus crypticus. Lineage (NCBI taxonomy): Eukaryota > Metazoa > Annelida > Clitellata > Enchytraeida > Enchytraeidae > Enchytraeus > Enchytraeus crypticus. The sequence goes on along the minus strand of CAJHZI010000641.1, from coordinate 2,364,969 downwards.
GACCCCCAATATTTTTCAACGACAAATATTATTCAAGATATTAATTAATCAATCAATAAGAATTTAACGTCCGGTTCCTAGCCAAAAGGCAATGTCAGGGACGTCTCTTCCAGACTCTACACAACAGGCGCCAAAGCACCACACGATGACGACTGAGTACACAGAGACCACGAGAGAAAACGAGATCAAAACAGTGCAAGTCAAAAATCCAAGGCACGCGGGTCAAATTTAGACCTTTGACGGAAATAGATGGGTTTATTGCTTGCCAATATACATGTATATGTATATATATATATATATATATATATATATATATATATATATATATATACATTAAACTTGGAATAGGCTTATATTTTAATTATATATATATATATATATATATATATATATATATATATATATATATATATATAATTAAAATATAAGCCTATTCCAAGTTTAATGCAACGAGGGGATCATTTGTCCTCACTTACATTTAGATTTAGACTTAGATTTATTTTTCAGCAGTCGATTCATCTTTTAATCTGTGTAGAAAAGTAGAAATGAAGAATTCTCAATCTCGATTCAGTTTTCGAGTCTGATTGCTTGCACATCTAAGATACGGTGTCTATATATTGTAAGTCATGCGCACAGAGCCACTCAGGCGTAGTAGATGAACTCTGGACTTTCAGATTTTTACTGCAATATCATTGCAATTGCTAAGAATTCTTACCTAGAGAAATGAAAGTTTGAAGTGCACTTTGTTGGGGCTAGTCGGCTTAGTTCTTGGTTCAAAATATACTTTAATATATAGAATCTATTCCGCGGACCCGGTGTTTAATCGTGATTTTAGAGATATCTATGACTCAGTTAGTGCATGATTGCATTTTTAAATATCACTTAGGCCTTTCAAAAATTGTATTCAGCTGTTCGTACGATAATGTTACTGCTTGATATAGTCGAAATAATTAATTAAAAGCTGTCAATTTGAATGGTTTCATTAGCGACTTCATTAAGCCTTTCTCTAAATGGCTTCTTTAATTAACTGCGATTTTTTGAATTAATGCCAGATCTACCGTCTGATGTTTAGAATAGACTATGCAATTCGCAAAATAAATCTTGGAGTAGTAAATGTGTAGAATTCATAGAATCATAGAATTTATAGAATTTTATAGAATGTTCCCAAAGTCAGAAAGGGCGTTCGGTTGGTGAGCGAATAGGCTCCAGAAATGTCTACAAAATATTCTAAAATTTAATCCCGACTCTGGTTAAACTGGGTTTCAAGGGAAGGAAGAAGATGATGCTAAATTTGATTGAATGGTCAATTATTTATACGTATGGTTCAATGGTGCAAATGTTAAATCCTGTATTTTTCTTCCCGTGCTAAAATTACTCTAACTTTGGTTCATAGGCGTCGCTCTGTCAACAGGATGTGATTTGTACTAATCATTTCCTGCGCTATCGTCCAGGACTCCATAACTAATTACCCATTGCTATCACTGGTCTCAGTCTATCCACTAACCCAGGCTGAGCTAGTAGCTTGAAGTGCTAGGTGTCCTATTGCTGATCTGTAGCTGCATGGTTCAAACCCAACGCTCGTCCCGTTAGCTCATGCTTTCAATACCAGAACCTTCAGTTAAATTCATCATTTGAACCTTATTACATGTATGCGCGCATAATTTATCGACATTTAGGCCATGGTATGTTCGTTCCTTAAGACCTTTTCCTTTTAATTATGCGACGCTTTATCGATGCAGAGTTTATCTTTGCAGTTCCATAAACGACATTAATTTAAAATATTGAATATTTAGTGAAAATGTGTAAACAAGCCTAGATTCAATAATTGCTCCTTATAATTATGCATTCCAGTCCAGTGAGTGGGATAAGCATTGTTTGAGCAGTCTGAGATTTGAACTCAAATCATATGCATTAGCTATTGCTAGATAGGCCATATTATTCAATAGTGGTAAATTTAGCCATGATATTAAACCTTGTGTACTTAGCTACAATCTCATAGGTTTAAAATTAACTGAAAATTTGAACTCAAATTTTAAATTTATTACCTTATTTCACACGGTGTAAGCAGTATAGAAGACTTCTTTATAACTAGGGGCCAAAAGCAGATTAGGCTTTCGACATTTTGAGCAACGGTCACCGCAACTATTTCAAACTGCATCGACGCCAGAAAATACTCGCTCTACATCTATAGAGTTCCAGACTATTAAATGAGGAGTAACGTTGAAGACAGAGCTATGATCAAAGCATGGCCGAATGAATAAAATCTTACAATCGAACAATGACGACCGGGGATGGGAGACTTTCAAGCACGATCGACTCCCTGATTTACTTCAGACCTGGACGGAAGGCCCAGGCCTGCCTTGACCCGCCGATCAGTGTCTGCGGTCATTGATTTCACTCAGTTCCTGCGGTTAAAATGGGGGGAGGAACGCAGTGGAACTCCGTTCCCCTAGCTCTCATTTTGTTGATGTGTGTTCCCCTGCTAGGGCCCTTATTAGATACTAGGAATGCTTAATCACTTAGGGGTAACGTCATGAAGTCTTAAATGACAGATCATGCGGTGAATTGAACCCTCATGGGTTCGAATCCAAGCCGCGCTGTTCTGAGAGTAAATTCTCAGACATTCACTGGACTGGTTACACAGAATACAGAATAAATTGCCTAATGGTATAAACTTGTAGTATTAAAAAGTGCTAGATATCAACATAGTTGATAATTTCACTATAATGCGTGTTTACTTAGAAGATCTGTAAATTCATTTTCAGGGGGCCCGAAAAATTCTGACCGTTCCCCTAGATCTAAATTTCCACTTTAACCACTGCTCGGTTCTGTATCCAAGCGCAGTTGCCAAAATAATTGGTAAGATTTTTCTCGCTTAAATTGTTACGATGGGTATAATGTATTACGATGGAGATGACAGGTCAAGGTGTAGCCTTTAGCAAGTTACCTTTGTATTCTTCCAAATCAGAAAAGATACAATAGTCTCTACAAAATACTATTATTCTCAATTATTACTGCAGCGTTTAGTTTGAAAAATATATTGTAAGACTTAGTTTCCAATTTATTCTTCAGCTCCTGCTTAGTCGCTTATTACGCAATGAAAGTATAGGCCTATTTTGATCTATTCTTAAATCATTTAAAGATCCACTCATATGCGGACATGAAGAGGACAGCGGAAGACAGACAAATAGTGGAGGCGTTCTGTGAATCTGCCTGTAAGAAGTGTACTAAGAGAGATATTCTCACATAACCTCGACGAAAAACAATCGAAGATTTTTTAAAATCTAGTCAATCTGATTTTTCTATCTGAAATCTAGTCTAAGTGACGTGCGTGCAAGTTAGTAAAACAACGATGGGAAAATTTCACCAAGCACTACAATGTTTTGGGGAATATAGTATTTTATGTCATGATCTGCCTGTAGGCCTGTAAACTGGCAATAATATTGGTTCTCTTTAGAGACTTACATAAAATAGTTGCTGAAGAGTTCGTCTGTAATATTCTTTCCCTCTCTCATTTCATCTCGGGCTCTGCAAACAGCAGGTTCTCGGCATATATATATATATATATATATATATATATATATATATATATATATATATATATACAGTATATGTATGCACTTAAATCTTGAGGGGAAAGTTGCTAGTTTTTTGTAAACCTTAATCAAAACTGCATCAAACCCCTTACAGAATAACAAAGGCGTACTTGATAGGCAATTTATTTTGAAGAATACATCGAATCAAACTGCGTTGGTTCATCGTACGTCAGACCAACAACATCTTGACGATGGCAAATCTCTACCCATCGCACCGTCCATTAACTGTCGTCGGTGAATTATTTATCGGCGTCGTTCAATTAGCGAAACACTCTTCAATTATTTACCTGTGGGTCATCAATCGTGCTTCACGGCGCGTCCCATTCCGTGTCTCATCATAGATGACTCTATCGACGAATTACCCGTCGTCGACGACAACATCGGGCCCTGCTCAAGATGGATTGTACCCCTCGGGCTTCCCTCTAGTCCACTCGGACCCACTTGGGTAATCCGAGTCCCCAGACGGTTTATTCCGTCACTTGTATCTGCTTGCTGATGATCATTTCCTCGTTCATTCTCTTGCTCGTTTCCTCTCTCTCTTTAATTCTCTCTCTCTCTCTCTCTCTCTCTCTTTCTTTCTTTCTTTCTCTCTCTCTCTCTCTCTCTCTCTCTTTCTATCTTTCTTTTTCTCTATCTTTCTCTTTCCTTATATATATATATATATATATATATATATATATATATATATATATATATATATATATATGGGCGTATATAAAAATATGAATATGAACCTCTGTGGGTAGCCTCTGTGATTAATAAAAAAATCTATACGAATTGTTGTTGTTTAGCTGAATAATCAACAAATAAATGTATCTTTGACTTCTCTACTGTTTTTATGGTATGCATCTCTCTTGTTGTTATTATTATTATTATTATTATTACTATTATTATCATCATCAATATTATTACTACTATTTATATTATTATTATGAACATCAGTATCGCCATCTTCATTAACCATCATCATCATCTCCATGTTCCTCATCATGTTATTATTCTTATTTTTCTCGGAATGCAATATACCTGCAGCATGTTGAGTGATCTGGTTCTGTCGTAGTCCTAGCTCGACTGAACTACAGAAGACCTGATCTCTTTATTCATGGGTCCACGAGGACGGGATGAATTGTGATTTCAATGTTCCAATATCGTGCGTGTGTATCGTCGATAAAAGCAATGGAGTGAACTATAAAGAAATCGAAGAGTTTGTAATCTTGAATACTTCGCTGAAGTTTTTCCTCCGCTTTGTTGAGCTGATCGAGTAGAGATACTTCAATCCTGTCTTCTAAGTCCAAGATATTCTAATCCATCTGTAAGCTTCGCTATACAGTCGTCAAAGAGTAGAAATGCTGACTTCAAGTTTTAATTATTCTACGACTCAAAATTTTATAGGCCTACACCGTAAGAAATTATTCTTATGATAGTTAAATTCAGATATAATATCCCATACAATATAAAAGATGACTAGTTATACGGAAAGAAGTACAGTTAGTTAAGTAAAATCATAAACTCTGATATAAAAGTTTAAATAATCTAACATTCCTATTCTCTTAGTCTTCAGCTACTTTTCTTTCCGTCCACATTACTTTTTATGACCTCTTTAAGTAAAATGACACTTATAATTATGTCCTCTACAGCTCTTCTTCCTATTTCTTAATGCATTCATCAACTGTCCATCTGTATGCCTCTAGTTTCCTGCTATCTTCCTTCCTTTATGTCCATGTTTCACATCCATATAATAGCGTGGTCCAAACTAAGGTTTGCACTTATTTGAGTCTTTATTTAGACTTTTGTTAAAAGTTCTTTCCTAATACTGAAGGCCACTTTTGCTTGTGCAATCCTACTGCATATTTCAGTCCAACGTTTCGCATCATATGTTATAGTATGACCTAAATGTTTGAAATACCTTACTTGTTCGAAGGTCGTACATTTATAGTTGAATTGAATTTACTTCCTTCCAGGGGCAGTCTCATCGTGCACTTTTGCCTTTTTTCTATTATCTTCATACCATATATGCAATGGTGAATATATGAAATACGAATACAATATCCATTATCTTCTGCAGTACAGTCTCGCTTCCCTCTACATTTTCTTGGTCATCTGCAAAATCTTACTTCTTTTAAAAAAATTTCCTACTACTTCTATTCCTTCATCCATGTCTTCCATGGCTTCCTCCATCATTGCCTCAGCGTAAATGTTAAACAGCAGCGGCGAAATGCTACAACCTTGTCTTACTCCACGTCCTGTTTCACCTTCTTCTGAGTATTCTTCTTTCTCTCCATTGCTATTCTTTCAAGAAATTCATTATCATTACCAAATCAATCCTGTCAAAGGCCTCCTCAAAATGAAAAAACACAAACATACAAAGACGTCATTTCAAATTCTCAGCTTTGTTCATAAAATAATTACTGTCAGTTTATGTGTATAGGAATGAATACTATTGTACATGTACCCTAATTTATCCATTAAGGGCCTAATATAAAATAATTTAAAATTTGCGTTAACTAAATCATTTAAATAGGCCTCAATTCATAATTTTTAACACTAGCCGTCTTAATGTCGTTATTTCTGCGCAATATATTTCTACCCTTTTTCACCTAGCGCTCATTCTTTTATCCATAGCTTCTGCTTTGGATCTTTATTTATTTATTGCCTTCCCGTGCACGGAACCCATTTCCTTAAGACATTCATGCTCTAATCCTGCCTACTCCTTTATCACGGACTGTCTTTAATCCGTCGATCCTAGACACACGAGAGAATTGTAAATTCTTGTTCTGTATTCTAAAACAAATGTCTCCGTTAAGAGAGCAGCTTCCGCTTAACTCGATCGTTAAGCGTGTTTATTAGCGGTATCAAACATTTGATTGATTAAATCGAAATTATTAATGGTAGAATACATTTGTACTCGGTGTTAGGAGAACTGAAAGGAAGTTTGAGTACTGGCTTGCAAGCACGTTGTTCCCTTCGAAACGTTCGTTAGCTCAAGATTAAACCGACAAAAATCCTACACATACATGTACATATAATTGAGCCTGATAAATGCAAAAATTGTCTATTGGCTTTTAAATGAAATTGCATAGCAAATTAAATACTTAGTGTCAAAGTCTTATAATAGCGTATATATAAAATTCGTATTCGATATGACTGCTTCTTATGCAGAAAATGTACTAAGCAATTTGGATGGTGAAAATGAGGAATACATGCTATAAGATTCAAGTACTCCTGTTTGCTCATTTGCAAGAATATATAAACTATAAGATTCATAAATAGACAATGCTGAAGAGAGTCTTAAGACCATATTTACACACTGAATAGATCTACTTTGTAACTTTAATAATTTGATAATTTTTATGTCAATTTTAATTTCAATATAATAATATCCTCAATTTGTTCAATTCAAGTAGGTGTAACTTTACAGAATATGCTTTAAGTCTAAATAGCTCCGTATATAGAGTATCGTATACATGTATTACTTCATTGCATTTTAATGAATAACCCCGAGGTGATTGAAAGTGTTCGATTCCCGACCGATCTGACTTTGGAGTAGGTTCCTTCAATTTGAAATGTAAAATTAACCGATAAATGAATATCGGAAAATTCTCACGATGCAAACATGCAGGACCTAATAGTGTTAAATATTATCAAATATGATCATTTCACTCTAAAGCAGGCCTATGTTTAACCATTTAATCGTAACAAACTTGTACCATGCTAACATTTCTCAGAACACATATTTATTTAAATACATATTATAATTTAAATATATATAATATATTATAATATATTATAATATATAATATAATATAATATAATATAATATAATATAATATAATATAATATAATATAATATAATATAATATAATATAATATCATATAATATAATATAATAAATATAATATAATATAATATAATATAATATAATATAATATAATATAATATAATATAATATAATATAATATAATATAATATCTATTTAGAATATACATAATATAATATAATATAATATAATATAATATAATATAATATATATAATATAATATATATATATATATTATTTATACACTGTTTATTTTAAATAGCGTAGGGGTAACGTCATGAAGTTTTAAATGACAAATCCTGAGGTGATTTGAATCCTCGTGGGTTCGAATCCCGGCCGCGCTGATCTGAGAGTAAAATCTCGGACATTCGCTGGACTGGTTATACGGAAAATGGTCTAAATTGCCTAACGGATTAAACATGTGATTTTAAAAGTGATAGATATCAACATAGTTGATTATTCACTATAATACGTGTTTTTTATTTAATGCTGCATGTATTACAAACATTGTTTTCTTAATATTAATTTTTTTAAATATTTTATTCCGAGTTGAAGCTATACGGGGAATAGGCCTTCCATTTGTTATATATTTGCGACGTGGTGTTTTGATGGCTGTTATATTTAAAGTAGGAATATTGAATTATTGTCTACAGCTGGCTTCGCTCTTTCGAACATATCAGCTCTGCGACTTTCAAATGCGTCAGAATCCCTGGTAGGTTTAATAGAGGCCTCGTTGTGAATGAAAATGATTCATTCCGATACTTTTGAAGAAGAAAAATGCACTTCAAAAATTAAAACAACTACTTAGATATAAACTACATAGAATTTTGAATGATACTACTTACTGCTATACGTTTTACATACATGTTTCCGGAATGCCAATTGCATGTTTCTCAATAATGCTTCATAATCATAGAATGCACATTTGTATATAAGTGGAGGGTGATATTGGGCTCTTCAAGATTGGTATGACTTCCAGAAGGCTATATCAGCTCCTTTTGCAGTGATAGAATTGACCCGATAACTTATGTTACCGATAACTTATGTTATACTTAACCATAATATTGTATGAGAATACAATCCTTCAAGTTCATACAGCGGACAATCTTATTCGCGCTTGTTCAGCATTTCTCAATAATTCTCTACACTAATATGAACTGCAATACTGTCGTTTACTATCATTTTTCTATGTTTCAAATGTCACACAGGATTTCATAAAAAGACTTCCAATTCAAGCTGAATAGTTTGTTTGGATATTTTCTTGATTAAGGAATTTGAACCTATAATTTCTTCACTTTAATGGTAATATATTGTCAAATATACCTATTATTAGATATATCGTCATGAAGCACGAAAACCAATTCTAGTTTGTTTTACGTGTTTCAGTTCCTCATAGTGTTGATATTTGTTCATGTCGGGAAATGACGAAGATTGATTAGAGAATTGATGTATAGTTAACTTATGTCGAGAGCATAATGATGAGAATTTATAGATTTTTATCCGGATAACATTACATGCAATTATATTTGCGTAGTTAGCGCAGGCATTGTTTTCTGACTAGATTAATTAATTTGTAAGTATCGAATAACTGTCAATTACCAATAGAACACTATTCTGACCATAGCTAAACGTGGATTCATTGGAAGAAGACGATGATGATTATAAATAGAATAATGAGCTGCATGGCTCTTTATTATAAAATAATCTGAAGCACGTTTTCATACGAATCGTAGGGCTGTAGGCGGTAACTTCATGACAATAAAAATAATAAGAAAATTTCAAATAACTTCATACAACCAATGACTGACAAATTCACATCAGAGCACTTACGTAGATTTATTTATAGAAAGAACTTCATCACAGCAACTCACTTAAATGGCACCGAACTTCCAGCAACGATGATGCAATCAGATACCGAGCTTTCACTCGTTAATATTGAATAACGTCCATTTACCAATCTGTCTATCATAAATATAGATTTACTTGGGCGGCAAAGGAGCGGAGAATACAGACTGTAGGCCGCCCATTATCGGTCAATTACAGCAAACAATTCAGTCACACCCTGTCCGCATTCGCTGACAGTGCAGAGTCTTTAGACAACAAAATCGCTGTTGTATTCACTGCCATAGTTCCGATTTTCCAAAGATTGGTTTATTTCATCTGTCAATATTATTATTTGTAAAAAAATAGACATTAAAGTAACACAATGTTCAAACCGGGATTTCTTTCTCTCTCTCTTTTTTTCTCTCTCTCTCCCTTTCTCTCTCTCTCTCTCTCTCTCTCTCTCTCTCTCTCTCTCTCTCTATATATATATATATATATATATATATATATATATATCACTCTGAACAAAAGAAAAATTGAATAAAGTTCAACTTAAAGCATTGCTGGAAACAATTTAAAGTTGATAAAATTTTATATTTTTACACAATTGTTTTATTTTCGTGATTTGTAATAATCTTTGCCCATTAGAACGCACATTTCGGCTACAAAAATTAATTTTTGGGATGACCAGGTATTTGAAAGCAAGAACCGAAATATGAAGCTTAGGCTCTAGAAATGCTCCTATTCCACTATAAATATATTTAATACTTTCTATTTATGATAGATTTATCTTGCAAAGCGTTCCTTTAAAATCCTATTTATTAATACAAAATTGAATTCATTGGTTAACCATTGTCTCTTAATAATTCTGTCAATCAAAGGCTTTCCCGTTAGCGCATCAAATAAACAGCTGTTGATAAAATAAATAAAAATATTAATAAATTAAAGCTAATAAGATTATTCTAAAGAATTTGTCTAGGACTCTGAAATATCTTATATACGACGACCAGGCTGCTGCGGTGGTCGACGCAGTCTTAACATTCGCTTCCACAGCTCACCTGGAGGAGGACTTTTCCAGTCGAACTCCAGAACATAAAATCAATCAAGTGACCCTAAAGGAATCCGAGTCCGACAAGAGAAAGTCCGGACCATCCGGTCTCAGTCAGACAGTCTATCAGCCATCACCTGCCCGTCCTCACCGATGATTCCTCTGAAAATGGAATTTTACCAAAGATGGGGAGAGACACGCTTATTCCAACGCTTGAGCCGGCACCATTCCTTGGTCAGTCCTCTGTGCTCGGTGCGTTAGTGTTAGAAATTAGAAAGGCAAGTCCTGAAGTGTTGGGTGTCTCCATGGACTAGTTCTGTAAAGATCAGCGGCCGGTGTTTGTAGAGAGGCCATCTAACGACGATGACATGCCCGTGTTTAGCGATGTCAAACCAGCCGGTTGATTGTTTCATTAGATGACGTCATGGGTGATTTATTGATGGACATTTCTCGAAAATGTTCATTATTTGAATAATAATAATAATAATAATAATAATAATAATAATTGCTGTTGCTTCTTGTGGGCTATTTTTAGACAATGAGGCGATTCGAGTAGCTGTTAGTTTCCGTTTAGGGGCGAAAACTTGCGAGCCTCACATGTGCCCCTGCGGTCATGAAGTCGACGCTTTAGGTCTCCACGGCCTCTCCTGCAAACGAAGCTCAGGTAGAATGTCTCGCCATCACAATTTAAATGACATAATATGGCGAGTACTTTCGAGAGCAGGCATCCCTTCCTCTAAGGAACCAAGTGGGTTGTCCAGATCAGACGGCAAGCGTCCGGACGGCATGACTTTAGTGCACTGGTGCAACGGTAAATGTGCCGTTTGGGACGTCACGGTCATTGACACTATGGCAAACTCCTACCTGAATACGACTTCAGTCACAGCCGGTGGTGCTGCTGTTCATGCCGCCTCTAGGAAGTTGGATAAATACCGTGATCTGTCCTTAGGATATGAAGTTGTTCCGGTGGCTATTGAAACCATGGGCCCGATGAATCCCGAAGGAGTTGACTTTATTAATGGCATAGGCAGACTTATTGCAGAGCAAACCGGCGATAAGCGAGAGACATCTTTTCTTTGGCAAAGGCTTTCCATGACTTTGCAAAGATTTAATGCAGTCTGCTTCAACAATTCTTTAAGCCGATTGATGACCTCGAGTAGCCGGGCGGCGATTCAGCACGTATTGCTCGAATCGTTTTTATCAAACCCCAGGTTTTTTACACCGGGGTAAAAAAAAAAATAATAATAATAATAATTCGTGGCACATTGGCGAATGCGGCCTCCCAGAGCGTAGAGGAACTATTTTAAATATTTTTCATCTTTCTTTTAATTAAATAAAGTCTTTTTTATCTTATATTACATGTTATATTACATTATTATTTATTTTAAATGCCCAGGGCCTTATACAGCCCAGGGCATTTAAAAAAAATAAACAAAAAAATAATAATAATAATAATAGCAATAATAATAATGATCATATTATTATTATTAATTTTTTTTAAAATTATTTTATTTTAATTATTAATGCTAATAATAATAATAATGATAGCAATATTATTATTATTATTATTATTAATTTATTTTTTTTTAATGCTCTGGGCTGTAAAGGGCCCTGGGCTAAAAAATAAGATAAAAGAGACTTTATTTAATTAAAAGTTTTTAAAAAAAGCGATTAAAATAATTCCTCTGCACTCTGGGAAGCCGCTTTAGCCAAAGTGCCACTGAAGCAGACTGCATTGAATCGCTGGAGAGCAATAGACAGTCGCTGCCACAGAAAGATTTTTCGCGCTTATCACCAGTAATGGCGCTGGTCCTCCTGCCTATTTCGTATTATTATTATTATTACTATTATTATTATTATTATTATTATTATTACTAACAATAATATTAGCAATAAATGCAATAATAATAGTAATAATAATAATAATAAATAATAATAATTATTATTATTATTATTTGTAATTACTTTATTTTGTATTACTATTATTTACTACTATCATTATTTATTTATATATTTATTTTTATTTGTTTTATTTTAAAATTTATTTAGTTTTCTTATTAATTTTTTAATTCTCCCTATTGCATCTTATGGGCTTTTCTTAGACAATGATTGAATTCGAGTGGCTGTGATCTACCGTTTAGGGGCGAAAACTTGCAAACCGCGCATATGCCTCTGCAGTCATGAAGTCGATGCTTTAGGTTTTCACGGTTTCTTCAGCAAACGCAGCTCAGGTATAATGTCTCGCCATCTGAATTTAAACGACATAATTTGGCGAGCACTTTCGCGTGCAGACAAACCTTCTTCTAAGAAACCAAGAGGGTTGTCCATGTCAGATGTCAAGCGGCCGAACAGTTTAGCTTTAGTGCCTTGGTGCAATGGTAAATTTTCCGTATGGGACGTCACGGTCATTGACACTAAGGCATACTCTTACCTAAATACAACTTCAGTCATAGCCGGTGGAGCTGCTGTTCTTGCCGCCTCAAACAAAATGGATAAATACCGTGATCTGTCTTTAGGGTATGAGGTTGTTCCAGTGGCCATTGAAATCATGGGCCCCATGAATCCTAATGAAGTTGACTTCATTAATGGCATAGGCTGACTAATAGTAGAATAAGCAAGAGGCCACTTTTCTTTGACAAAGGCTTTCCATGGCTTTGGAAATATTTAATGCAGTCTACTTCAGAATCTTACTTCTCAATTCTTACTTCATGTTCTTACTTCTCAGATTCTTAAGTCTCCACTTCAGAATCTTTGTAATCAACTACACAACCTCGAGTATCCAGGCAATTTAGCACGTATTGCTAGCATCTTTTTTTATTAAAGCGACTGGTTCTTTTCATCCGAGGTAAAAATATTGATTATAATTTACAATTATAATAAAAATATAAAAATCAATATAGTAATAATAAAAATGGTGATGATATCGAAGCTTTTGAGGCTATCATCAATTACTAATACGTGCTGTTCTCGGCTGGTCTATTTAATACATTTCTGGATTAACCGTGACTAGTACACTAGTACTACTATAGCACATAATTAACAAACTTAACATCTTTGGAAATTAAGTAAACTTGATTGCAACGCACGTTTTTAAATATTATGTTCTTTCCAGTTCACAGTTTCCTTGACAATTCCTCAAATAACATAAATTGACAGATTGCGGCTTGAGCAGCGATTCAATGTAATTGCACTGAATGGAGCTTTGTGTGCGAATAGAACGGAGTTGAAATTTGTTGCCATATTGGGAAACAATTTATTGTTTCCCAATATGGCAACAAATTATTATATTAATTTTCCATTGATTCCCTGAGTCGGTTTACGAGATTTACTTACATATGTACTTGATTTTTCTGATTTCTGATATTCGTATACATGTATGTAAGAATTGTCACTACTTTACATTAGCAATTGAAGTATTCTACTGAATGATATATCGACTTATGTATTAATTAATTAATTAAATTTAATTAGTTCAATATTTATATTTTGCTTCGGAGCTAAAAGACTAGTGTCAGTAATTTTCAATTATCAGACTAGAATTTAGCACGAAGCTTCCTTTCTTATATAAAGAAGAGTTATTTTTGCTGTATCAAACGTCAGCCATGGTTAGAACCGAACATTTCAAACTGAAGCTGGTAAACTTGGAGATATGATAGCATTTAGTGACAGCTGTCTATCTGGTTCGAATCCCAGCCGAGCTGATCTGAGAGTGAAATCTCGGACATACACTGGACAGGTTTCTCGGAAAATGGTCTAATTTGCCCAATGGCTTAAACATGTGGTCTTATAAAAAGTGATAGATAGATATCAACATAGTTGATCATTTCACTATAATGCCTGCTTATATCTAGGTTCCTCCTCCAGTCAGTATAGTATCCTATGAATTGTTACCGGAGAGTTCAATCGATTGGAAATCAATCAGTCGATTCAAGCATAAGCTTTCTCACAGCTGTGCGCCATCGCTTTCAACTTATTACCTTCTGTAGATTTGTGCTACATTCATTCATGTCAGTGAGGAAGGTAGTCCTTAAGCAACCCCCCCCCCCCCAATTCAATTAAATCTTTCGTCACTTTATCAAAAACTGCAACTTCGCTTGAGAGACTCTATTTTTATAGCATAGAATGCTTTTTGACCTACCTTTTTTCGTTTGTTTTGCGCAGAAATGTTTTGTAAAATTAAATTTTCACTTTAAACTACTGATAAACTTAGAAAAATATAATATTTTCTAATATGTAACTTGTGGAGGTGGGGAGGGGAGCGGAGGGCGGGGGAGGGTGGGAGAGTTGTATGTATTGGACCTGCCGGTAGGCAGTGCACTAAGAGAGAGATCGTAAGCAGGCATATAATGCATAGAGTATGACGCATATTTCTAATAGATATTGTTATGATATACTTCAGAATGACATTTGATATACGAGCTTTTAAAATTAGCGCTTCTACTGTACATATCTGCACACAGTTGTTATTTTTATTGTTGTTGCCAAGTTTACATCTAGAGGAGTTTTGATGCAATTTTGTCTCTCATATTCGAATCGTAATAATAAGTGGATAAGTGGACATGAAGAGGAAAGCGGAAGTCACAGAAGAGAGGAGGCGTTATTTACCATGGACCTGACAGTATGCAGTGGACTAAGATATATATATATATATATATATATATATATATATATATATATATATTTAATATAAAAATTTTACATTAACCTTATTGCATGATTTATTCCTAACCTATTTCTAGGCAAAATCTATATGATAGTTTTTAAATATTCCATTGTCTTACATTTGACGCACGGGCAGTAAATTGTAACTTACAATAAACTTCCGATTTCTGAAATCGTTGTTCTACAAGTATTTAAACAACAAAAATCCTTTATAAGACCGAAAGCATCAAATGGCTTACATCTGCAGTGTTAAAAAAGTATCTAATGGGATCTCTTTTACAGTAAATGAGTTCTTTACATTTTCTATTAAGCTTCAGAATGCGAGTTGCACTTTTATGTCCAAATGTTAGTACAGTATAAGCCTGTGAATTTAGGATATAACAAAATTATGAAGCTTTCATTCTTTCGTATATATATGTATATATATATATATATATATATATATATATATATATATATATATATATATATATACATATATATATTCATCTCCTTGTTCTAAGCATTTAAAATAGACTATAATTTTTTTCATAAAACTCTAAGAATTACAATTTAACACCAATAGCTAAAATTGTTTACTTTTAAAGTCGAATACCTACATGACGCTCACTCCAGTTTAGTATTAAGAAACTATTTGAATTTGTTCTTTATTCTCAAAACTCATATTTGCTCTAGTTATAGGATACATTAAATATTTAAATATAAATCAAGATATGATCTTAGACGAAGGGTCACATTTTATACTCAAATAAATGATATTTATGGAGCTTAATAGAGTAATGCGAGCAGAGTAAGAATATATACCTTTGACCTGCCACTTGACATACCACTAGCCAGAGAGAGAGAGAGAGAGAGAGAGAGAGAGAGAGAGAGAGAGACAGAGATAAAGAGGGAGTTGTCTATATAATTTTTCACCTCATGTTTTGGAGATTTATTCTCACTCAACGCTAAGCGGATCAGATATACGATGGCGTAAAAGAGAGACAAGAGACATAAGAGCATTTTTGTGGTCACCGCTAAAAGGTTCTTTCTTGACGTGTGGTGTAATTACTAGTGGCTGTGTGGTGTAGTAATGCAGTAGTGTAGTGGTTGTGTAGTGTAGAGGTTGTGTAGTGTAGAGGTTGTGTAGTGTAGAGGTTGTGTAGTGTAGAGGTTGTGTAGTGTAGAGGTTGTGTAGTGTAGAGGTTGTGTAGTGTAGAGGTTGTGTAGTGTAGAGGTTGTGTGACCGGTCAAGCTTGACAGACAACGAGACAGCACCGATTAGAAGTACCCTCGCTGATAATACACCTTTGGTACGATATGACAGGTTTAGCGCAATTTTTTTCCATTTACCGAAATAAAACTAATGTAATGACTAAAATAATAAAAAGATTAAAACAAAATTAATAAGATCACGATAAAGATAGAAAAACAAAAAAACTATTAAATGATCGTTACAACGCCGTTTCCAATTTTTAAATTTACTTAAAATTTTCTCGGTATTTAAATATTACTTTTTAATTAATATCTATAATATTACTGTTTTTTATCACCGATGACTGTTTTTGATCACCGGACCGGCACCGTTTAGGATCATTTTCTTTCTCCTCAGCACATGTTTTTTCATATCGTTTGGGGTGAATCGATTTGTGACGATATGCGACGGGGGGACGTCCTTGACATCATCCTTGTATGAGGGAACGGGCGTTAACCTTTATTCATATTATTGTTATTATTATTTTTTATTAATATTATTTTTTACCCCTGTGTAAATAACCTGAAGTTTGATAAAAACGTTTCAAGCAATACGTGCTGAATCGCTGCCCGGCTACTCGAGGTCATCAATCATCAGGTTATTATTTTTATTATTATTATTATTATTATTATTATTTATTTACATTTTTACCCCGGATGTAAAGAACCCGAGGTTTGAGGTTATTTTTATTATTATTATGTTTTATTTTTTATTTTTTATTTACCCCGGTGTAAAGAACCTGAGGTTTGATAAAACAATTCAAGCAATAAGTGCTGAATCTATTATTAATTATGAATCTATTATGAATCTTATTATTATTATTATATTACATTTCAGATAGGCGGGGGCACGGTGCTCGGATTTGGCCTGTGGATGGGGGTGGAGCGGCAGACAGCCTCCTACGTACGTCTCCTACAGCGACTACCCTCTGCCGGGCTTCTTTACCTCTTCCAGCGCCTTCCCTCTCTCTGCATACTGTTAGGAGGACTGATCACTATACTTAGCTTCCTGGGCTGCTGCGGGGCTTGTGCTAATAGCGCCTGCTTCCTGAGCGTCGTAAGTGCATGATTAGCTAAGTAGATCAATAATCAATAAACCGAGCAATTGATTGATTGAATGAATGATTGATTGATTGGCTGATTGATTGCTTGCTTAATTGATCGAGCGATCGATTGATTGATTTATAGTTTGATTGATTGACTGACTGAGTGATTGAATGATGGATTGATTGATTGATTGACTGGGTGATTGACTGATGGATTAATTGATTGATTGATGGAATGCTTGATTGATTAGTTGATCATTACCTTATAAACCGAGCAACTGATTAATAAAGTCATCAGGTAGTTGATTAAACTTTTGAATGTAGTAGAGAATGCGTTAAGTAGTTGTTATCGTCTTGTTGATTTTGCATCAGGATTCTTAATTTCTTTATTACATAAAGAAGTAAACACATGAGCTTGTTTATGCTAATGTTAATCAATTGCTTCGCCCGAGTTCATCGCTAGAGTTTAAATACTATACATGCGTTCACACAAACATACGGCTTTCGTTTAAGAGCTCATCATGTCAGATCACATTTTTTTAAATATTTCTTTGACTGGTATCCAAATATTTTTAAAAGAGATCAATAATTAGGTTAGAGGTTAAAAATAAAGCGCCAGATCTTCAGAAGTCATAATAAAAAGGCTGTAACAGTTTACAATAAACTCTAAAAATATTATTGTTTATTAATTGATTAAGTCAAGGCCATCTAAATAGGAAGCATTTCATATACATATATGTTGTAGCATTATAGCATGGACAAAACATGTTAATATGCATTACATATGCATTATAACATATATTTGCACATGTATATAGACATTGTATATGTGTATATATAGGCCCTATATTGAACATCCCATTTGTTAGTAATACACTTAAGCAACTCCACTCCTATGACTATTTGAACATGGAGGACTCTTTTCACTCCGGTGAAGTCTAAATCTTTCTTGTTCAATACGGCAGATGAGACAACTGCCAAAAATAAAAGCGGAAAGGTTAACCTCTTTCCTTTATCTCAGTTCCGCAGCCTCGACCAATACGCTGCTTCTCTGCAGCGCTTTTTTCCTAGCTGTCCATCATACTCGGACTTACTTAGATACAGCATAAATCCTATCATTCTCTCAACCGCCGGACTTTTAGCCGCTTTGTTTTTCAATATACTACGCGGAGAGTTTACTAAATTGAGAATTAAAACAGTAATAGTTTCAATGATGTTCTCGTAACTTTCATGTAGTAAGATGTAATTTAGGTATAAATTAGATGATGTAGCAAGCCTTTTTCTTTACCTGTGTGAAAAATTAATGAATTAATTTTAGCTAAAAATTAAATATTATTAATTAAAGAATTGAAGATAAAGACTTTACCAAACAAAAAAAATATGTTGTTTAAATTAATTTAAAAGTGTTTGATTGGCTCTTCCAAAAAGCAACTCATTAACTTAAAGCATTAAAAACCAATGTATAGGCCCTACAGGCCTACGCAATATAGCTATAGGATATAGCAAGCCAAAACTATCAATTTCAGGGTTGCGATTGTTCTACAACTCTTACGTAAGCAATATTATCACAATGCAGTAATTCAAATTAAGAACATGTGACTTCTGAGTGCTTGTGCTAGCCTGTATGTTTTAAGTTATTTCTAACAAGAATAAAATGCTGTTGAAATCAATTCCAATGTTTCAATTAGAATATAATTTTTGTCTAATGTTTCGCATTTGATCGATTAAGTGTGAGAGATTTAGAAACCTTTCAATGAGAATTATGACACAAATATATCTATTCGAAATTATGGAATGCGTATTGTAGTTTCCTCTTATAAAATTTCAGTTGACTTCTTATCATCTTCATCATGGCGATTCAATACTCAATGAATTTACTGCTGAGAACGAGTAGAAATTTCAGAAATTTCTTTCCAATCTGCAGTGCGTTTGCTTTCAAAAATGTTTTGAACGTATTATACTGTCGCCGTATTTCTTCAAACTTATTATCCACCGAATTACCGCATACAATCCAAATTCAAGCCTGACTTTGAAGCGATGCCTAGGGATTCGCATAAAAGACTACAAATCTCGGAAACAAGAAAATGACTTCCGCCGTGCCGCCTCATGATGAAAGCATTCCATAGTTAATGATTTAATGAATGAAAGGCTTCGTTCCTACCTCCATTCGCCCCCGTCATTTCTTAAAAATCTACGTATCTAACATCTATATACTCGTATCAATAAGCCAAAAGAAAATATTCAATCAATCAAGACTCCTATTGATCTGTTATCGATTTAATATTGCGTTCTTTGTGGTTGTCGAGACTGTTTCGATAATATAGTCAATCGATCCGTTAATCAATCTACCTTTCTTTGGAGTAGCATAATAATTTATTTATAGTCAAAACGCAATTATAAATTCTAGAAAGAGATAATGAATTATGTGTTTCAAACAAATGAAACACTCGGATCTGACGCAGTATCTACTGAATTCATTGAATGCGCAAAATTATAAATTCATGTGCACGTAATATATCGTGTTTCATTGCGAAGCTCTGTATAAAATCTAGCTAATTAAGACGTAAGGGGTTCTCTCTTTTTCGTGTTCTTCCCAACAGCAAGTCCAATGCAAATATTTCTACTCAACTTCTGAATTCAGGATTCTAAATTGCAGTCCAGATATATCTATAAGAGTCTGTTTTATATTTACCGAACCTAAATGTAGCTTTTAGCTTGGACTATGCATGGCTTCTGACCTGGTTTGCCGTTGCCTTTCTAAGCTATTCCTACAGCGGCCTCTTATGACACTAAAAGTGAAATATTTGTCTATTTTATAGTGGCCCGACTAAAATTTTGGTAGTAAAAAATTACTGTCAACAACGTTATTTATCTTCAGGTATTGGTAAGTAGTGTAGCCAGAAAACCAATTGAATACGTATTCGTTCCTTAATTCCACAGAGATCAGAGATAAAACTGAGAAGGAATCACATCAAAGTGTAAATCAACAAAAACACGAAAATATTAATTGTGATATACATGTGTAGAAAGCTACCACAGACTAGCAAATACTAACAAGCATTAGTTAACTAATTGTGATTGTTGTACAGTGACGCCAAAGTTTTGAAATGACACAATTGCTAGAGGCCAATGTATCATTTAAAATATAGCTTAGAATTAAGTAGATTAGAATTAATTAAATAGATTTTATTTAAATAGATTAGAATTAGATAGAATATAATTAAATAGATTAGAATTAAGTAAATTTGGATCAAATAGATTAGAAATAGATTGGTTGAAGAAGAGAAAGAGAGTAGCAATTTCCATAAACACAAAGACTAAGCATAATGCGCTTTGCTTGAAATACTGAACATTAGTTTGTACATAACGATAATAATTTTTCTTATAGTTAGTTGTTTTGTGTAAAAGAGTAAAACACGCAAAATAGTGAAAAGATCAACTATGTTGAAAACTATCACTTGTTATACCACATATTTAAACCATCTGGCAATTTAGACCATTTCCGTATAACCAGTCCAGCGAATATCCAAGATTCTACTCTCAGATTTGCGGGACTGGGATTCGAACCCACGAGGGTTCAATTCACCATAGGATCTGTCATTTAAAACTTCATGACGTTACCCCTACGCTATTGAGACATTCAATATGTTTTCTATATTCTATTTATGTATAATATTTGACGTATTATAATGTTTCAGTACGTTTTGCTGCTGTGTTTGCTGCTACTGACAGAAGTTGTTATTGTTGGCATTACAACGAAGTATAGCGACATGGTAAGTTATCTCAATGTCACGTATTTCATTGATACTATTTCCTTAAATAGCGTTATGAAAATTATGCAGATATGTAGCGTCGGTAACTTTGGCTGAAATTTACCAAAAGAAGTCAATATTTCAATGTCGTATACAACAAGATGTGTTGAGACAAAAATACTCCATAGCTACAGTTTATAAAACAACGAATTCTTCATTGTTTTACTGTACTATGATTGTACTGGTCTCCGCGCAGTGTAGGGGTAATAGAATGTTAGCATTAGTAGAAAACATAACGAGATAAACTGACGACTGCGTTAATGAATTTGTAAAAAAACTTATGTTAATGTAAATTTCCTCATTCGAAAGCGATGCCAGTGACAGCGAGTCCAGATTAGAGCCCCACACATACTGATCCGCGGTCGAATATCTTAGCGACAGTGCCACTAGCTCCAGCTTGTTAAAATACGATGTAGGCAGAATCCCCAAGAATAATGATATATCAAAAGAAATGTTATAGATGATTTAAAGATCCACTCGTATGTGGACCCGATGAGGAAAACGGAAGCTTCATATGAGTGGAGGCGTTATATACCATGCACCTTCCAGTAGGCAGTGCTCCAAGAGAGAGAGAGAGAAAGAGAGAGAGATAATTGTATTGTAACTGAAAACAATTAATTACACAGGTCAACAAAATGAAACTTTTTTCTCATCAGAAATTAAAATATACTTTTCTTACGTACTTTTTGACGCTGATTATAAATCGGTAACCAGAATTTTTCCATCACGTAGAGTTTTTGAGTTATGACCGATTCAAATTTAACAATACTAAGCTTATAATTAACGCATAAGCATAAGTTTGTAGTTAATTTTCTTACAAAACCTTTCAGTCAAAACAAACAAAAATATGCGAAACTGATCTCATTTGTCACTCATTATATCTTCTATTGTCATGGAGTGAATAGTACTTAATTATAACCGTTGTGCGTACGATTTACTCTTGTGTGATTGGTTTGGATTATCTCGGTGCAACATATAGCAGTAATCTGCCATCATTCTCTCATTCTAGAAACCTTGATAACGATTTTCCATTCCTTTTGTATCTTGGTAGAACCGCTCGCCCTGTTCATCACTGACTGCACGGTTTTCCAAGATATTCTGGGAAGAAATATAGGTGTGAATGCAAAAAAATGAATCTTCAAAGACATACTACCATTCATCTCTTAGTAAGCAACTAGAAAATTCTGGATTCCTTGTCTGTAGTCCGGAGACTTATTGTTTCCTAAGGAGTTTTCACAAATCCATCTGAAGGCTTGCCATGCTTTTCGTTCTGAGGTATTGAGACTTCTATCGAAGTTGTCATCTCTCAAAATCTCCCTAATCTGAGGTCTACAAAGATACCCTCCTTCAGTTTTGCTGAGCTAAATCTAGGGAATTTCTCGATATGATATTGATATCCTCTGGAATTTAACCTTGCCATCGCTTTCAGAAAGTCTTTCATTAACCCAAGTCTAAAATCGAGAGGTGGAAGGAAAACCTTTTTGAAATCAACTAACGCCTTTCCTTTGGAACTTTCTTTTCCTGGCTCGTATGTGATTCGGAGCCGCCACTCGTGTGTGGTAGTGATCATCAGTAGTGAGGCTGTCCCACAGGTACCCAATTACGTTGAGGCTACAAAAGTAGCAGTCCTCATGATGATCTCTTTGCTCTCTCTATACCATAGGTATAGCGAAAAGCCATGTAATGGTTCATTTTGTTTATCCAGTCGCGCAAACCATTTGAACAAGCAGTGCATATGATATGTGGCACCCAAACCTTATCTTGGTCTCCGAGTGGACAGCCGTAGTACGCTCCGTAAAGTTTTCGAATATACTTCGCAATAGTTCTATTTTGCGACTTCAGAGTGAGTGAACCACACACAGAGCAAAAAGTATCCGGTTGGTTTCTACATTGTCGAGGCAAATAGATTGATTTTACTTATGAAAATAAACTCAAGATGGTTGTTAATTTAAATAATGACGTCAGGTGGAAGTTCCCAATTACAATGACTATAAAAAGCTAATCGAGGTCCGTAGAAGTCAATGCGTACGTAATATGCCTGCAGAAAATTGCGAATAATGTAAAAATATAATCTGCCTCATCACAAAAACTAGACGTGATAGAGGAAAACTGCTTGCATATTTAGAATCAGCGTCGAAAATCCTATTTAGATAACCCAGTAATTTGCTTGATGAAAAATCACTGTTGACCAGTGTTATTGGAAACCATTAATTGGCGAAATATTATTGAAGTTTAGACATTTAAGGACAATTCAGGTTAATCATTTTGTATATATATATATATATATATATATATATATATATATATATATATATATATATATATATATATATTCGATCGATATATATTATATCGGCTGGAGCCAGTGGGGAAGTCGGTAAGACACTCGACCGCGGATCAGTATGTGCGGGGTTCAAATCCTGGGCTCGCCCGTCACTGACATCGCTTTCGAGTGAGGAAACTGACGTTAACCTGAGTTTTATATATATATATATATACTATATATATATATATATATATATATATATATATATATATATATATATATATACAGTATATTAAGTATATGTACATACACAATACATGTGTATGTACATATACTTAAATTTATATGTTTGTACATATACTTTGGACTGAATTTCCGGATTTTGGAATTTGCACCGTTTTTGGACCTTCTTTGCTAGCCGGCTTGATTTTTGTCTCAATAGTGCTCGATGTTGTCATTGATGACTGTAGCACTTTAATTGTTGTTGTTGTTGTTGTTGTTGTTGATGTGTATACATGTATAAGAAGTAGCACTAACACCGTCCAATTAATGTCGACATGTATAGTCTGTTAAATGTTTCTCTTAGATTGGGGTCAGCTCCCATGTGTGCATCCTCTTTTGAGAGTATGAAAAAACTTCAGTAAATAAGTAAACAATAAGTAAGCAATAAACTGCCTGAATTGTACAGTTCGTACAATTTGTGAAATCTGAACGATTTGTGCTCACTATTTGAAAGCTTTGCTATTGCAACTAAACGAAAACACTGGCGAGCATGGCATTATACATTTGTTGAAAAAGTAGTGTAATACTGAGCCAGGAAGAGTCGATTTTAATAATAGAGAATCAATATTGATCTTCTATAAAAATCACTTAAACCAATTAATTAGAGAACAATTAAATTGAGTATCCAACCTATCACAATATCAAAGACAATTTCCTGGACGTTTTTCAAAACATACGAATTCAAATATTTTTTCTACATGCGGCTATATTCAGATGCCCATATGCAAGAGTTCACTCATGTCATGTAGGCTGAAACGGTTTTGTAAATTAACACGAGAGAAAATTTATTAATCATCCATGTAGGATAATTTTACTCGCAAGTTTCTGGAAATGAATCCCCGGCGGGTAATCCATAACGCTCTATTCCTGTGTACGTGCTGATGTAACGTGGATAAGACGAAATGGCCATCATCTTTAAAGCTTGGAGTAATTATAGACTGGAGTGCTGATTTCAATCATAATTGATATCCATTTTTTTCCAGAGCGTTTAATGCAGTTACTGCATCTAGTGAAATAATCATTTGAAATCCTCATTTTACAAGTGAAATTTTGATATTAAGAGCAAAAAATGTCTCTGCGATGAGCAGTTTTCACTCATAGGTTCTTGTCTTTTCCCACACTCGTCCTGTATTCAAATCTAGCATAAACTTCAATTATAGGTAATTAACACTAGAAACCCAAAACTTTCGTTATACCTAGAAACCCTAAAGCGGTCAATTGACCCAGCATGTATTTCATTCGAATTATCGGTTATTTTACTCAGCCATTTTTATAAAAATTAATAGAAACTATTGATGAAGGAGATGCTTAGTATAATATAATCGTGTTACTGTTCTTAGCTACTGTAAAATTCAAATATAAATTTTAAAAGTTTTATTAATAAAGAAACAAAGGCTTTAAAAATCGAATAATACAAAAAGTTACTAAAACTTCTGATTTGACTTCTAAACGTCTAACCCTAACCAAAATACTAGCCTAGATAAAATGTAAATTGTACACAAAACCAGTGGGGAAAGTATAATCCGTTTGAAAAAAATCAAGATGTACCAGTGGAAAGAGAAATTCATCTCGTCCACCTTCAATTTACCCTAGCGCTAAACTTAGTCAATAATCCTAACTTTGCTATATTTCTTAACTCTGAAACGTAACGGTATAAACCTAACTCCAAAATATATATTAGATTTATGGCTAATATAATGGTTATGGTTAAAATTTTAGAACCCTAATTGGAAACCCTAAGATTTTAACAGCAATTCTGTCTAAAATAGACATTATAAAATGCACAACTTTGCGACGATTGTTCCTTCCAGTAGTCAGCCGTGCACTATTGAGAAGAGCAACACATCGTTACAACGCCCCAGCAAATCTAGCAAAACTGCAGAACGTGTTGGAGGATGAGAGTGATAGTGAATCGGATGGTTCAGATGCAGCGAGTGATAAATCGAACTCGGATATTGAACTAGATTCTGATTTCAGTAACGAAGCTTCAGAGGTTGAAAGCAGCGATAATTAATGATAATAATGTTAGAGGCGAGGATGATGATGATGATTTTGAATATGCTGTTGAAACTCGTTCAAAGGGACTGCAGTGATAACACCACATTTGTGCACAGCTAGGACGGTACGCCTTGGATCATTATTACAGATCAAGAAATCTGCGGCAGACGTCAGAAGCAGAATATATTGAAATCAAAGCCTGGAGTCACGGCGTACTCGTGAGTCATATCAACTAGACAAGAAGACATTCATTTTGGCACTATGAGACTAAATCGCAAGTATATCCCTCCACTGCATTCAAGATGAATTTACATGATTCAGTATTCTATCAGAATGGATCAATGAATTTGGTTCGCAATCAGGCAAGAGCCAATAAAAGTGTAGCAATCCTCTCAATAATGCACAATAGTACAGCTGCGATTAGCTGAAGGAAAAAAGAAGCCGGAATCCATCCTGTACTACAACAAGAACAAGTGTGGCGTGCTGGACTCCATGTGCAGACAGATGTCTACTTAAGCGGGATGCCGAAGGTGGCCGCTGGCAGCGTTTTTCAACATTTGTGACCTGGTAGAGGTCAATGCGAAGGTGAAAAAACAAACTGGCAGCAGAATATCTAGACGTAAATTTCTCTTTCGGCTGAGTAAGGAACTGACTGAATATGAAATAAATTCAAAGTTACCCAACAAATCTGTCCACCCTACCTCCGTGAAGATTGGAAAGAGGGTTGCATATTTTGGTTGCAACAAAACTACTACAGCATGGATAGCATGCAAGCTACCAGTGTGCGGTGTGTGCTCTGCGAAAGTCTGCGATATTTGTGACAATGAAGGCTCGAAATGAACATCGTGGTTGGTAGAGAACTATGGATGTATCCCTAGGGGTCAATGATGATTGAGACTCAAAAAACTGATTTTTTTATATTTTTTGTGAAAAATATTGACAATAAGTAATAAAACATTGCTTTGGATTGAGGTCCATGGCCACCCCGGTCATGTCAATAGAAATTGTTATTAATAGTTCAGCAGTTTGAAGAAAAGTATATTGATCAGCAACATTGGGTCAATTGACCCACTTTAGGCATTCTAGGCAAATGTTTAATTTTATGAAAGGGCTTATATCTAGATTTAGCTAATGCAATGGAGCTAATCGAAGGGTAGTTGTCATTATGATGGCGTTTGTTGCCATTATGATGGTGTTTGTTATACATGTATATTATTATGATATTTGTTGTTATTATGAATTTATGACGGTGTTTTTGCGCAGATGATGTTGGCCGTAGACAGAGGTTTATATCAGCAGATAAAGTACGAATACAACAAAACAGGCAGATTTTCGAATACAACCGACACACTTCTGACTGATTCAGATTACGTTACAGTGGCCATTGATCTGCTGCAGATTCATGTATGTTTGAATCTATCGACTTCTTTTTGATTGCTTAGTCAAGGAAATTGTTATAATTACATAGGCTAAACGTTTTGCATCGAGCCTCCTTCTTTTATTTGTAGTGTGACTGAGTTGCGTCAGTGATAAAAGATATGTAGAACAATTTAAACATAGTGTTCTGTCACACAGCAGATCCAATGGCCCATGGAATACATTTTTACTAAAATTCGGCTCTGACGCTCACTTATCAGCACTCCATCTACCTACACTGGCTGGAGCTAGTGGCGATGTCGGTAAGATACTCGACCGCGGATCAGTGTGTACGGAATTCAAATACTGGGCGCGCCCGTCATTGACATCGGTTTCGAGTAGGGAAACTGACGTTAACCTTAGCTTTACCGGCTTTTACACGTTCAATACATTATAGATAGTATGTCTTGACTTTAGTATGAGTACAATTGGATTCTGAGATTGTTTAAATAACTATTCTCGGCTTCATATTATTTGCCTTCAACGATAATCACAGTACAATTTTACTTTAGCATTTTGTAGCCCGTAATAATATGATCACTGAGATTATGATCTGAAAATATAATCAAACGAGCCGTTCAGCCGAAATTTAATGAATATTTGTCGTATGGTTTCTATTCAATCGACTTTTCTTGCGATAATTATTTATAGCAAAATTTATATCTCTATAATACTTTTATTTTTATTGTATATTTTTATCACGACATCAGGCGTTAGATGATGCTCTGAATTCTGCGAAATCAGTCAACTTAAGGATTTTGTATATTTCAACCTATGAAATACTCAAAAATGTCCAAAATCTACAATATTAAGCTATGCATTATAACTTCCGCAAACCTACTAGAAGAATAGATACAAAGATAAAGATAGTGAAAACTTTGGTTTGGACCACGATATTGTATAGATGTGAAACATAGACCTTAAGGAAGGAAGATATTAGGAAACTGGAGGCATTGGAAATGTGGACTTGGAGAAGAATGGAGAGGATAAGCTGGACTCAAAAGGTTACAAATGAGGAAGTCCTGGAGAGAGTTGGCACAGATGGTCAGTTGATAAATGTATTAAGAAATAGGAAGAAGAGATGGATAGGACACATTCAAAGTAAGGGGGGAAGGTCTATTAAAAGGGGTCATGGAAGGTAGAATGAAAGGAAAAAGAGGCAGTGGCAGGCCGAGATTAGGTATGTTAGATGATTTAAAGACCCACACATATGTGGAATTGAAGAGGAAGACGGAAGACAGAGAAAAGTGGAGGCGTTATGTACCATGGACATGCCAGTAGGCAGTGCACTAAGACAGAGAGAGGGAGATATTATTTCTCTCAGTGTAATTCTTGCAGAGTTAAACAACGGAGCATATAACATTATTTAGAAGGCTCATTTTATATAAAGGTTACGAGCAGAATAATTAATTCCTTTTTCTTTTGGGTACTAATTATATAAATCCATTTCCTCTTTCATAGCCACAGGCTTGAAGCTACCGGTTTCGACTAAGCAGTCACGGATAGTATTACAATCACACAGTTCGTACCTGTTTACATGTGGAATAACATACCTAGGACATCATCCATGGACGTTGTAGAATTCGATATATTCGCAATGAATTCATAAGTGAAGTATTCGATGTTGTTATGAATGTGTAATTAAGATGAACTGCTGCGGCTCGACGGGACCACAGGATTATCAGTTCAGTCTCTGGTATAATCGCACCCGTCCCATTGACGAGGTCTTCGTTCCGCCATCTTGTTGTGTTACGTCATCGTTAAACATGGAAACGCACAGACCGTTCAAGGTCAAGGATGAAAATAAATGTCAGATTGACGCCATTTTGTATCTAGAATCGTCGCCTACATTAAAGACGCAGGTATTAATGATACTGAATATTTTATAGTATACTTTATATATATATACATGTATATATATATATATATATATATATATATATATATATATAAATATATTCTGCAATGTAATTTTGTATACTCTGTATGCTAAATGCATAATCTACATGTGGACCTATATTTGGAATTTTTACGTATCATAATCTACATTTCTGTAAAATATGCTGCACATATAAAATTCTATGTACATAATGTATATATCTAAAATAATGCATATACTGTATATATGCATATATGTATAATATATTCATATTATATACTGTATAAAGCAACAGAAGAGGAATAGTGTGAAGAATTCAAGGGCATATCCAGGAGCCGATATTAATTCAAACCACAATCTAGCAATGGCAAAGGTAGGGCTTCAGCTGAAGACAATACTTAAGAAGAAAAGCAGTAAGAGATGGCATTTGAACGGATTGAACGAGGAAAGAAGTCAGTTTCAGGAATCAGTGGAAAGAAAAGTTAAGGAAATGAAGGACTACGAAAGAACAGGGATAAATGAAAGATGATGTCAGCTAAGGAAGCTATTAAAATACGTGCAAAAGAAGTTTATGGCTTTCTTAAAGCAAATACAGCTAAAAAACCTTGGATAACAAGCGAGATGCTAGACAAAATGGATGAAAGGAGGAAATGGAACAGTATTGACACCAGTCATGGCCGAAGGAAATATAGAAGCATAATCATTGAACTTAGAAGAATTATAGACAAAAACAAAAGATCATTGGTGGAGTGAAAGTGTGATGATTTAGCAGAATATGATAGAAGAGGGAGGTCGGATCTATTATACCAGGAAGTCAGGATATTAGCCGATAAGAAAAAAAAGGAGATGCAAAGAATATTAGTATAATGGGTAAAGATGGGGAATTGAAGACAAAGCTGGAAGAAGTCAAAGGAAGATGGAGAGAATACGTAGAGGAATTGTATGATAAGGCTGGGAAACCAGTTCAAGAGGATTTTAAAATAGAAGAAGAAAATAACATATAAGACGATAAAAGGGGCTCCGATTTAATGAAGGAGAAAATTTATTCTGCAATTAACAGTATGAAGAAGGGGAAGGCAGCCGGAATAGATGAAATCCCTGCAGAATTCTTGAAAATGTTGGAAGGAGAAACACTCAAAAGTTTAATGGAGGTATGTATGAACATGTACAATACAGGTATTTGGCCAGACGACTTTACCAAGTCAGTGATAATTCCAATTCCCAAAAAAGAAAGCCAATGCTGTGGAGTGTTCGGATTACAGAACAATCAGCTTAATACCTCATGCATCGAAGATCTTATTAAAGATAGTAAATAATTGCATTCAGTCGAAAGCAGAGATGATACTGAGCAAGACGCAATTTGGTTTTAGGAAAGGATGCGGCACAAGAGGAGCAGTAGGAGTAATGCGGGTTATTTGCGAATGAAGCTTAGAATATGGAAATGACGTTTTTATATGCTTTGTAGACTTCGAGAAGGCCTTTGACAGAATTGATTGGATAACGATGATGAATATATTAAAAAGAATAGAAATTGACTGGAGAGATAGAAGACTAATTTTGAACTTGTACATGAATCAAGAAGCAGTAATCAAAATTCAACAAGAATACTCAGAAGAAGGTGAAATAGGACGTGGAGTAAGACAAGGTTGTAGCATTTCGCCGCTGCTGTTTACGCTGAGGCAATGATGGAGGAAGGCATGGAAGACTTGGAAGAAGGAATAAAAGTAGGAGGGAATTTGTTACAAGATGTACGATTTGCATATGACCAAGGAATGGTAGCGGGCAGCGAGATTAGATTGCAGAAGACAATAGATAGGCTGAATGATACGGCCCTAATATATGGCATGAAGATTAATATAACAAAGACCAATGTTATGAGAGTGTCCAATAATAAAGGTGAAGTTAATATCAAAATAAATAGTACGAAATTCGAACAGGTAAGGAGTTTCAAATATTTAGGTCATACTACTACAACCGATGATGGGAAATGTGAGACAGAAATATGCAGTAGGATTGCAAAAGCAAAAGCGGCCTCGGTAGTAGAAAAGAACTATTAACAAAAAGTCTAAAGAAAGACACAAAGATAAAGATAGTGAAAACTTTGGTTTGAACCACGCTATTGTATGGACGTGAAACATGGACCTTAAGGAAGGAAGATATTAGGAAACTGGAGGCATTGGAAACGTGGATTTGGAGAAGAATGGAGAGGATTAGCTGGACTCAAAAGGTTACCAATGAGGAAATCCTGGAGAGAGTTGGCACAGATAGACAGTTGATAAATATATTAAGAAATAGGAAGAAGACATAGATAGGACACATTCTAAGGGGGAAGGTCTATTAAAAGAGGTCATAGAAAGTCGAATGGAAGGAAAAAGAGGCAGGGGCAGGCCGAGATTAGGTATGTTAGATGATTTAAAGACCCACTCATATGTGGAAATGAAGAGGAAGGCGGAAGACAGAGAAGAGTGGAGGCGTTATGTACCATGGACCTGCCAGTAGGAAGTGCACTAAGAGATATATATATATATATATATATACTGTATTTATATATGTATATATGTATGTATATATATATATATATATAGAGAGAGAGAGAGAGAGAGAGAGAGAGAGAGTCATACATTTATGATATTTCTCTAACAATAAACTTAATTGTATAATTAATTAGATGCTATGAAAAATGTATTTACATATTTTTTGTAAATGCAGGGTTGTAAAGTCTCTTTTATACAATGGTTATATAAAAACACGTTCACCTTCGTCTGCCTCATAGGACTAGCTCTAATCGTTCAGGTTTGTTCACTAATTAATTAGTAATTAATTATTATTTGTATTAAGACAGTTATGATAGCTATTAATATAGTTCAGCTTTGTCTGTACTGGTGATATTATGGTGTAAAAGAATGAGAGAATAAAGAGTAAAGAGAGATAAAGAGATAATAAAGAAAGAAAGAGAGAATAATAATTAACTAATAATTTGGCTTAGTTTGTCATCTTTGGTCATGGATGGCTTTCTTAGTCAGTGGTTTCGGTTAGCAGATCGGCACGCAAGGCATGGTTGTCAGGTCGAAAATGGTTGGCTTCGCCGTGTTCCTCCTTTATAACTACGTTAGCACTCGAAATAGAAGAAATAAAAAAATCTCTAAACACAGTGCTTTTTAATCTATACTGATAGTGTCATAAACACCAAATATATTAAACACCAAGTATATTAAAACATACAGACAGTAAAATGTCAAAAGAAATACCACTTGTTACCCGTTACTTGATTCAGTTCCGTACCTCTTCTTCAAATACCGGTAAGGAGATAACTAAACTAAGGAAAAGAACTAACTAACTAATGGAATGACTTCTAAACTAACTGAAGTAACTAACTAGAATGCCTGACTACTAATACTAATGGAATGGAATGACGGAATGAGCCCCTAATTAAAGTATACTGAACCGTCCAAACATCCGCCCACTGTCTTATACAGTAGAGCTATCTCATTAACATAATTAGACATATTTAAATTTGAATCTGCCGAAAACATAATTAAGAGAAGCCTCCGTGGAAAGTTATAGAGAGCATTTTGCCCCACTAATCGGAACTGCTTCTACCGGCTTACAATATAAAGTTTACATAGTGTAAAATGGCAAAGCCATTTGCTACACAATTATATCTTTCTTATCTCAATAAAAATTAATGCGTGAGTTGTCAGTAGAACTATTTGCAAGTATAGCAGTAGAGATTTAAATGTTTGTGAATTGAGAAATTAGTAGTTCCAGCATTGAGTAACAAGTTAAAAACCTTCTGCAATTGCCTGTTCTTACCATAGCTCATTAATAGAACCTAGAAAGTGCTGCTGAAGTCTTGCACGAAAAATACGACTGCATTAGGCTCTAACATTAATGCAGTCAAAATGATAACCAAAACCAATGCCAATGCACTAACGCTAGCCAATTTTGGAAACGAAGTAAACATTCCTACTTTTAAAAATATTAAAGCGAATCCAGCAATTTTTTTAAAAACACTAATAGGTCATGAAAGTGAATTACGCAATTAATATGTCTCTATTAGAGAAATATATAAAGCCTTTGTGATGTTCATGATCACAGAAAAATCTTTTTAAGGCCCATTTGCTGGAACAAATACAGTCAATTAAACCTGCGAAATATTGTAGACCGCTAAGGGAACATATGGGCATCGAGTTAGGGTGGTGATGGATTGGAGCCCCCTTGGGGTCCCTACCCATCTCCTTTATTCTCGAGTTAGCTAATCATTGTACATTTTTTGTGCAGTTCGATTATGATATGAAGTTTCTGAACAATTTTTTCACAAATATGCAGAAATAATTATTGTTCAAATATCTCAGATGTCGTGTTTCATATTGTGCGCGTTGGCATACGCCTGGCTGTTATTCTTATTTTGACGTTTTTTAAGCTTTTATTTTAATGTAAACTGGCGATAACTTTAGCTCTTTTGTGCGCATTCATTGTGATTTTTTCCGCAGCTCTTTAATAATTATATTAAATGACCACGATTTGATATTTTATGAATTTTAAATTTGTCTTAATAGAATCACAGTGTTACTAATATACAAGTTCGAATTCATGTATAATTCAGTAATAATTATAATTCATTATTTATATAATAATAATAATAATAATAATTCATTAACAATTCATGTATAATTCATTAATATTAAGCATAATTCATGTATGTTCATCTATAAGTTCGAATGGTAGAATTTTCAATGCCATTTGAACAATATCTTTTCTTTTTGGTGGTAGAATTTGCTAGTTACCTATTAATGCCAAATATCATGAAAATAAATGAATTGATTTAAAGATTAATTAAATAGTTATAATGATGTGCATTATAATGAGTGCTCTTATACAGAGGCTGTCTCTACTGAAAGCCTTATTAGCTCTAAATGAATAACTTGTAAATTCAAATGACCTGGGAATTTCAGTTTAGTGTAATAATATTTCATCGTTCCTTCGTTATCCCTTTAATTTTCATTATATGAGCCATTATTGAAACGGACTACACCTTGAGCATGAAACTCAGTAATTCAACGAAATGTTTTAAAATTTGCAGCGTCAACGTTAAGATGCCGGTAGAACATCTTCGCGTCTTTCATATTTCTTAGCATGTAGATCAACTTATCAATCTTTTTGCTCTCAAAACTTGCAGTTTCAATCCTCAACCGAAATAAAAATTTACGATCATCCATCAAAGTTTATTCCCGTCATTCCCAGAAACGCATTAGACGGCAATTCGTCAGAACATCGTACGAAATACGCAAAAGCTAATTAAGGTTAGATGTAAGCAAAGCTATTCTGATTGCGCGGCAACGTAAACATCACTTATTTTACTGTGCATAAACGAAGATTAGAATTATTTTAACAACTAAAATTGAATAGATTAACATATTACTCTACTAACAAATCAAATAATCAAGAAACATAAAATTTCTAAAATATTGTTCCTGAAACAGTAGGTATATCCTTCTTACTTTTTGTGCATGTATCTCGATGCATATCGGTATTGATACTAATGTTTTATGTTTGGGGGCGGATATGTTGCGACGGTTAGAGTATTCGCATCGGAAGCAAGTGGCCTGGGTTCAAAGCTTAAGTTAGTAAGCCTAATCATGAAACGAAGCTAGCTAGCACTTTGGGCAATCTACAACATACGATTAATAATGGAAAGAAATTCACAACAAAACGGTGCAAGAAACCTGTAGAGCAGTCTCTAAGAAGGATCATCGGTCAAGACACTGCTAGAAGAATGGTCTTTTCAGAAAAGTTTAGTTGAAATGAGATACTGAATAATTAGATGCTGTTAGCTATGACGTTAAGATTCAATGAACAATCTCTGCTCAAGTAAAAGGAAGTTCTATTTTCCTTTTCTTGTACTCTCTTTAGAAGTAGTAGGTTTAGAAATATAGTTGAATACATGTAGTTAGTAACAAGACACTTGCTCGCTATTCACAAGCTTGCCAATAACACAACGGTTTAATTATAATTCTATCTAAAAAAGCCAATACTTTACACGCTTTTCAATATCACTTCGGGAAATGAAAATGGTATCGAACTTGGCATTCATTTTCTTGAGTTATTAACTAAAACACATGCACTTTATATAAATGCGGTTCAATGACTTCTTCGTCCTGTGAGGCACTCTCTATGGTCGCTATGTTCTCTTATCTGCGCTTAATCGGTCTTCCTGTCGAACATATCAAAACATTTGTCCGTCTCATTCATCCTCCAATATTTCGAAAGCGCATAAACGCATAATGTGTCTCATCTTTACCTACTTTTAGTGTGTCCAACTTTAGTTTAGAAACATCAAAATCCTATTTGTAACTAAAGTCTTAAATTGTTTGGCACTAATTTTCAGAGTTTAAAAAATGTTGTTTAAACTTGTTTAGAGAAATTGTGTAGCGAGATGATTAATTGAATTTAGAACGACAGGAGCCAGATTCAACGATTGCTAGAGATTATTCGATGTTGTTTTGAGTCGTCATGATTCCAAACAATGCAATATAATAAAATATCGCTTTAAATTCCGGCCTATCACCACGGTTTTCTCTCATTTTCTTTTGTGGCACATTTAAAGTAGCCTACTAAATTTAATTTCATATTAGTTACATTTACGGTACCTAAATGGTTAATTTACTTTAACTGGTTAAGTTACTTTATGGTTAATTCATATTTACTTTAAAATAGCGAGGACGGTGATGATGATTATGATGATTATGCTGGTGATGGTGGTGAGTACTAGAATGAATAGTAGTAATATATTATTACTTTTTACTAAATAAGTAATAAAATTTTATTTATTATCGTCAGTCAAATTTGACCGTGTGCAGCCAAAATATCTGTTCAGATTTTTCTGAGCAGATTTATCTGAACAGATAAATTTAACCGCGTGTGGACGAATCAGATTTATCTTTCAATTTATCTGTTCAGATAAATTGGACGATAAATTTTACCGTGTGTGAGCACCGTCAGTTATATCCGTACAGATATCTGCTCAATGACATCGTATAGTGTATGGCCAGTTTAACGGTAGGTCTATATATCCCGCGGATCAGCATATGCAGGGATAAATTCCTGAGCTTTCCCGTCACAGACATCGTTTTCGAGGAAGGAAACTGACGTTAACATTAGTTTTACCAGCTTTATAGCAGGGAAATCTTGTGCTTTTGTGATTTTGTGATACATATGGATACTTGATACATGGGGGAACATAAGGAAGAAAAGTAATGAGCATCGAGGAGACGACTAAGAACAGATTCTTATGCAGGAACATCATAGACTAATCTTTGACTGAAACCAGCCTTATGACCATCACATGTCTTGTTCAAATTCAAGTAAATCTTCAAAACCATTTCTATAGTAGGCCTATACAAAATACCAATTGGAGTAATTAAAACGACCTGTCGAATTTCGAAAGATATATAGCACTCTGTTATGGACGCGATGTAAATCCGAGGCCGCAGGGTCAGCTAGAAGCCCTAGCGCTAAAATCTCCGGTCGATCGACGGGATTTGACGGGAGGCTCAGCCCGACCAGCTGCCGCCCGTTTAAGCCCGTCAGCGTGATCAGAGCCATTATGAGCCGAGCTGTGGCCGTCACTGATTTACTGTAGGGGGTTTACTTTGGTTTATACAATAAAATTAAAATAAATAATCTTTAGTACGACTCTAGTTAGAGCCGTTCAGATATAACAAGACATTTTTGAAATTATATACGTAACAGTCATTGTGGTTTAGACATTGTGGTTTAGACATACTTTGGTATGAAATGGAAACAATGTTAATGTGAGATCAGACTGTGGGTTAACATACACAGCACAACTGATGCCATTCAAGCTTAGCTGGAGTAATATGGAATAGACAGACCGTTTTTGCGACTATTTTGCTAAGAAACGACTAAGAAAGTAATGACCGATGAAGGTTATTTGAAGGCCACCTACTTGCTTATCACTAGTCTTAGCACTAGTCTTATCACTAGTCTTATCACTAGTTTATCACTAGTCTAAGCACATGCCTAATCACTAGTTTTATTATCTTAAACTTAGCTCTCCCGTCACTACTATTGAACAGGATACCGACGTTAAACTAGGCTATTGCTCATGGTTTTAGAAATAATATTAGGAATATTCTAGTATTATATTCAGCATTTTAATTAGCAGAACGTTAGGTAGCCACCAGTTGGTTAACTAACAGGGAGGGAGAGCGAGAGAATCGTTTTAAAATAAAGCATACATGTACATTGTCCTATATTATTTTTAAAAATAGAGCACATATTGCCCAATATTTTAGTTTTAAATTAAAGCAAACATTGCCCGATTGTATAGTATCAGGGATTAAACTGCTACTTCCCTCTTTACCATGTTCCAAAATCTACCGCTCGGTACGCGATATAACGCGATAAATTATTGAGCTTTACATTCGCATTCGGTTACGATCGAAAACGATTGCCATATCAAATGAAATGTCTAAAAATCTTGAAATGAATTTATTGTAATTTGTTTGAATTGCTATTATTTGCGATTTAATCAATCAATCAATAGAGCGGTTTTTATTATACTTAATATTCTAATAAAGTTGTTGTGCGCTGTATTTTAAAAAAATTCAATTGAATTTCTTGTTAGCTAATTCAGATCAATAATTCTGACCAAAAATGCCGATGCAAAAAAAGTGATGATATAAATTATAATTATATTTAACTAGAGATGGGAATTTTATAAATTTCCAGAGTTCGGGTTCGGTTCGGTTCGTTGAAAATGAAAGTTCGGTTCGGTTCGGGTTCGGTTCTAACAAGGGTTCGGGTTCAGTTCGGGTTCGGCTTGCTTCCAACTCACAAGAGTCGGATTCGAGTTCGAAAAAATGGTTTGGTTTGGATAATGTTGCAAATGGTTAACTTTACTTATAATAATCATGGTTATGACAAACATGTTTAAAATGGTTTAAGGTAAATATGCTTAAAGATTCATTAAGTCATTATAGCTGCCACATTGTTTCACCTGGGTAAAAATATGACAATGAAAAAAGAGAGAAGTGGTATTTATTCCTGTACATTTCTTAAAATATTGTAAGTTGACCAACAAATGTTCATCAAATATATAAATATTTAGCTTTATTATTGTATCTGAAATATTCTCCGTGATTATAACGAGCAAATAGAATGCTTCATCAATTTTTAAATTTTTATTGTCAGTATAGGCTTATATATTAGATACGTTTATAATTAAGTGGAAATGTCTTGGCTAAAATTTGATCCAATATTTCAGAGACAAAGTGCAGTTCAGTAACATAAAAATGCCAAATAAAGATGATTTGGTAAACACGTGTACTTCCATAGAAAAATGATCATAATATACACCGTTTGCTATCAACTGACCAATAATAAGCTTCATAATTTACCTTACGGTTTCAAATTTGAGACTCTCAGATCAATTATGAAGTTACGAAAATAGTTATGAAATTATTGCATCGCTATGGTACAAAATTATTAACTCCATATAGCCTTAGCGCATATAGAATGTCATATATAATTATTTGTAAATCTGGCTACAAAAATATTAAGGTAGCACACTAAAATTTAAAAAGAATCATAATTTGAATTTAACAAGAACAAATCAACCTAGATTTTAGTAAAATATTTTCAGATTATTATGGGATACTCCCATCACTGTTGTCTCTTTGGTGTTAATCTTCATCCATATATCAATGCCGAGTCATTCAGACTATCCATTATATTCTGTAGGCCCGTCTCGCTTCCCGCTACCAGTCCTTTGTACCGCTATCATGTTAAAAATTGTGTCGGAACCAGCCTTACCTGAATATATACTGTTAGATACTGTAAGACATGTAAATGCAAAAACTAATATGTTTTTGTATTGTTCTAACTATCTTTATTTAATGTCAGGCTGGTGAAGAAGAAAGGAACTCCAAGAGTTTGGTTCATTTCGGTTTGGATGAAGTCTGGGTTCGGGTTCGGTTCGGGTTCGGCCAGAGTCAGGGTTCGGTTCGGTTCGGTCAAAATTCTAGATTTTAGGGTTCGGTTCGGGTTTGGTTCGATTCCCATCTCTATATTTAACTTTAAAAATTATTTTATTTTATTTTAAAACAGTCAATATAGTGCTTTCAAGCTAGCGAGTATACTGCGTGGTTGAATCTGTAAAATTTGTTAGAAAGTTAAATTTGGTAGTAAAATATACTGATGCCTGTGTATACCTTAAAGCATTTCTCTATTGCCTAAGCGTAGTAACATAAAAGTTATTCAAAGATCAATTCTGCTTCAAGTTTTATTAACTTTGCCAAATAAACTTACAATTAATACGTTCTTTCTAAACGTGCAAATATTTTTAATGTATTAGCTATTTGCATGTGAGGCTATTTATGAATAGATAAAAAAAAATTTGAACGGGAGTAGAAAGATAAGATAACAATAAAAAAAATCCGTTAGAAACATAAAATGATTTGCATTACTCTAAATGAGCTTACTCTGTAATGAGCTTAGACAGTACTGTAGTCTTAGCGCTTCTTTCACAGATCAGTTTTCCTTCGAGACATCCTTCTTAAAATGTTCTTAGATGCGAACCAGCTGCGGAGTTTAAAGTAAGATGTGGATGAAATGACGACATTGCTAAAGCTTTCCGGTTTTTATTTGTATTCCTGCAATAGTGCCTCATCAATTGTTAATAAACCTGAAGTAGAAGTAGCTATTTAACACAGCCATAAAGCACTAGAGCTGTCCGAAATTTATTTTGAAGGGGAAAATATATGAATGTTGGAAACTGTCTCAGTTTAGCGAAATATTCGAGTTTTCGATCATGACATGACGTCTCATCAAAACAGCTGATATTATATTACATTATTGTCAATATTTTATTATTAAATTATTAATTAAGTATTAAAATTGGTTAAATTGTAACTAATATTAAATTAAAATTTTCATTATTATTCTCATTACATTATTAAATGTGTAACGAGGACAAAGGATAGAGAGAACGGGCAATGAAAATGTAGGCATGATATTAGGAAAGATATAAAATATGACATTCGTTACATCTGCGGTATTTTACTATGAAGTTATCTTTTAAGCTGAAAGCTATAATTTTTTCTTAAACAGTATTTTATTATTTTATTTTATAAGTAAAACTGTAAAGCTAACTTTAGTGTCAGTTTTCATATCATAAGGACATTGTCAGAGATGATCGAGGTGGAATTTTAACCGATGGATAATTGTTTTCAATGCAAGCCTGCTATCTATTCGTCCATCCAACCGATCCTTTCTAGTTTTCTGCCAAATGACAGATCCAAGGTACATATTCCTACTTGCATGCCTCTTGCACGCTTCATAAGAAGCATTCCATCGATGAACGAATTCGATCACTCCAGTCGATACCAAAGCTAAGTATTTTACCCTTCTTGCTAAGGGATTTTAAATCCAGTATAAAATGGAAATACGACAATTAAACACTCCCTAAATATTCCATTGGTGGGGCACGCAATTTGAAGAGCTTCACCTCAAAACTTTCTATCCTCAATGTAAAACTATTTTCAAAGGCAACAACCTACCTACTTCTCATACACTACTACAAAAGCGTGATTGATTAGTAATAAAATTTAGAACCTGAATCGAAATATCTTTGTATATAGCGTACTATTTCATTTAATTGAATTGAATATACAATATAATTATACATTTATATATATGCATATATATAAATGTATATATATATAATATATATAGTATAAATGTAAATGTATGCACGTATATACATGTATGTATATATATATATAATCGTCTACACACTGTGCATTATTGTTGATCACTACAACTAACATAAGAATTCAATTGCGTTGTACGGAAACACTCGCTGTTATATATGTCATATAGGACTATAGTCTCTACCATAAGGCCTCTCTCATGGTAGGAAATCAGTACAATAGCTTACTATCACTTCAGACATGGAGCAGTTATTTCCCACAAGACGGCCGAGAATGGGTCCGCTAATGTGTCCTCTCTATCATTGACACATTGCCAACACCTCGGCCAATCTTGAATACATTGGTTCATCGGAGCTTAGTCCTTAGCATGAATTTGCATCCGTTAGTCAATCGACTGCAGACGCTTCGTTACTCACTGCAACCATATATCATTACATAATCCCACATTTCATTCGATTTTAAATCAAATCATTCGTCAAGAAATATTTCGTATATTTGAATTTACTCGTGGCTTTATTTGAAATTTTGTGTGCGTTTTATTAACTATCACATCTCTATTTTCAGGTCAAATAATTTGAGTACATCAGTAAGATGATATTTGTATTGAAGCAAATATCTTTTTTGATTTAATGATGCAAGAATAGTAAATGTAATATTTGGTTATCCCTGAGCTAAATAATCCACGTTCCCTAATCTAATCAAATGCCATGGACCTGCCTGTAGTCAGTGCACAAGGGGAGAGAGAGATGGTATAATGAGAAGAGATTGGAGCTTTTGCTGGGACCAAATCATAAGAAAAATGAACCACAATGGATGAATTCTGCCATAAACATGACATGTACGTAAATTAATTGAACTAATGATTGATATCAAGATATCAGCGGTATTTAATTTAAGCCTTGAGGCCGATGCGCAGATGTCCTCAAGTGGATTGATTTTGTGTAGAGGCAATTTCGTAATTTTGTTATTATTATTATTATTATTATTATTACTACTATTATTATTATCGTCTCTATATTTATCTGCTCCGTCGATGCTCCAGGACATCCGGGTCAGATCTAGAACTGCACACTGATTCCATCTTGATTGATTTAATGATTGATTTATTGATTTACTCACTAATTGAGTTAGAGTAGACTATCTCGTAACCATTAGACGACTAGAAGAAAGGTAATCCACATTTCCGTGATTGAAAATTGTTCGTCGCCAGAAATTAAATATATTGTCTTTTAGAATTGAGTGTTTGCAGTAAGTTTGATGAAAAAATAACAACATAAGTGAATCATATACCATATTCAGGTAGTTAAAGTAAGATAATCAGCTTGGGTAAAGCCTTTGATCTACTAGGGTGAAGCAAAGACTAACCTGTTGGTCAGTGATTTACTTGGATGTTACCACTTATCCTATTAATGGAGGCGTTTTCGTTTATTTTCTTATCAGCGTGTGAATTTTTAATTGTTAATAGGAATGAAAGCATTTACTTAGCATCCTGTCAATTAAGAAACTAGCCAATTAATTTTCTATTACAGTGTTACCATTCTTATAATCTTGATGGACTACGGCAGAAGCAACTGAAATTCTGAAAGTGATGAAAAAAATAAATGTCATTTCAAGAATATTCGATCTATTCTTAATTTTCCAAATATCTAATTGAATCTCAGCAGATTCGTTCTCAGCAGATGCGGCGGGATTTAGCGCGCTTGGTTTAGTTGCGCGTCAATAATCGAAGTTAAGCTACATCGGCCTCGGGTAGTACTTTGTGGGTGACCACATTGGAAAACCGAGTGTTAACAGCTTTGAAGGAAAAATCTCAGGATGATGGAAGGTTATTCTTAAATCCGCGCCAGCTGCAATTGTTGCGCCATCAGAAGGCAACAATTACTAATAACCATGGAGAAGAAGGAAGAAATGGGCCTTGAACAAGCATCTGTGCTACCTGACCCAGTGTGCCGTTATGTTATGTTTTTGATTATTGTCATTTTAATTAACAAAAATAATAAATGTTTATTGATTTTAAAAGATTCAGTCGTTAAATATTACATCCAGTCATATTACATCTAGTCAATATTACATCCAGTCAATATTACATCCAGTCAATATTACATCCAGTCAATATTACATCCAGTCAATATTACATCCAGTCAATATTACATCCAGTCAATATTACATCCAGTCAATATTGCATCCAGTCAATATTACATCCAGTCAATATTGCATCCAGTCAATATTACATCCAGTCAATATTGCATCTAGTCAATATTACATCCAGTCAATATTACATCCAGTCAATATTACATCCAGTCAATATTACATCCAGTCAATATTACATCCAGTCAATATTACATCCAGTCAATATTACATCCAGTCAATATTACATCCAGTCAATATTACATCCAGTCAATATTACATCCAGTCAATATTGCATCCAGTCAATATTACATCCAGTCAATATTGCATCCTAGATACTTTATTCACAATCAGTCTTTATTTATCACTCCTTTTTGTTGTCAGTGTGTTCAATTTATAACAGTAAGAAGAAAAATGCTCTTTCATTACTACGTATTATTACTGAATCGGCTAAAGCTATGTGGCCTGGAACAGTACGAATTGTGTATTAGGATTAGCAGCGAAACAGTGTAAAACGGAAATGGCCCGTAATAGGTTGTATGACCTAATGATTTGTAGGGCCAACAGAACGCCTGTATTACAATTTTGTAAGTCAATTTATCCAACCAGGTTGCTTCATTTTCTTGGTTGCTCAATTGATAAAGCTCTGTTCTTTCAAATTTATTCAAAAATTGAACAGTAGGCAGATTAAGGTCGTTCATTTCGAAGATTAGGAGATTAGGAGATTGATTATTATAACTCTAATTGACTCTAGCTTAAGAGTATTTATGATTTTAAAAATGAAGTTTAAAATTTACACTTACGTCAATATAAACTGAGCGATGGTGTTACATTTATTGGATTAAATTCTAGATTAAAGTCACTAGAGTATCAATACATCTTTCACTAGAGTATCAATGCATCTTTCACTAGAGTATCAATACATCTTTCACTAGATTATAAATACATCTTTCACTAGATTATGAATACATCTTTCACAAAAGTGTCAATACGTCTATGACTAGAGTATCAATTATCGAAACATCTGCCATTGGAGTATCAATGCATCAATCACTAGAATTTCAATACATTTTCACAAGTGTATTAAGATATCTATCACCAGGGTATCAATATATTTTCCAGTAGAAGGTGCATCTGTCACTAGAATAAACTGTAATAATTCAACTGTTATAACAGTGGCAAAGAATGAAGCCTATGAGAGCATCGGCGAAGATCTGGAGTCAGTGCGTCCCAAACAACGGATTCTGCGAATGAATGAGGGACTTCTACTCTGTGAAATGAGATTATATTTTGTGAAACTTCCACCAGTGTAGCCTCAGTTGAATAACAGCCTATATAATGGCCAATTATATGTATTTATTGCGATAATCGCATTAATTTATGTAGTACTATTGTGAATTCAACAACCTTGTGAATGCTACAACCTTGTCTTACTCCAAATAGGACTTGGAGTAAGACAAGGTTGCAGAATTTCGCCGCTGCTGTTTAACATTTACGCTGAGGCAATGATGGAGGAAGCCATGGAAGAATTGGAAGAAGGAATAAAAGTAGGAGGGAATTTGTTACAAGATGTACGATTTGCATATGACCAAGGAGTGGTAGCGGGCAGCGAGATTGGATTGCAGAAGATAATGGATAGGCTGAATGATACGGCCCTAAGATATGGCATAAAGATTAATATAAAAAAGACCAATGTTATGAGAGTGTCCAATAATAAAGGTGAAGTTAATATCAAAATAAATAGTACGAAATTCGAAAAGGTAAGGAGTTTCAAATATTTGGGTCATACTATAACCGATAATGGGAAATGTGAGACGGAAATATGCAGTAGGATTGCACAAGCAAAAGCGGTCTCTGGTAGTAGAAAAGAACTATTAACAAAAAGTCTAAAGAAAAACACAAAGATAAAGATAGTGAAAAGTTTGGTTTGGACCACGCTATTGTATGGATGTGAAACATGGACCTTAAGGAAGGAAGATATTAGGAAACTGGAGGCATTAGAAATGTGGATTTGTGAAGAA
Source organism: Enchytraeus crypticus (assembly GCA_905160935.1). NCBI lineage: Eukaryota > Metazoa > Annelida > Clitellata > Enchytraeida > Enchytraeidae > Enchytraeus > Enchytraeus crypticus. The sequence continues at coordinate 2,320,207 of CAJHZI010000641.1, read as the reverse complement.
TGGAGAGGATAAGCTGGACTCAAAACGTTACAAATGAGGAAGTCCTGGAGAGAGTTGGCACAGATGGTCAGTTGATACATGTATTAAGAAATAGGAAGAAGAGATGGATAGGACACATTCTAAGGGGGGGAGGTCTATTAAAAGAGGTCATAGAAGGTAGAATGGAAGGAAAAAGAGGCAGGGGCAGGCCGAGATTAGGTATGTTAGATGATTTAAAGACCTACTCATATGTGGAAATGAAGAGGAAGGCGGAAGACAGAGAAGAGTGGAGGCGTTATGTATCATGGACCTGCCAGTGGGCAGTGCACTAAGAGAGAGATTGTGAATTCCGTTTTCTATCAGGAACACTCATGAGTATTCAACCTATATGTAGATCATTTAATACTTTTTGTAATTCATAAATAGACAACATGTTCCATTCACAATTTACATGTACATGTTCAATCGTGTAAAGACTGCTTTATCGAAATCAAGCCAATTCACAAATAACCGATCAATGGTTGTAATGCTTAGGCAATTTAATCAAGCTAAAGTTGGAATAATTCGGTTAACACTTTGATTCTGCTTCAAACAGATTTAATTGAAAATTAGCAGAATGTTTCTAGTCACTCACTCTGTTACCGATCACTTGGATTCCTGAACTGAGACTCGTGTGGTCTCACATGACTTGTAGAGAGGTGGTTTCAGATCGTTAGCTGGATATAGTGAGGCTGAGACATAGCGCCAGACATGTCTCTCACAAAATTCCCAGCTTTGGTATCAGTTAAGTGAAAGTCCAAAGAGAGAAAATTAGTTTATTACCTTAATATCTTAATGTTTTAAAAATTTAATATCAGTTAACAACGATTTCCAACTAAGTACTTAATATTGATAAGGGCACTGTCTATGTTTTACTGCGTGTTGGGCCTCTATGGGGCTGGGCTTTTGCCCCAGGGTTAACTCGTTAAATAATTGATGACTGATAGTAGCATTCTATGCAATTTATACTATATTACTGCAAAACTTTGTGAAGCATTTCTATTTACCTTTTAATGATCATCATCATCATCGTCTTCCCTTAAATCTCTCTGTTTTAACTAGGGTCTGGATACCGATTTACATTTTTTCCATTGGTTTAAAATTTGTAGCAATTTCTGGAGCCCAGGGGCTCACTTAATGACCTTTCTAACGTTGGTTAGGATCTAGTTTTTGTCACACATGCAGTACACGGTTGGTCTATTCTTCAAGCAACCCGGACCCTATACGTGACCTTTTAATAAGATGTATTAATTATTAAAATTAATCACTATTTGTGTTTTCACTTATATTGAATTACGGTTAAGTAATAAGGAATTAAGTAAAGTATTACTTGTAATATGGTATAAAAGAGCATAATAGTGCAAATAGGTGTAATGATAATCTCAAACAATCCTACTCTGGCATTAGTTGACACGCAATTTATTTAAAGTTGAAGCGAGAGAGTTATTGCTAAGATTTACTGGATATAAGTTTTTCATAACTAAGCTACATATACTGCACAATTGTATATGTAGTGTATTGGCAGTATTGCAATGTAATCTAATTATGATGATGCTAATATAGTAATGCTTGCAATATTTAATGTCGAATAAATTGTATGTGTTTAGAATGTAGATAAAAGACCCCCAACGAATACCGTACTATTTTGAATTAATTCCGATATGAACAGTGTATAATACGTATAATCTTTAAATCTAGAATTAGTACAGCTTTTAATTTCTAGTATTAATGCGCTTCTATTGGACTTCAATGTAACTCCATATCCCTATAGAAGGAGACCTGGTCATTTTCCATTTACGACTTTGGTTTATTCCCTGGGGGGCGGTAAATCGACACGGCAATACTGATGAAGTCATCCGCTAAGAAATTGCTCCTCTGTCACAGGCCAATACATGCCCTTCATTGAGTCGCTGTAAAAAGATTCGGATGAAGAAAGTAAAAAGGATTCTTAGAACAGACAGAAAACGCTGCATGTCTGAAAATTCACAAGTGCCAAAGATAAAAGTCATGAAATATTTTGTTTTAATTTTACGGCGTTTTATGCTTGCCATCATATTGGGTGAGGATAAAAAACAATATGCCTGTAATTGATAGCAACATTACGGACAGCTTAAATAATGATCTTCTGAAAACTTATGAAATGTACCGTGTTTGTTCGTCTCTTTCTTTCTCTTCTGTCTTTGCAAATGCCCTTGTATTAAGATGACTTCATAACATATGTTATGACTGATGATGGCGTCATAACATAAGCTATTGCTTAAGATGACGTCATGACATAAGTAGTTCATGGTCTCCACGTGAAGTCTCTGATATCTCTTTCTGAAACATTCACAAGAGGAAGCATCTAAGAAAGAGGTCAAGAGTTTATAGCCCCATCAAATCGCTCCTTTCAGTACACCTGGCACGGAAACAGAGGTTAAGTTATATTTAAAGTCATTTCTGTTTATAACGACAAAAACACAGTGGATTTGATATTACTTGTCATTAATACAATACTCTATGTATATTCTTTCAGATACTGGACCTGGTATCGGCCTGTATGTTAATGGCCTGGGTCAGAGACAAACAATCGGAATGCGCCAGTATCTCAGATGTGGAGGAGTTCGGTTAAGCGATCCATGCGTCAGCTTTTAAATGGTCAGTTAGATAGTGGGATGTTATGTCAATGAATCCCGATATCCAGTACTTGAGGCTCTGCCGCTTCCCCTGACAGGAAGTATACTTCAGCATTAGGAACCACAGTGTTAAAGCAGAAGGACAGATATTAGGGAATGATTGCAGACTAGTTACAGTAATGTATATGGAAGTCTTCCTTTGACATTTCATAGAGTGAGATAAGATAGAATGTTCATGCATGAGAAGAAAAAATTATTATAAATTTTTTAAAGTTAACAGGATGTTTTTAGGAAAGCGTTTAAATAATAACATTGCCAATAAAATAATCAACTGAAACTAGGGAACTAAAATTTGAGATGGAGTAAAGATTATTAGCAATGGAATAGCGCAAATTTGATTTCTAATCATGTTTGCCGAAGCCTTATAGCGTCAACAAAGTGCTAGAACAAATATGACCCGCAACTTGAATCAGCATTTATGAAACAAGCCGGAAAGTTTAACTGCGTATTCAATTTAACACAATTGTTATTATTTCTGATCTATGTCCTGCATTTCTTATCTCATATCGCTGTAAGATGCTATTGTTGGCTATTTCAATAGTTTAATAAATATCTTATATCTCCATAAAGTTCTAGGCAAATTGAACTAAAATTACGGTCTTTTAAATGATTTTACTTAGGTGTGACAGTTGTGTTCCAATTTTGAAAATCGAACTAAACCTTTTTTATCTTACGTGTTTGTAATACTTTACGTGTTTGTAATATCTTATCTATTTGCTTTCAAAATGTATAAGTTAAAGCAGGGCGCAGAATCGATCTCATGGACATGTGCGGAATATCAACCACAATCCGGCTAGGGGTCTGAATATATATGTGTATATATATATATATATATATATATATATATTATATAACACTTGTATTATATTTTTGTATCTAAATTTGGAAAACATATAGGCCTATAAATAAGTAATGAAATTGCAGTTAAACAAGTCGTGCATTGTTTAGATTTTCATTTGTTATTTGTTACCATGAACGCTTCGTATATAAAATGATTGACGATAAACTGTAAGTTATATGTGAAAATTGCTTAATAAAAAATATATGTACAGTATATAGATTTATATCCAACAGAATACCTAACTCGTGAAACATTTACATTTACTTCCGTGCTTAATTAGTGTAAACATACGCCTAAGTATTGAGATGGCATCGAATAATGGCATTCTTACACGTAAACTACAGGGTGAGTAAAAAAATGATAACACCTGCAAAAAGTTTGAATATATCAGGCTATTGTTAATATTTTTCAATAAAACTTTTACCAGTTACTAAAGGACTAATTTATGATAGGGTGGCCAATTTTCATCCATTATGGTACATAGATTGGCTAGTTATGCAAGTTTCAGCAGAGCAACCCCCCATTTTTTAATGTACTGCAAATATAAATTTTATTGTATTTTTATTTTAGCCCTGAAAAGGGTCGTTGTGGTGGTTCAAAAAGAACCAGTTGCATCCGCTAGCATTGCTGACTATTTGATATGCTTTCCTCTTGCTGCTACGCAGGACTGCAGTCGCTTTCGGAGCGCTAGTACAGCCTTGTTGATTCCAGCTAGGGCTCTCTCTCCCAAATTGATTGTAGCACTTCCTGTAGTTCTCTGTTGTTTTTAGGCTTCGGCTGGTGTTTCTGATAGAAATGCAGCATGGTTCCCCAGACATAGTAATCCAGAGGATTTAGATCGGGAGATTTTGGAGGCCATTAATTCTTCTTAATGAAATCCGGCTTTCTCTTGCTGACCCATTTCCTGTGAATGACGAGATGCATGAGCCGGAGCATCATCCTGCTGAAAGATGCAACCATCTGGTAGAAGAGCATAGTAATCATCAAACAGGTTCGGAAGCAAAGCATTGACATAATATTGAGAGTTCACCTTTACATTCTCGTCAATGAAATGCAATTTGCCCTTACCGTTGTAGCAAACGCAATTTTTAGGTAAAAATGGGGGGTTGCTCTGCTGAAACTTGCATAACTGGCCAATCTATCTACCAAATGGATGAAAATTGGTCACCCCATCAGAAATTAGTCCTTTAGTAATTGGTAAAAGTTTTGTTGGAAAGTATTAACAACAGCCTGAGATATTCAAACTTTTTTGCAGGTGTTATCATTTTTTTAATCACCCTGTATATGCCACGTCTGTACCGTAGAGTGTAGAAAAACTATAAACGGGGTTTCAAGGTTTATATTTTAGTTTCATCTTTTACTTACATGTACATGTTTTCATTTATTATCTTTCATGAGTTAATATTATAGTATCATGCATGACATAAGCATGAGCTGCATTGTATCAGAAAAATATTTTAATAATTAAACTGAAAACTAAATTTTCTAAATTACAGAAAATCTACGAAATCCATGAATTCCAATCATTAAAATCCCCGTGAAATCTGCAATGTATGTAACAGTTTTAGAAGAACTACGAATTTAAATCTACATGTATAAGCACGTGGAGTTCTTTCGATTATTAGGCCTATATGAGTAATATAATTTACGCATTGCAACGTCCTGTTTAAATCGCAATGTTCATGGACATAGAGAATACAATGCTACGGGCTGAATGCGGTGCCAGAAGTCTGATTGACGTTTTCTATTATGAGAATTAGTGATTACACGACGAAGAACTAATCTCCTTAATTACTTCTCTCCCTCAGCATCTCGTGACTTTCTCGTTTTACAAGTCGAGAAACAAAAAAACTCGAAAAAATAGCTGATATCAAGTCCGGTGAGTAATTTAAAGATTACCGAATACCAATTTTGTCATTGAAATCAAGCATGAAAGTATCAAAAGGCCTTCAGGAAACAATCCATTATAGGATCAGCTTAAAATTGAAGCATATTCATTTATTTTTATATTTCACACATTTTAGTTACTTAGTAGCAATATTTCTAAAACTGCTTTTATTCAATAGAAATTCCGAAATTTCAATTGAACATTAAGAATCTAATATTGAACTCTCCCTCTCGCTTAGTGCACTGCCTAGTGGCAGGTCCATGATATATAACGCCTCCACTCTTCTCTGTCTTTCGCTTTCCTGTTTTTGTCAACATGTAAGTGGGTCTTTAAATCATCTAACATACCTAATTTCGGCTTGCGTTGGTCTGTATTTCGTTCCATTCTACCTTCAATGACCTCTTTTAATAGACTTTCCCCTTAGAATGTGTCCTATAAACTCTTCTTCCTATTTCTTAATAAATTTATCTCTGCCAACTCTCTCCAGAACTTGGAATTACGGCAAATATCAAAAGATATATACCAACGGCATGAACGTTATATACGATCAGTCAAATAAAATACGATGTGGAAAATTAGTTCGAAGCATCTTGAGAGGTTTTAACAATATACATATAACAATATATTACATGTAAATTAAGGCCTTAGGCAAAATGTTAAACTCCAATACTGCGTTTATGTATTCTTCTAAAACAAGACATCATTCAGTTGAGCTGAGCTAGTGGCTTGTCGGCAAGTCGTCTTACAGTAGATCAGTAAGTGCAGGGTTCAAATCCAGTGCTCCCCTTGTCATTGACGTACAATTGAGCAGGAAACTGACATTCAACTTCATTTTAGCTTTTGGTTTTTCCTATCAGAGACTAAACGCATTTATCGACAGAAACACGAAAGTCATCTCATTGACTATACAGCAGCATACGATTCGACATCATTTCTATGATTTTAGTAGTATCTGGTTAACGATTATCATTATGTGCGGGGTTCAAATCCTGGGCTCGCCCATCATTGACACCGCTTTCGAATGAGGTAAATGACGTTAACCTTACCTTTGCCAGCTTTATATATATATATACTGTATATATAATTATATATATATATATATATATATATATATATATATATATATACAGGGTGCGCATTAAAAAATATCCTCCTAGCACAATTGCGATAGCTTAGTCAATTCTTAATATTTCGCCTTGAAATTTTAAGGTTCTCTTGTGTGGGGAATTTAGCCACAAGCTGACCAAATTTTGTAAAAATATTTTTAAAGGAACCGGAGTTATCGAAGTTTTTGCGAAAAAAATTATTATTTTTCATTTAACACGCAACGTAAAACGCCAATTAGAATCAATTCCTTTTTGAAAATGTGCTGACCCTGAAAAGGCCGTTAGATGATGACGACTCTGATATTGTGTACAGTGTGTGCTCGAAATGAACGCCCTGGGTTTTAATGCCGGCCATACGTCTTTCTAATAGATAAAATTGCGCTGTCAATGGACTGCTGTGGTAGGTCTTTCCAGATCTCTTGAAGAACAGCCTTTAATTCCATTGTGTTTCTGGGTTTGGGCTTGAAAGCACGATACTTTTCCAACATGGGTCTCCAGACAAAAATTCAGGTGGATTAAAATCTGGGGAATTGGGATGCCAATCATCCATTTTTATGAAATCTGTCCTGTATTGTACAAGAAAGTATTCCGCAAGACATGAAGTGTGAGCCGGCGCCCCGTCCTGTTGAAAAATTAAATCATTTGACTTTAACTTGTTGCAGTCTTCAATCAGTTTCGGCAGAATAGTGTTAGTGTAATACATTGTAGCAAAATATCAGAGGCGTCATCATCTAACGGCCCTTTTCAGGGTCAGCACATTTTCAAAAAGGAATTGATTCTAATTGGCGTTTTACGATGCGTGTTAAATGAAAAAAATTAAAATTTTCGCAAAACTTGGATAACTCCGGTTCCCTTAAAAATATTTTTACAAAATTAGGTCAGCTTGTGGCTAAATTCCTCGACAAGAGAACCTTAGAATTTCAAGGCGAAATATTAAGAATTGACTAAGCTATCACAATTGTGCTAGGAGGATATTTTTTAATGCTCACCCTGTATATTTATATATTGCAGGCCTAATAATATACCAATTAACATATATATATATATATATATATATATATATATATATATATATATATATATATATTACACAATAGGTCAATATATGGTATATTGCCTATACATAATACTATACCAAATTATATATTTTGGCCTATATATAATATTTAATATATTAAATATAAAATAAATACATTTACCAACCAATACGAAATGCCTGATTGCACCTTGCATATTGAATTATTCTAAGAATTCTGTGAAATTTTTGTATCGAAATTGCAAACGAATCAACTCTGAGTCTGTGGTCGACTTCTTTAACAAATAAGCTACCTAGACTTGCAAAAGCCTTTACACTATGATAGATGTCTGGTCATCTCTCTCTTTCGCTCTTTTTCACATTTTCTGTCCTTCCTCTCTTCCTCCACTCTCTCCTCTCTCTCTCTCTCCTCTCTCTCTTTCTCTCTCTTCTCTCTCTCTCTTTCTTTCTTTCTAATATATTGGAATAATTGTTTATGACAACATCAAGCAAACTGCTCGAATTTTACTTGAAATCACAAATAGAAAATTCATTCAATTTCACGAGGACACAAATCAGGTTGCACAAAGTTTCTTTAAAGATATATGCATTCAAATTTTTTTAGCAAAAAACAATTTTTTTCAATAGAATTTTCAGTATCCTTCTTGATTAAAGTCTGGATCAATTCTTAATTCTTCCATTATCTTCTCGCTTCAAGCTGAACGCAGTGTACTTGACTCCTACATGTAAATGTACGTCGTAGGCGTATTTTGATGCCTGTCGATCTACTGTAGCTCTGGCATAAAAAGCAAGTATATAATGTTATTTACAGTTAATAGGAGTTAATGAAGCTCTTGACATTAAATACCTATTAATTCTTCTAAGTAGCTACTAATTCTACTAAATATTTATTAATTATAAATCTCTATTAATGATACTAAACACCAATTAATTCTACAAAATATGCAGGACTTATTTATTCCATTTCATATCTAAAATTCTAATAAAGATTTATTAATTGTATTAAATATCTAATTATTTTACTAAATATCTATTAATTCTCATAAATATCTATTAATTCTGATAAATATCTTTCAACTTGGTTTGTTAATTACTGAAAGCCTACTATTTGAGAGACTGTTTTCTAATAAATGAATTGTCAACAAAAAGAAATCGACGACAAAAAAATGGAACTTAGCCTCATTCTTAACAAGTAAGTAAGGCCTATTTGTCTTGGATCCTGAACTTGCACTGTTTGATCTAGCTTTCTCTTGTGGTCTCTGTGTACTCAGTCGTCATCGTGTGGTTCTTTGGCTCCTGTTTGTGTAGAGTCTGCAAGAGACGCCTCTGACATCACCTTATGGCGAGGAACCGGACGTTAACTTCTTATCGATTGATTGATTGATTTGATTGATTAGCGTTTACAGAAAGCGGAAGGACGTAAGTTTGAACTCCAGCAAACTTATTAACTGGATCTCCTGAGGTACTATAAAATGCTGTAACCTGAACTTTTGAACTCTCTTTCTTAATACTAAAAATTCTGAATAATAATTTTTACTATAGTATCTTTAATAACACTATCCGTATGACCGCTCACTTAAATTCTGACACTGACAAATAATTTAATTCTTTCAGATTTTTAAAAATTTCGTTAATTATACTAAGCGAATCTCATGCCAAGTTTCCAAAATATATAGCGCGGGCCCTGCAATTAATTTCTTACATATTTATTATATTTAAAATACGGAGATACTGCAAGAAACACTGGACACATTAATTTAAATATCACATTCCAAAATTAGTCATAGGCCTACGCCTATAGATAAATTATCAACCATACGCAAGCTAATAGAGTAATGCCTCAAGCATCGTTGACTCTAGTCCATCCAGTGTATTAAATCTGATTTCAGTTAACCGTGGATACCGCATCGAAAAAATTTCAATTACTTTCTACTGGAACAAATTTCATCCATCGATCCATTAATCCAGTTCCTGTAAGCATCACACCACTGACAAGTCCGTCCCAGAAAACTGCTTGCACGAAATCTAATGTACTTGCAATTTTGTACAATTATCTATCCGTCCACGTTGTTTTAGCATCAATTCTGCTTTGTTTTAAATGCTAAGGTACTTTTAGACCATGGTTTTAATCTTAATATAGCGTCAGGAAGTTAAGACGTTCATTAGCGACTATCTAACTCGCTAAATGACGGCACAAATTTCTCTAATTTCTACATCAATCCGTATTTCTCTTTGTTGTAATTTTTTCACATAAAATATATATGTCAGAGATTGTAAGATATTTAAGGTCTGCGTGTGTGTGCAGTAACCAGCGATAAAAAATACTTATATAAAAGTAAGTTTAACAATTTTTAGAGTCTACTCACACGATTTAGCTGTAGTGTTTTTAATCTTTTCTTCAAAACGTTCATAATCTCCCTGGCTGTGTGAGTATCGAAAATTAATTTTAATTTTGCATTTAGTTCAATAATCTGAACGAACTAACAATCGAAGTAGTCTAGTATGCATCTTTAATTCTTCATTGAAAGAACAGCTTCTTAAGTAACTATACATGTAAATACTCAAATAATTTCGGATATGAAAATATAAGAAACTCTTTTGTCACGTGTAATTTACAACGTTCAAAACTAAAAAAAGAATGAACTATCATTTCTGCTATTTAACAAGCATAACCAGTCAGTACAGAGTTTTATTCAGCTCTTTTTAGAAAGACTAAGAGGATAAATGATTATGGTAGAAGATGCCGGAAGAATTGCATTCGGAAGAAGAGATTTTATATTAATTAGAGTGTGTCGGTTGGACGGGCTATGGAGGCCTTTGCGTGTCCACTGGTCGTTTATTATCTCGCTGATTTCTCACTTTCAACAAAATTACACTACCACACGTGAGCTTATTCCTTTGGTGTTGTATACTTTCATTTATTTATGACAGGAACTGTAATGAAAAATCTATTGTAATATGCTATATCATCGCTTACTTGAACTTGAAGTCCCAAATATTTAAGATGGTTATATAATCCGGCTTTTCTTTTCAAGACAGACAAAGTAACCAAGCGTTGCTTAATGGCAAAAATGAATTATCTTCGTTTTTACATACTTATTTTTCGCTGCCGTCCAAAGTTGAACATAAATCTCAACGAAACCAGGATTTGGTGCCATAAATTTTTCACCAATCTCTGACAATTACTTTTCTGTACAACAGAATAGATTTTCTGACAATCTTTGATTAAAGTAATATACTGTAGTATATCGGTATAGGCCTAATTTAGTATAATAAGTAGGTATATCGGGATAACCTAGAATAATTTTAACGAGTAGGCCCCAATATATAATTACCATTCTACACGAAAATCAACTCAGATCAAACTTCAGAATGAATAAAACATTATCGTTTGCCTCCACTGAACCATCACTCGTACCAATTAGAAGAAAAATTGTCGGAAATTATTTTCTTCCTACTTAACCAAAAGCTTAGCAGTTTAACTTAAGGAGTAAACTATTTCATTTTTTATTCAACTTAACATTTTCAAGATTTTCAACGTAAAATATTGACGCCTAGCCAAAAAAAGCACAAATATATAACAAGATTAGGCCTATATGGCTTAAATAATATTTCCATTGATGCAAATAGTATTTAAAAATTTAGTAAACTGCCCTATTGCATCTTTCTAAATGTTCTTCGAATCCTATCTGCAGGCTTCACTACAGCGGTTGTAACACTTTTATTTCTGTAAGCAGATTAAATAGTTACTTTTCTAGGGTTAACGATTCAACAAATGCTGTGCTGGATTCCCAAACTTTAGCGAATAAAATCTCTATACTCTTTCAAATTAGATGGATTCTGTGTGGCCATCGGTCAATTTTTAACATTCATTATCGCGTCGGGGGATGATTATTGTTTATCTCTTGGAAATATGTACTAGTAAATAACGAAATCAATCCATATCTTATTCCTTAAAAGAAAAAGAGGTACTAATCTGTATAGCTTTAAGTCTACGACCAGCGAAAAGATCGGAAGAGCTTCCAACAAAAGAGGTCAATAGATCTGACCACTGCACAAAAGCCCAAAATATATTTAAATCATGATAGCAAGGAGAACTAAATATTACGTTAAAAATTGAATGAAAATTGAAATATGTCGTATTCTTAAACAAAAAGGCGATGATGAGTAGTTGGTGATGAGTTTTCTATCTGAAAATCTCGTTCGCTTGTTTGTAAGTTTTTATGTCAACAGTCGGTTCAGAGTTTTCGTGGATAAGCCAATATCGAATTAGTTCGAGTGATTGTTAAGTGAGAAATTAGAGAGGATATTAAAACTGACAGCAGCTTGCGCTTAATATAGTCCAGGCTTCGTGGTTTAATTACATCGCTGTGATCTTTAAAAAATATGTTTAGGAGCAATTGAGCAATAAATTAGCATTGATTGATGTATTGATAATTTGAATGATTGTGAGGTTTTTATTCAACTGGACCATACAGTCAGAGATCTGGGAAAGTGGGTAGTGACTACTGCGAACGATTTTAGGAAAATTTTCCAGTTCCGAAGCGGTGGCTAATATTTGAGCGATATTAAAGAGTCAGAAATTAGACTCTGTCAGAAAGGTTTATATATTGATTGATTGTGTAATTTGCTGACTTAAAGAGTGCTTGTTTTGTTGATAAAGTGATTGTGTATGTACTGAAAGCCATAAGTTCCACTTATGATTGGATTTTAATTACATTTAAAGTTTATCAAGAGAATTATTAAATGTTGCTTTATTATAAACGCTTTAATTGCACTAAGCATTTACAGAAAATTCTCAAAAATATTAGAATGGTATTCGAGTCAATGATTATTGTGAGATTTTTATTCAACTGGACCATACAGTCAGAGATCTGGGAAAGTGTGTGGTGCCTACTGCGAACGATATTAGGAAAATTTTCCAGTTCCGACGCGAGGGCTAATATTTGGTCGATATTAAAGAGTCAGAAATTAGCATCTGTCAGAGAGGTTTATATACTCATTAATCAATCAGTTTAGAGCTAGAGATATTGCGCCGATCAATCATACTCGTAACAGTTACCTCAATCAAACTCGCACATCTGATATTAAATTCTGAGTCAGTAACGGTGATTTGGTTGAAAATCAAAGCTTTATTTTCTCTTCAGCCATTCTTAGTCAGTAACAACGATTTGATTGAAAATAGAAACTATAAACTTTCTTAGACTTGTAATTTAAAGAACTTCAGCTATGAGCAAGGCAGTGTTAAAATAGCCAACTAAAATTAAAATATAAATAAGTACAAATAAAATATGCATATTTTCTGCAGCATTTGTAATATAAAAGTAGAGCTATAAGCAAAACAGTATCAACGCAGCCACATGAATTGAATATAGTTATGTTCAAAGCCAGTGTGACATTGATATTGTGGAACATCGGACAAATATTCTGCTTTGAACAGAGAGTAATCGGACATAACTAAGACGATATTTAAAATATGTAATAACAATGGTATATAATATTATAAAATATTAAATATTTATATATATATATACATATATAAATACATATATAATATTATATACCATTGTTATTATATATTTTAAATATCTTCCTAGTTAATATTCTTCGAACAGGTTCAGGAAGAAGTAGCCAATTAGAATTTCAGTTGAATTGAAAGTTATTTATAATGAGACAAATTTGATAAAGTTATTGAGCTATGATATATTTAGGCTTACTTTCCGTATTTCTATAGCTAACATTTTGCACATAATTGATGTAAGATAGCTTTACTAGCATATTTACAACTAATTAATTCAATTTTAATATTAAATATATTTCTACATAATTCTATTCCGGATTTTCTAAACATATTTTAGTATAAACAATATTTCTATTTCCTATACTGTTATGTGACCGATTAACCTCGGTGGAACAGAAATGTTTTCAACCTACTTCACTACAGTTATAAGTTTTTCATAGAGCCTGTAATCGATTTAAGATGAACTGTCAACGAATGTCAGAATCGCTCTCCAGCGAGTCAGACTGCTGGAACAACCAGTCTGATCAGAGCGCGAGTCTGCGTCATCAGTCAGCTGACTTCTCAACCATAGCCGCCTGACTGATGGGCGAGTGTCTCAATAGCTCGATATGCGGAGCGGCAGGTAGCGTCGTGATATTGTAAATGACCGTTCATTGAGTGAACTTGGTAACTCTCCGGACGAAATGTTAATAGAGTAAAATAGTTCATAGAGGAGGTAAATTGGCGGTGAACTACTGTGTCCAAGGGTTCAACGTAAGGCATTAAAGTGATAGATACCATCATGGATGACCATTTCTCTATATTTGGCGCGGGATTGAATTAGTCTAAAGACTCTTGAAGTTGGGTAATGCTAACACAAAAATAGCTATGGCTTTATACTGTAGCAATAGCTAGTATGACCATTTCAAACGACTTCACACATCTCGCATATGCATATACGCATAATAGTAACTTGCGCACTACACAAATTCATACACCCGAGATTCGGACGCTATCTGCATGTGTGTTTGTCTACAAACATGAAGATCCTGACAATTTTACTTAATATTAAAATATTAAATAACCTAGTTATTTGTCGAAATATTCTGCATCAATTAGGCTTTTTTAAAGCTCGAGTTTTAGCTATTTTATGAAGCAATAAAACTTTGACGTTTTTTTCATGCAGAAGAAGTTCAGTATGGAATTTATCTGTTTCGACAAGAGTGTTTAAATGCCAGTGTTAACATCAGTTTTTTCTTTCTAAAGGATCGGAATTACGGGTAAAAACTCGGGATAGGAACCCGGCATCATTGGCGACGGAGCCTGTTTGACAGATGGGCAGTTGCTCGTCCACTTTTTGGACCATATGGGCAAGCCCTATCTCTTGCCGTACCATGCAATTTTTGGTCTGGAAAATTCAGAAATCAATTTTCTTATGCAGTCAAACAAAAGCCAAATACCGCAAACTTTTGAAATCGAAGATGCTTCATGCATGTAACACGATCATCTATATGGGCTATGCCCATGCCATTGCCCGTCCACTTTCAACGATTTTTCGCCGCCAATGCCCAGCACATTGGTCTTCATGTACTTTCCGCAGCCAGAAACCGAACCGATGCAACCATATAAGTATACGATAACCATTGGCGTGAACTTCAGCAATGTCCGCTGTCGCAACTTTATTTGGATTTTCGTCTCCGCTTTCTCTCTCTCTCTCTCTCTCACACACACATACACTCTTAGTTCACAGCCTACTGGCAGGTCCATGGTATGTAACGCCTCCACTCTTCTCTGTCTTCCATTTTCCTGGTCATTTTCATACACTAGTGGATCTTTAAATCATCTGACTTTCGTATATATAGCTCAATATTCCGTTTTGGAAAAACTGCTGCACTTGCGGTCACCGTCGCTTACACCACGTGGTCGATTAGCTGAGCTATAACTACTGACGTGAATCTAATGACTCGGAATTCCCGTCGCTGATAAGGTTGATCTATTTAGTTTATGATGTGATTCTCAGAACATTTACTCTGCTAGCCCCGATACGCTCGCTACAGTTCACTGCTTGGTATGGCTCTAGTGCATGGGATGATCGATCCTGGTGGATTATTACATGTACATTATAGGTGAGATAAGCGTGATACGCGTTGCTTAGTATCACAAATATATTGGTCAAAGCATTGATTTAAAAAGCAGTCAGCTTGATTGCTGAATGCGAGTTGGGATATAAAACAAGGTTAAGATTATGTAACTTCTTTCTTGGTTGCATTGAAATGGTTGAAGTTTCAGTAGCCAGCAGAGTGTAGTGAGTATAGTCATGTACATGTAAATCTATGCTATAGATGCTATGCTACATGTATTTGCTATGGCATACTGTAAGTACTATGACTATTTCTATCACTCTTCAGCATCATAGTCATGTAAGCCTATAAACGATTGCTGACAAATAATTTAGTCCATTAATTTTACGATCTTGTGTAGGAAATGATTTTCAATTATGAATTATTAATTAGAGTATTACTGCCATCGATGCCAACATCTAGCAGCACTAAGCCAAATCCAATCGGCGAGCAAAATTATTGGTCTAAATTCTGTGCAAAATCCAAAAACCAGATGACCAGTCCAAAGACATAGGAACTAACAGAGAAAGATGTTTAAGTGCTGGTCAATCCCAAATAGTGATGTAAAAATTAAATTAACCTGTTTTTAACCGAGAATTTAGGCCTATTTGTAAAAAGTCCTACATAATATTAAACCTGACCAGTAAAAAACTTTAAAAAGCCTGTAAAAATGAAAATTACCCCTGGCACCCCCACTCCCAGGCACACCCAACTCCCGGGCAAAGCCACCCCTGGTTGATCACCACACCTTGGGAAGGGGCACTCCCAGACTCGACCCAGGCCTGGGTTACTTCGATCCAACTAAGAGGCATCCTCGATCACCCAAGGGGGAACCCCCATCCAGAGGCACCCCATCACCAGGGGCACCCAACACCCGTACCACTCCACCGAGTCACCCTTACGGCACCCTTACCTCGGGGCACACCTAACCCGGGGAACTCCAACACCAGAGGGGCATCATAAGCATGCATGTCGCTATGGTCAGCCCAACTAACATACCTCACTCACGTCTCGGTCTTGTCATATCGATACAATTCATGGTCTGGTATACCCGAAGGAAAGCATTTTACGCCCCAGCAACAGAGACTGCACGGTTGCTGAGGTCACAGTGGGGTGTCTCTGACATTTCCATCTCAAAATATTGTCCGCACCGATACTCAGCTGGAGCTGCATCCGTCATTCCTAAACATTTCCCTAGCTAGCGAGCCTAAGCTCGCACCGCCGACCAGGCACGAGACGCCTCGAGGTCGGCAGTCATGCGGAGGAGGGAAGAGGCGAAGCCAGTCCAGCTTCTACCGTAAGAGCGCACTTTAATTGCGGCTACTTGCTATGAAATATGCCGAGTCTTAATTTTTGGCGACTAACTTTACTATAGCTTTGATTTTTCAACTAATTGTACAGCTCTCAATAGTAAGAGAGCCGAACAAGACGATCCACAGTTCACGCAGAAATCACGTACCCACTTTATACGTGCCACGCCGCCGACTAATGAAAACTCGCCGACCTATAAAACCTTGAACCTCCGAGAGCGGCCTCATTTATTACTACCAATTAAATAACGATAGCGTTTAAATCTTCGGTAAAATTGAAACATTTCTTCACCCTACGAATAATCCTACTTCAAATCATAGCCATGCATACCCCTAATCTGAAGCCGACGGTATACCTGTATACATTGTAACATATTTCAACTGATGGGGAAACTGAAAATATAGCAAGAAACGTAGATGTTGAGTTTTTATTGTTTATCCGGACTTCTATGATATTCAGCTCTGCTAAATTTAATCTGGGTTTAAAAGTATCCGAACTTCAATTATAGCTGTATTTGAATGAACTTCAGCGATAGGCTGTAGAATTTTTGAATCTAAATTATTCAAATAAAGCACTTTATTGGACGATGTCGTTACTTAATGCTTGTACCTGAATGCGTTCTTGTTTCAGTTCTATAACCCTAACCTTGTAATTTGTAAATATAAACAGAACTTGTCCTTAGACTGAACGGGCGTTATAAACATGGTTCGTTTCGTTTTATAATATTCCTTCTTTAAATTAATTAATAATTAATTAATGACTGTCAATATTTGCCTGCCTTCTTGCTGCTAACAAGTTGAAACAGCATTGTAACTGGCATGAAATTTGACAGTTGGAAATTAAAATGTAGTGTATTGAATTTTATATTTTGGTTAGTTCTTCTGAATAGAATTCGGATATAATTATATATATATATATATATATATATATATATATATATATATATATATATATATATATATATATATACACTTTAAACATTGAGAAAATCGGGTTAAATTCTTAATATTGTAAATTTAGGTACTCTTTTTTGTTATTAAGATATACGTAGGTATGCATTATTTTCTAAATGAGTAGCCAGTCTTTAAATTCTAAAAGATAGTAAGATAGTTTGTAAAATGGATTTTCTAAATATGACTCTTCTTCTTTTTCTTAGCGTTAATCCCGTTTTTCTGCAGGGTCCGCTTGGCCACATGCCTCCCTCTATTTTTCGCTTTCGTGGACATCTTCCAAAGTGATCTTTGCTATGCGCATGTCCTCGATTATTCTATTCAACCAACGCTTCTTAGGTTCCCTCTCTAACGGCGACCGTGTGGTTTCAGGTCGCCTTCAGAGAGAGACCCAAGAAGCGTTGACTGGACAGAATAATCGAAGATAACTTCTAAAGATGACTAATTCTGTAAATTACCAAAAACAACAATTAGAGTGTTAATGTAGGCAAAGACAATAAAGTTGAATAAACTGTGTAATCAAAACCAGGCAATGAGTAAATAATGAACTGGTCCTAAACAGTGCAATCACCAAATTCAGAAATCAGTTCAAAACTAGGCCTACTTTGCAAACTACTTAAAGGAAACAATGTCATTGTCTCCATAAAAATATTGTTGAAATTTTATATATAAATAGGCTATTTATGTGTTTTTCAGCTATTTAAGCAAATTAAAATGTTTATTGATTTAATTTATGGTTGATTTTTGTATCATATTTGTTTTCTCATCTTATAACTTATTCCATTGACCATTGTGCCTATGTTAGATTATCCCTTTTCTTCCCCTTGCCAATGTAGTATGTAGTACGCTGTCTAAAACTGACTTCCATTAAAACTGACAGAAGACATTTTTATTTATTCAAAATTCAAAAATGTTTTATATGTTGGAATCGTATGCTTCTAATTTAGTATGTTGTTTATCTTAATGCATAATAAAATAATTACTTTGAGCTATTTAAAATCATTCTTGATAAAGTAAAGTAATTATTACAATTTTGCTTAATCACTATTATAATATGATTCATTGTATAATTAAAGGTAATTATATATAAATAAAGATTTAATGACTATATAAAATGTAAATTTCAACTAGTTCATATTTAGCGTTAATATTTATTACTGTAGTTATTATTTTTTTCACATTTTTGCGACAGGATGGGAAAGGTCACAGAAGGAGTCCAAGTGACAGCAGTCAGTTTAAAGAACTGACTTTGTTCGATGCTAAGAGCTGTCTCAACAAGGAATTGGAGAAACTGATAAAGACCTGCAAGGCAGAAAGTCAGCAGGTATTACACTACAATTAATATATTAGAACTGCATTTTTGGTAATATATGGATAACATTAAAGTTTTTTTACTTTTAAGATTAATAATTTTATTTAGCGAACTATTATCATGGCAGGTAGAGTAGTTAGTTAAATCTTGAATCTGTAGTATTTCTGTGTGAAAATAATTTCAATAGAGGCACTGTGATATAAATAAATAGCATTTGATAAATGTAATTCATATATAACTGAATATATTAAAATCCTATTGGATCTTTTGTTGTTTCTTCTCTAATCCTACACTGGTACTAATTTTGAGCGTGTATTTCCAATACGAACTGTCTATATTCATGGTTGTACAAGTTGATTTTCTAGAAGACCAGTCCAGTTTGATATGACAACGATTCTTGTTTTAAGTAATCCATCGCGATTCTTGTTTTAACTAATCCATTGCGATGTTTATTTCCAGATCTAAGCAGTAATATTGCGTATTCTTTCTGCTTAACATTTCCTGCCGTGTTATGCTTCTGAAATATCCAAGTTTTGGATTTTTGCAACACAACAGTAGTCAAATATTTTTTCAAATCTCTATTTTATACTGCATTTTAAATCTGATCAGTATCCTATAATTTATGGTTTTTTTCTTTGCTTGTGGATATGTTCCAATTAATTTTACAATGCTATTATAGTCGATACGCAACCAGTTTGATGGATTTGAGCGATTGTTTTCAAGATTTCTCGAAGAAAAAGGACATGCTGTCAACTGGGAGAAAATTTCACTTCTTCCTGATGATATGGTTTGCTATAAAATAAGCTTTGTAAAGACAGTACTCAGCGCTAATAGCCATTGGACTTATATTTACATTATGCTACTGCTTTTTGAGGTTGTTTGAAATATCTAAATAACTCAGTGTGTAAGTGCATTAAGTAAACATCATGAAATTTTAAATAGCTGTTCCTGAGGCCCTGGGATCATTGCCTGGTAGGGCTATCAAGCAGTAAAATCTTGGACGCTCTCAGGACCAGTAACATGGATAATTTACTAAATTTCTAACTGTTTAAACGTGTGGCATTATTTTATTTTTCATGAACATTATTCCATTCATTTTGTTTTATGTACTGTACAATATTTATATTGTGTACCTTTTATATATATGCAACCATATTGACATCATCTCAGGCGATCATATCACTATAATATGTGTTGAACTTCTTTGTTTCTGTTTTTCGGTTACTGCATAGATAAAATTGAAATAAGTGCACTAAAGACTCTTTATATTTCAATAAATCTTCAGGCTTATTTATTTAGATTAATTAAACTCCTGATTGCTTTGCTATTTATTGCCTATAGAATTCATAACTTGATCATTGAATTTTTGATGATGAATTACATATAAATGTTGAACAAATCGAGCTGAGATATATGTTGTAGACCTGTCTGACATCCATGAATTAGCTACCAATTAACATATTGATAATAACTGTGTTAATAAAATCATGTAGAGCTATAGCCTTGTAGACAGAGAAGAGTGAAGGCGTTATATACCATGGACCTGCCAGAAGGATATATATATATATATATATATATATATATATATATATATATATATCTTCTTCTTCAGTGCACTGCCAAGTGGCAGGTTCAAGGTACATATTCATACTCAAAGTCTGTCTTCTCGCTCCACAAGAGCATTCCTTAGATCAACAAGTTAATCCCTTCACAATGTCTATGCCTTATCCATACGTTATGTAGCCTATAGCTTGGGAAAAATATGGCTTCTGAGGTGGTTTCCCGTTGCCGTCCTCAGTTAGGTGGATTAATTACCATTTAATCCTGGGGGAAAATATTTCATGGTGAGGTGGGTCCCTCTTGCCATCCTCAGTTCCTGCCTTTAGTCGCCTCTTACGTACACGCGGCAGATTGTTTGCGGTTGCCCTATTCTGCAGTGGTCCAACCACACCCGAGCACAACACGGGAAATATATATATATATATATATATATATATATATATATATATATATATATATATATATAACTTCGTTAATATAAGTACTGTTTGTGCGATTGATATAGAAATTGCTAGGTTATTATGTTGCATGTAGATTAAGCCATACAGCGTTCTAGAGACTCCGACGGACAAGGCTCAGATCAGCGCGATGCTGAACAAGCTTGTGGTTCTTAAGTTGAACGGAGGTCTTGGTACGAGCATGGGCTGCACCGGCACCAAGTCGCTCATCAGTGTCCGCAATGAACTCACGTTCCTGGATCTGAACGTTCAGCAGATCGAGGTTCATAATTGTGATATACTACAGCAAGCTTAAAATCTCTGCAATTTAATTGGTCTGATAGAATTTATTTATTGGTGCTCAGAGGAAAAATAGAAAACAAGCTGAGTAATATTTAATGATAATTATTCTGTTTAAAGTACAATTATCAAAACTTTGGATTCAATATTCGGTAATTTTAAAACAATTATAAGTTGGCGAATGCTATTTTGAATATCGGCGAATACCATTTTGGTTAAAATATTGTCGTTGTCATTAGAAATTTGTCACTTGACAGTTAAAAGTAACACATTCTGTCAGTTCTCTAATATGTATTCTAAAGTGATTTAAAACTTACACTCTCTAAGGGTGTACCCTTTTCATATCTTTAATTACAGGAAGTTTCACTTCTGAATTAGGTTTCACAGTTTCATATCTTTAATTACAAGAATTGTTACTTCTGAAGTAGGTTTCAATATTTCATATTTTTAATTACAAGAATTGTGACTTCAGGTTTCACTGTCTTCTGTACACGTTAGCCAGCTCGTAAGAAATAGATGCAGTTTTGGTTAGCTGAACTTTCTTGGAAGCAATATGTTTAAGTACATGTACAATTATTATTTCCAAACAAACCTCTATTTCATGTTTAAAGTTTTTATAACGTAAAAATAATAGAATACACATTTAATAAATTACACAAATTTATCAAATGCATTTTGATAAATTCTAAAAATTTGTTCACGTTTGACGATATGCAAATGTTGTTGTCGTCTCTACTGTAATAGAATCTGAATAAGACGTACAACTGCAATGTGCCTCTGGTGCTCATGAACTCGTTCAACACGGACGAAGAGACGGAAAAAATCCTGAGAAAATATCAGAAAATGAGCGTCACTATACACACGTTCAATCAGTCGAGGTAAGATTCTTGTTACAAGATCATTTATTTGTACAAATTTTATCTCTTACCAGAGTCCAAAAATATTATAGTATGATTTCTTATTGTTAAGCGTAAAGTTACCATTTCTGATTATAGTTGTCTAGCAGAACAATGTGATTCTATCTAATTTTTCTAAATATTTTTTAATTCATAAATTATCTTTAATTAATATTCACCCTTTAATTTTAGTTTGATAATATTGTTTGTAGCCTAAATTACGAATTGTATACATGTATCTTAATTAATAACTTCTGGACCTTCATACTGTAAGCAATGTATAATGACACAATCTTACAGAATGTGCAATATATTTTATGAAGTGGCTCACAAAAATGGTTTTTACAGCAAAACTAAAATTTAAGAAAAATGATCTTGAATTGTATGTGTGTACAGGACTATAGGCCCTCAGTATATCTTGTGCATATAGTGTAGAATCTATTTGCAAGTGTTGTTCTACTGGCTCTTTTTGCTAAGCAGGTCTGTGATTAAATATGAATTAAAGGTTTGTTGCTAATGCATTGTGTGTGTCTACAGATATCCTCGCATTAACAGAGAGTCGTTGCTGCCTATTGCAACCAGCTGTGACTCAAAGGACAACGAGGCGTAAGCTTTCTTACATTCTGTAATGTTATTGCTTTAAATAAATGGTATGTGCAAATTTAGGATTTGTGGCTTCAAATTGAGGGCATTTAATAGTATACAGTTACTGAACAGGCCTCTTGTTAATATAATGTAAATGTAATACTGTTGTAATACACATCCTACATTTAATCATATGTACTAAAATGCTATTGTATTGTAATAGTACGCATAATATTAATATACTTAAATATACATAAGCTATAGTACAAATGTAATGTCAACGCTGTTATATTATCTATTGATACACTTAATTGCGTATGGATGCCTATTGCCTACAAAATGGCTAATATAGCATAAAGGCAAGAACATTAGGCCTATGCAGTATAGAAGAATATTATAGGAAAAATATGGTGCATATCTGTAGAAATGTATTTGTATTTATTCTAAATACATTAAAATAAGGTATGGATATGGCATAGACTTCATGAATGGATTAAAATGTTGATCTAAGTAGTGCTCTTATGGAGCAAGAAAGCACATTTTGAGTATGAATGTGTATGCTTGAATCTACCACTTGGCAGTGCACTGAAGAGAGATACATTAAAATATATTGTATACTAAATAAATTAATAAAGACTACAATATTAACAAATGGCTTAAACTATCTTTACAGTTTATTGTGATTAGTACAATTTAATGCTATATTAATCATCATCATCATCCTCCTCCTTTGCATCCCAGTTTAACTAGGGTCGGGATACAAATAGACTGTCTCAAATCCTCTCTGTCCTACACCATACCACCAACCAATCCCCTATTTGAGACTTTTCCATTTGATTAAATTTTTGTAGCAATATCTGGAGCCTAGGCGCTCACTAACCGAATACCCTTTCTGACGTAATGCTATATTAATATGAAGTAATATTTTGTAGTATTAAATTATATAATTTATGTTGTAATGCATTAAATTGCATGTATTACTGGATGATCGTTACAGATGGTACCCGCCTGGCCACGGAGACGTCTACGAGAGTCTCAACAACTCTGGTCTGCTGCAACAGTTCATCGAGGCCGGCAAGGAATACATCTTTGTGTCGAACATCGACAATCTCGGAGCCACCGTCGACATAAACATACTCAAATTCCTGCTGCACCCACCGAGCTCAATGAAAGGTCAGGCGCCGGAGTTTGTGATGGAGGTGACGGACAAGACGAGGGCTGACGTGAAGGGAGGCACCCTGGTGCTGCATGAGGGAAAGCTGAGGCTACTGGAGATAGCGCAGGCTAGTTGTTGTTGTTGTTGTTGTTGTTGTTGTCACTTTGTAGTGGTGATATGGATTAATGTGAGTATATTGAAGCAAGCTAGTCTTTTTGAGAAGACTTAGTGGATGTTTGCCGGATGTTTCAACAAGGGTTAATACAGAATGTATTAGTTATTACATTTCTCTCCTCTCTCTCTCTCCTCTCTCTCTCTCTCTGTCTCTCTGTCTCTCTCTCTCTCTCTCTCCTCTCTCTCTCTCTCTCTCTCCTCTCTCTCTCTCTCTCTCTCCTCTCTCTCTCTCTCTCTCTCTCTCCTCTCCTCTCTAACTCTCTCTCCTCTCTCTCTCCTCTCTAACTCTCTCTCCTCTCTCTCTCCTCTCTCTCTCTCTCTAACTCTCTCTCTCTCTCTCTCTCTCTCTCTAACTCTCTCTCTCTCTCTAACTCTCTCTCTCTCTCTCTCTCTCTCTGTCTCTCTCTCTCTCTCACATTCTCTGATGTATTAGTGTTAAGAACCTGTTCGTACTGTAAAGTGTAACTCTGAATTGATAATTATAATTATCAATTAGGGTTTTGATTCGTTGCCTCTAACTATCGTTGTAGATTGGTCTGTAAATAATTTTAATGCATTATAACCATTTCTTTCTCTTGCAATTAATTGTAGGTGCCCAAAGAGAAAGTGGAAGAGTTCAAGAGCGTCAACAAGTTTAGAATCTTCAACACAAACAATTTGTGGATGAATCTGCCGGCGATGAGTCGCCTCGTGGAGAAAAAGATGATTCATCTTGAGATCATTGTCAATCCTAAGGTCTCCATAATTTGTAGCATTTCAAGAAAACCTAGTATATATAGATAATCTAGATCATTTTTATTATTAATTCAAACATTCTAACCTTTATGTGGTTAATTGTGATTTATGATTGTTGTTAGTCACAATTGAATTTTGAATTATTGATTAGGATTGAGCGTGACTGATACTGATCCATGAAAATAATATCTGTGATTAATAGAGATTGATAGTACTCTATTGTCTGTGTGGCTGGAGCTAGTGGCGATGTCGGTAAGATATTCAACCGCGGATCAGTATGTGTGGGGTTCAAATCCTGGGCTCACCCGTCACTGACATCGCTTGGAGTGAGGAAACTGACGTTAACCTTAGCTTTACCGAGTGAGGAGACTAATATTAACCTTAGCTTTACCGAGTGGGAAACTGACGTTAACCTTAGCTTTACCGAGTGGGAAACTGACGTTAACCTTAGCTTTACCTGCTTTTATTACGCTTTGCAGACTCTGGACAGTGGCTTGAATGTGATACAGCTGGAGACAGCTGTCGGTGCTGGCATCAGCAGCTTTGAGGGAGCCGTGGGTAAGCTGACATTGTGCTGCTGCTGAGCTTATTGTTTCTGGTTGTAATCTCGTAGGTTGAAAACTCATTTAGATTAAATTGAGAATATATTTCAACGAAGTTTTTCGTCGTTTGAATTTACTTTAGCTTATATATTTACAAGACTAGTACTTTTCCTATAAGCACATCAAGCAAAACCTTTATATATACAGTAAAAACATTGTAGTTCTTCTTTTCCACACATTTTTACCTTTTTTCATCTTTTTTTGTTACATTTCTGTGAAGCATTCCATTATATCTTATGCATTTCCCCTGTTTAAAAAATATTCTTATAAATTATCTGATTGTTTGATTAATATTAGAGGTTTTCATTGTTAACTCATTCATCATCATCCTCCCTTGAATCCTAGTTTAACTAGGGTCGGGATACGACTTGACTGTCTCAAATCCTCTCTCTCCTACACCATACCACCAGCCAATCCCCTATTTGAGACTTTTCCATTCGTTTAAATTTTTGTAGCAATTTCTGGAGCCTAGGCGCTCATTTGCTCATTTAGAGGTATTCATTAACTATTTTAAATAATTAATATATCTATGGTGTGCAGGTATAAATGTGCCACGTAGTAGGTTTCTGCCAGTAAAGACGACCTCGGACCTGCTTATCATAATGAGCAACTTGTACAGTCTGAGAGCTGGTAACCTTGAGATGAATCCAAAGCGCTCCTTTCCTTCCGTACCACTCGTCAAGTTAGGAACTTCCTTCACAAAGGTTAATGAGATCCCTGTACATAGGCTTCTCTGTGCTCTAATATATTAGAACCAGTATGTTGAGCTGAATTGTTTGTTAATGGAATAAATTTAAAATTAAGTTATAGTGGTCATGATGATAGAAACGGATTATTACAAACAATATGGTTTACAACATTATAAGCCTATTTAAGCATTGTTACCTGAATGCTATTAAATTCAAGGTAATGAATGCCCAAAACTACTCTGTCAAAAATTTTCGTAAAGCCTGATTTGCTTATATTAAAACTAAGTCAATAGTATAAGTGAATGAAACAGTTCTATTGGCATCCACATTTCTTATCGAGTCATTCATATATATCGTATTGTATTGTATTGTATTGTATTGTATTGTGCAGGCGAAGGACTTCTTGAAGAGGTTTGCCAGTATACCAGACACTTTGGAGCTTGATAACCTAACCGTGTATTATATTGTATTGTATTGTATTGTTCAGGTGAAGGACTTCTTGAACAGGTTTGCCAGTATACCAGACACTTTGGAGCTTGATAACCTAACCGTGTATTGTATTGTATTGTATTATAGTGTTCAGGTGAAGGACTTCTTTAAGAGGTTTGCCAGTATACCAGACACTTTGGAGCTGGATCACCTGACCGTGTATTGTATTGTATTTTATTGTATTGTGCAGGTGAAGGACTTCTTGAAGAGTTTTGCCAGTATACCAGACACTTTGGAGCTTGATCACCTGACCGTGTATTGTATTATATTGTATTGCATTGTATTGTATTGTGCAGGTGAAGGACTTCTTGAAGAGTTTTGCCAGTATACCAGACACCTTGGAGCTCGATCACCTGACCGTGTATTGTATTGTATTGTTCAGGCGAAGGATTTCTTGAAGAGGTTTGCCAGTATACCAGACACTTTGGAGCTCGATTACCTGACCGTGTATTGTATTGTATTGTATTGTGCAGGTGAAGGACTTCTTGAAGAGGTTTGCCAGTATACCAGACACTTTGGAGCTGGATCACCTCACCGTGTCGGGTGACGTCACGTTTGGACGCGACGTTGTCCTCAAGGTTTGCTTCTTTTAATTACTTCTTCTGATTCTTTTTCACAAGTCTATACTAACCGAATAGGCTGGAATGTTTAACTAAATCCATATAGGAAAACTCTAAATAAATATGCTGTGCATCTGCAATTCGTGTCGTTATTCGAGTTAATAGGCCTAAATGATGGTGTTACGAGTGCAGAAAAATCTCCACTTTCAACCGTAACATTTAGCTAATAATTGTGGCACAACTCTACTCTGGTGCGGTTTTTGAAAATCAACTACCTTTATAAAAACTTCATATTTTCAGTTGTTAATTTGTAAGCTGTTGTAAAGAAAAATTTATTTTTGACATGTGTTAATTTTGTGCAATATAGTTCAGTTCTTGTGTAGTATCTACCTTTTGTAATTTGTACTATCTTTTATTAGATTAGTATTTAAATAATTAATCTGCAATAGACTGCTTGAAACTGCTTGCTTATGATGCTGTATTTTATTCATACAGGGTACGGTGATTATCATAGCAAACCACGGAGATCGTATTGATATTCCACATGGTGCAATACTTGAGAACAAGATCGTGTCAGGAAATCTTAGAATCCTGGATCACTAGGAACCGACAGTCCTGATGTTGATGTCGTACATCACGTGCCATATCATGCTGCTCATAATATAGATCATTTACTACGTAGTGGTGTTCCTTATGATAATACTAATGAATTTGTTAATGCTTTGAATGCCGCGTATAAGTCATACGTCCTATAGTATCGCAAGCAGGTGATCAGCTATGCATAGGGTGTTCGGGAGTAATACCCTGTGCGTAGTTGGATGAATCTACAAATGTTTGCTAGGCGAGTGTTTGTTCCTTAGTTTGCCCTTTATGTTGTCTTTAGATGAAAAGGCGGATGTTAATTTCCCATCTTTGTTAACATAACATATCTAGCATTTTGCTGAAAGTAGTATTTGATACTGATACAATAGTAATAATAGATCGTACTCTGAGCAATATTACTTAAATTTCTTGTAAGTTAGTAACGACGATAACACTATCAGAGTGCTATTGTTGTCCATGACAATACTGAACAGTATTTCAAATTCTTTTTTTAGTTATCTAAATACATGTATAGAGTACATAAAAATCACAAGTAGCCAATTACTATACGAACACCGTACGACCGATCTGGAATGATGTGTGCAGTGGGGACGTCCCTGATATCATCCTTGGATGCTGAAACGGTCATTAAACCTTTACTAGCTATTAGTATAAAGTATAGCCTTTATTTTTAATGTTTAAAGTATATTAATATCCGATTCTTTACAGTTGTCTATTAACCGAAGGGAATTTAAAACCGAATTTGTGATGAAGTAGGGTTTAGTGATGGTGTGCATAATTTTGTAAGTTTATTGGATGTAAACTTTGTTACTTTATTATATATTTATATATCTGTTAACAACCTAGTCTTATCTCTTTCAACATGAAGTAACTTGTTTTATCTTTATAATTAATATTATGGTAGAATATCTCGATATGACGATTAAATAATTATCATTATAAGTACTTAAGCAATGAACAAGAATTCCTATAACTACTGCAATTAAAATGTGCAGGAGTGTATTGCTGCAATTATATACATGTTCTATGAAATAGAATGTTCTTTATCTTCTAGATATTGGTAATTAATTTTCTGGGAATTATAGCTGAAAAGCTTGTGCATATAACTAGTTGATTGTGTTAAATTTTATAAGCTTGTTAAATAAATGCTTTGTTCTGCGAAATTGGAAGATGAGTTCTACCATCAGTTTTGCCCTGCGTTAAGTGGAAGGATGTGAAAGGGGAACTTTTAGAAATGTTTTGATTAATTTGATTAGTATCAAGAGATGATATTTTACATAATTCACTTATATTATGGTTGATGTTAATAAATGTTTGCTTAAATTCTGTTAATTCATTACAATTTTTGACTGCACTTTATTACATCCAACTATTGTTGTACTTGATGACTATATTTGCTGGTTATTGGTAATATTTATTTTATGCATCTACTTAATTCAACAACATGAAGATAATTCAAAAATATGGAAAACCATGGAAACATGGAGATATAAACACAACCATTTTAAAGATGCATTAGTCTCTTCAACATCCGTCTCTTCAATGAAACGGATAAGATCAATTTTGTAACAATTATATTTATGGAACAGTCACGAAATTCTCAAATGAATATGTACAAAAAATGGATTTCAGTTATCATTTATCGTTGAAATTGGCTATTACAGAAGATGGGGTTGATTGGTACAGGTTGCTAAGAGGTTTTTGAGTGTTAGATTGAATCTTCACTGAAATCAGAATACTGTTGGGTGAAATTCAATATACTAGAATGGAGCTTTAGTTAACTATATACACAGCTAACATATAGACGCTAGGCTGATGTATAAATTTATCGGCATATTGCTCGTTAAACTTTAGATTGTCTTGTTAAACTTAAAACTGTCATTAGTAGACAGCAAAATATTTGTGATATTGTGCCATTAACTACAAATAATACACGTGTCAAATAAATGAAGATTATTTGTTTTATCTAAACTGTAATTCCAAGTAAGCATCACTAAAATTTGTTCCACAAATTCAATTTTAGTAAGTTACTGGCATGAACACTTAAAAGTAATGCACCTCATATGTAGAAATAGTATAAAGAATTAGTTGAAATCGTCTTGATTCAATTATAGACCTGTCTACGATATGAAACAAATTTCTTCAGGCTACCTGTTAGTGTCACAATTCAACATCACTTTTCCTTTCACATTTCAACGGAATTTTACCCAAAGTCTTTCTATTTAATTTTTCTATATAATATATTCAATGCTATATTCAACCAATGTTGTTATATGGAAGTGAAGTTTGGACAATCTCTTCTGTAACGGAATCGAAACTTGAGGCAACAGAGATGTGGTTCTATAGAAGAATGCTACGTATATCTTAAAAAGACCACGTTAAAAATGAAGATGTTTTACAAAGAATGTCAACTTGTCGTGACCTTTTGAACCGAATACGACGACAACAGATGAAATTTTTCGGACACATGCGAAACAAAATTGTTGAGAATACAGTAAAAATAAGTAACAGGAATAATACAAGGAAAAAAATGTAAGTGTCGACAACGAGTGACGTTTATTAAGAGTCTTAGCAAAAGGATGCAGTTAACAGAAACAGAGATGATCAGAGCAACAATGAACAGAGACATATGGAGGAATATGACCATGACCGCCCATACACCATTACAATTATAAGCCATTTTCTCTACATTACTCAGCTGAAC
Organism: Enchytraeus crypticus; assembly: GCA_905160935.1. Lineage (NCBI taxonomy): Eukaryota > Metazoa > Annelida > Clitellata > Enchytraeida > Enchytraeidae > Enchytraeus > Enchytraeus crypticus. Next base: position 2,289,960 of record CAJHZI010000641.1, on the reverse strand, counting down.
TCTGAGGTGCTTCATCATTGGACAGCTCGTTAATTACAAACTGTAGATACTGGTGAAAAGTTTCTGCTGGACCGCCTTTAAGTTTCAATAATTCTGTTAAACTTTTATTCAACTGCAACGATGGTGATAATGAATCAATCAGTTTTAAACATTCACTGCACAGTTTCAGTATCTGCAGATGATCTGAACTGAGTGACAAGATCTTGTTACTGTTCTCTGTTCTATCGCTCGGCTGACTAGAAGCAAGATCGTATATTAGTCGAACGAGACACCTGCTGAGCCTGTTGGCATGATTAGGTACTCTAGGCCAAGCCACCTGTAATAGGAATATAAGGCATTCTTAAAATTACAGTAAAATAATAGTATAACTGATTAGCTGGACTATCAATCCCACACATGATCGCTGTAAATAAAAAAAAATTCCTATGAAACTTTCAGTAGTTGTATTGTATATTTATGCAGCTTAGTTGTAGCATAAGTCAGAGAAGTCCATCAAGTGAGCTAGTACTCTCAGACAAGTAAGTACCCATGGATCAAACTCAGAAAATGTTATTGTTTCAAAATCACTTAAGAGATATATTGTATTTAAAATGTTTGTATTTAAAATTTGAGAATTAAAAAGAATCTTACTTGAATAAACGTTCTTAGAGCTCTTAACATTTCTAGATGTGTGTTATCATCAGGCGCGATATACTGCTGTAGATAGGTCTCGAGCAGAGTCAAGTACTTCTGGGAATGCCTCACGACAGTTATATGCAGTAACTCTATGAACGACGACAAATGTCTGGAATAAACCCTTCGCAGTTCAATCGTGTTACTGGTAACGTAAGCGTCACTCAAAAGCCTCTCCATAATCTCATCACATTGACAGTAATTTCTGACACCTAAGCAACAATGAAATCATTCATTTATCAATGTTTATCAACAATGAAATCACTTATCAATGTTTATCAACAATGAAATCATTTAACAATGTTTATCAACAATGAAATCATTTATCAATGTTTATCAACAATGAAATCATTTGACAATGTTTATCAACAATGAAATCATTTATCAATGTTTATCAACAATGAAATCATTTGACAATGTTTATCAACAATGAAATCATTTATCAACAATGAAATAATTTATCAATGTTTATCAACAATGAAATTATTTGTCAATGTTTATCAACAATGAAATAATTTATCAATGTTTATCAACAATGAAATTATTTGTCAATGTTTATCAACAATGAATTCATTTATAAATGTTGATGGTTAGAAAAGAGCAGCTACTGAATTGTATCACTTGTATGAGTGACTAAGTAGGTATCACGCTTGCCTCATAAGACAGCGTTCATTGGTTTGAATCACAGCGGAACCATTTCAGGCATCATTCCATGTAATTCAAAAAAATTGTTAAAAATAGTTTTAGAGGATATTTCATTTCTACTCATATAGCTGGATTGGAATAAACAGAGTGAATAAACAGAGCAGAGCATGCCACAATGTGCAAGGTTTGCTTAGCCAAATCTTTGTGATATGCAAATTGTATGAAGCAGTTTTGAAGCACCTAAACTAAACACACCGCAAACTACTTATCAAACACTTTAATAAAAGCAAATTATAGTCCTTGCGCAAGGCAATTGTTGCATAAATCTTTGCGATCAAACTAATAACAGATATTACGTAACCTGGCAATTTTCAAGTGTTTGACAACGAAATATCTTAATTAGACTTTCAAAAATTGTCAACAATATATTATTTATCAGTGATACCAGAACTAGTAGAAATATACCAGTAGATTTTTCGAAGACATTCAAAGCCAAAATGAGAACTGGAAATAGTGCATCAAGGATAACAGGTTCGTTCGTATACATTTGTTTCTGCAGAATATCGTAAATTACTTCAATTCGCCCAAGACATCTCAGCTCTGCCTTACTGACGTTCTCTATCAAAACAAAATGAAAAAGTATATTCTCTCTCTCTCTCTTTCTCTCTCTCTCTCTCTAAATGTACTCACAGTGACAAACCGTTAAAATTATAACCCGGACTTTTATAAATATCTAATTTGTATTTTCATTTTAATATTTGCATTAAAATTCATTTTCAATTCAGGCAACACTTTTAGTATTCTTTAAAGCATTGTGTCTTTCATTCTTTATTTCCATCCTTTCATTCTCTCAGTGCTATTTGGACACTTTATGTAAAATTTATAGTGCTCAAAGAAAACAAGGAAATATCCATAACACAAATTACACAACGTAAAGGAATAATTGAAAATCAACAAGATGAAGGTATTAGGTAAAATATAGTTGATATTTAATTTGTTTGACGCAAGTATGATTTGTAGCTCTGTCCACCTATAGAAATTGTGAAATATGTAAATGCCATGTTAATGGACCTTTTGTTGCTCATTCATGCAAACTTGAGTATTATTTCAATTCAATTCGTTTCCACATATCTGTTCTATACTGTATGCTGTGATAAATAATAAAATTAAATAAATAAATCACTATACATGCTTTAAGTGATACCGAATGAAGCCGTATCCTGAAAGATCATACCATGTTTATGTCAGATATCAATCATGAACATGAACCTTGATTCTACAAGACGACTTAGAGAGAGAAAAAGGAAGAGAGAGAGAGAGAAATGAGATAGAGATTGATACTGAGAGGAGAAGAAAGAGATAATGAGAGAAAGAGAGAGCTCATACCTAAAATAGACTTCAAACAACAGAGACCAAGTATCTTGTAATGAACTTCAAAATCATCCAAAAATAGAAGCGCTGGAGGGAGTATTTGAGGTATATAGTCACCAAGAGCTGGTCTCAGTACATGACGAAGCATAAATTCAAATGAGAATGGTGCAGCTGGAAAACATTTCCATGATTCTTTTGTTAACTGATTCCGACTCTCTTGCAGAAAATCTGAATAAATCTTAGCACCAACTTCAGACTTCAGAAATTCTGACAGTGTTTTAAACCTGTAAGCTCGGCATATAGCTTCTAATAATTGTCCTGATTGTTCAACAGATTCTTTACTTGTCCAAGGATTTGACTCATTCGAGTGTTCAGCACAACGAACTAATGAGCACTTGACTAGTAAATGATACAGTCTTTTTTCAGATACTTCAAATTCAACAAGCCCATTCAATATTTTGGAAAACGTCCTCATAACAAGTGAAGCTTGGTATGCCACGCCTACGAAATCTGAACTCTTGTACCCGATATATTCCCGTTCAGTAAAACTTGGAACAACAGAATTTGCATAAGCAGAATTAATAACATGACACAGCGCTTCAATGGTTTGAGAATATGAATTTGAGCCACAAGAATCCTTACTAATTACTCCTTCAAATATCCATTTTTTACTAGAAAATTCAATTACATTAGACAAAACAAGGATCAATTTTCTATCCTGCAAAGGGGTATCGTCAGTAATGGTTTGTACAAATTCCTTAAATGATACATTCTGCGTAAGCAAAGTTATTGTGTCCTTTTCATCTTGTATCTTCGGCTTATCCACACCCCTAGAATATATCATTTCAAAACAAGAAATTAAATCAAAATTATTGTCGCATATCTCTGTGGGCGTCGCCATTTTTGAATCCAAATAAGAATATGTTTACATTCATAATTAATTTTTCTACTTCTTTTGGAGCATGTGAGACATAATTGTGCTTTGTATTTTTTATTATTACTAATTTATTAATTTAGAGACCACCAACCAAAGGCAGAGCAATGAGAGATTGAAAGACGGTAGTTTTCTTTTTGCAACGCTAGATTTCTAACGATCTGAGACATATGTAGGTGCATGTATAAATGTGTATGTTTTGTATATATGTAGTGTATGTATATATGTAAATGTGTATGTGTATATGTATGTGTATATATGTGTGTATGTGTGTATATATGTACGTATGTGTATGTATGTATGTATATGTATGTATGTATGTATATGTATGTATGTATATATGTGCGTGCATGTGTATGTATATGTATGTATATATGTGCATATTTGTGTGGATATATAAATATATTATTTTTTTTAAATATAATATATTTATATATATATATTATATTTTTAGATGTATAGAGTATAGAAATATACATAGTAATTATATGTATAGAGGGTATGAAATATAAATATATTTGAATGTCTCAATGGCGCAATGGTTAAGGCTGTAGATAACGTCATGAAGTTTTAAATGACAGACCCAGAGGTGAATCGAACTCTCGTGGGTTTAATTCCCAGCCGCGCTGAACTGAGAGTAAAATTTCGGACATTCACTGGACTGGCTACACGGAAAATGGACTAAATTGCTTAACGGATATAACATGTGGTATTAAAAGGGATAGATATCAACATAGTTGTATAGAGTTCTCCAATCCTCTCTTCGTTATAGGAGTTTGGAAATGGAGTCGTGGGTTCGATTTTTCCAACTCTTCATAACGAAGGGAGGATTGGAGAACTCAATAATTGGCGCCCAATGTGGGGCAGCTCGAGCTGATCAAAAGATCAACGTGCAAGAGAGGCGGTATATCGCAGGAGGACACCATGGATCAATCTTGGGAATTCTAGGGAGCTCGGAATCTCGGAAAGCTAAGATTCAGGATTAGATGCATTATCAAGGAGGATCTAGGAGTCGCTTGGACAATCTAGGAAAATCAGGATTTCTGAGGACCAGGACTCTAGAGCTGGATCGATCAGGAGAATCGAGGAAATCTAGGAATATCTCAGGAGGACATCATGGATCGATCAAGGAAATCCTAGGAAGCTCGGAATCTAGGAAAGCTACGATTCACGAAGAACAGGAATATCTAGGAGGATCTACAAATCGAATGGACGATCAAGGAAAATCAGGATTTCAGGTGACCAGGACTCATGAGGAGTTGAATCTGCTAGGAGAATCATGGAGATCTAGAAATCTAAGGAGTCTGGATGATTATGGAGACTCGAATTCGACATGTTATAGAGAACTACAATTCAGCGGAGATAGAGGAATACACAGAAAAACTACAGAAGAACCAAAAGAGCAGAAATATTATGGAATCCAGCAGGAGCTGCAATTTGATCGAAGATCTGAAAATACAGCAGAAGAGAAATTAACCAGGGCTCCAATAGGCAGTCACGAATATGTAAGGGAGCATGAGAATTACAGCGAAGGAAGACAATTCGGGGTGAATAGATGGAACGAAATGCAAGAAATGAGAGAGCTGCCGCGATATGCAACAAATGAAAACCCGAGATTTTTACTTCAGCCACAGAGAAGAGAGAGAATCTTAGTATCTAGCATGATTCCGGAAAGAGAAGCCCACAGATACTACAATACATATATGATTGAAGAAGATGGAAGAAAATACATCAAAGCTACACCTAGTGGCGAGATATTGTTCAAAGTACCAGAAATGCAGGAATTTGAATCTAGGGTTAGCCAAGACCCAGAGCTAATTGATTCACGAAGAAACTTCAATGAGCTATACATTGATGACCGAATGGAGTGCCACGAGAATAAACCAATAGAGATGAAGGATATAATAGAGATGAAGGATTTCAGCACAGTAATTACGTAACCAGACACGCGTCACCAATTGAACCTGTTAACAGGCGGCATTCAATTCAACTGAACGAGGGCCGTGATAATTGGAGTGAGGGAAGGAGAAATGCGCCCGCAAATCAATTTGCCACTCACGGAGCTCGTTACATAACAAATGAATACATGAAGCCGACAAGTGAGAGAAGAATAAACGGGAATGAAATAACTCTGCAACCCTTCGCGAGACCGGTGCCATATATCAAGCAAGAAGAAACTAGATATGGAAATATGGCAAAACCGACAAAATCTATGAACTCTGAGAAATTTGATCTACAACAAGAATTAGCTGAAGAAGAAGCAGATATCCAATTAACAGCAAAGAAAGATATAAGTGAGGAAAAGAGTGAAAGAAATACGCCTCGGAGGCAAATGATAAATTGTGACAAATACGACGGCAACAGTTCGCTTTCTGTATTTCTTAGCAACTTTCAGATGTGTGCAAGATACAATAAATGGGATGAAGAATAAAAAGCTACATTCTTGCAATTATCATTAAAGGGTGGCGCTGCTATATATTTTAATTCGAAAGCACATGAGGAGATGAATTTCCAGGATATTGTCAATGTTCTGAAAACGAGATACGGTGAAGGAAACCAGACGATACTTTATCGAACTCAACTTCGTACCTTGAGGAAAGCTAAAAGCGACACGCTTAGCACATTATATGCAGAAGTTGCAAGATTAATTGCACTGGCTTATCCGTCTGAGCAATCATCCGTAACTGAAGAACTCGCTATAGACGCTTTCTTAGCTGCAATCGACGATAGGAACATGGAGATGAGAATTCGTGATAAATTTCCGCAAACGCTTGATCAGGCATATCAACTTGCATTAATAATTCAAAGCTATTCTAAGAAGTATCTTTTAGAAGATAAACTGGCATCGGATAAGCGATTCAGAGCGATAGTCAACCGAATTCAATGAGAAGTCAACACACAATCAGAACAAACAAGCAAAGAGAAATTCAATCAGCCGTGACGAGTCCTTGAATAGACTGCAAGGCGATGACATGTGTTGGAATAGAGAAGTCAACAACCAAGCCATATATCACGCGAGAGGCGGTAACATAAAGGATAAACACAGTGACATATCAAGAGCCGACCATTATAGTGGAAGCCGCAATCGTGTAAATCTGCCACAATTTCGTAATCAATACAACATATATCATGAGCAAACATCACGCTCATTAAAGGACGACAGGCAGGACCATTATGGTTATGCGGGTATGAATCATCCAAATAACCAGCGGGGTTACGAGAGAATGAATAGGGGAAGGGATGATAATCAAGGTAGGGGAAGTAATTTCTACCGAATTAATGCAGCAGGTGTGTCAAGTGAGATAAGAAACAAGAATAAAATAAGAATGCAGAAGGGAAACGATGAACATCCAACATATATACGAGCTGGTATCGGCAAAAGAAAATTTGATTTTTTAATCGACACTGGTTCACATGAAAACATCATTCCATTGCATTGCATCAACAAAAAGTGGATTGTGCCATCTAATAAGGAATTGAAAGCAGCGAATAACACTAGCATCGAAGTCGTTGGAGAAGTCAATGTTATCTTGAAAATTGGACGACTTAGGCTGCCAATCAATGCACTAGTTTCACATGACATCATGGAACCTGTCCTAGGGATCAAATTCCTAATTGACAACGGAGCGAACTGGAATTTTTCTAAAGGAGAAATCACAATCCATGAAGTTAGAATCACTCTTCACCAAGAAAAATCAGAAAAGCACCACAAAAATACTACAATGATCTGTAAGCGTATATACGAATCTATAATTAAAGGAGGACCTCCACGATCAATGAATAAAGCTCCAGTGATTAAACAGGAGGGCCTCAAACTAATGAAGAAAACGGTGAGTTCTTCCTGTGAAGATTTTAAGAACCGAGAGAATTTTAACTATGGGAAGAGTATCGGCAGGTATAATCAACCCTCAACATATTTTAACCGTGGAAGAGTGACAGCTAATGAGCAGAGCGATCGATTCAACGGGGCACTCAAAATTAAAAAGATTAAAACTGTGAGAAGACGAAATGAAGCTGCTAACCAGAGAGTTAACAAATTCAGAGACGAAATGAATAGAGGTGTGAACGATCAGGCTTCAGTGCCAAGTGTCAGACGATTCAGTCAACGAAGTTGGCAAACAGAGGAAATGGAACGGCAGGGATTATCTAACAGCGGCTTAAAGGGACTGTAAGGCAAGATTTATTTGACTTATAAACTATAGCCTTATATTGATAATACAAATTCCTTAGTTAAGATAATTTGGCAGTTTAGAGAGATTGATCAATTGATATTTAACATTCACGATTTTTGATTGAATTGCACAATTGTGGTGCAGAATATTGTTTCGCTTTCTATAAAGCATTAGATTATTATTGAGCAGTTCATGGTATTTTTTTGGGCTCGCTAAACGTGTATCGAGAGATTGAAACAAAGATTTTAGCTTTGTATTGTGGAATTGTACTTTTACGCTGTACTATTGTAGAGAATTTAAACTATATGCTCTTGAATTTAAAGAGTATGTTTTAACTCGCTAAAAATGTTCATTATCGTAATGTCTAAGGGACGCTTTTAAAGATTTTATGTGGGCTCTTGTAGTATGATGACTTCTTAGGTGTTAAATTTTAAACTTAAAACATACCAATAGTCCATGAGGTTAAGTGTAAAGAGAAACACTAGAGAGAGAGAGAGAGAGAGAGAGAGAGAGAGAGAGAGAGAGAGAGAGAGATAAATTTAGAAGCGTTATGATAGCAATGGGCTTAAATAAACAATTTAGGACCCAATTAGCATTGCTTATGCATATCTTGCTGCACATGTATAGCGTTAAATCATGATACACTGCAAATACCGTGACGATTGCATTTAGTGAGTAGATATTGAGAGCGAATTGTGCGTATAGATAACCTGCAAATTGAGCACATTTAAAACTTATTCTAAATTGCTATGCAGCATGACTAGCGCGTTTCTTGACTTACTTGTGCTAAGTGGATAGTACAGTGAATTGCACAGTTGCAGTGCGCAGATTGTGTTAACAAAAATGGTCAACAGATTAAATGTGACATGTTTGTGTACAGCTCCAACTGGTCACTTAATCAGCATGGTTCGATACTAGTACATGTATTATGTAATCAGATAACAGTGGAGTTGACGCTTTTGAATTAAATGATGAAATTGTACCTCCAATATAAATCTGTTAAGATATGATTGCTATAAAGAGAGCAATAAAAGCAAGGAGGCAGTTAAATAAGACAATAGAGTGCAGTAGCTAAGGCAACGATTGAGCATTTAGTTGTAATGCAATTGAGACTGCGAGCTGAAGAGCATGAATGAGGAAAATAGCAATAAATTTGATAACTTAGAGAATTACGGGAGCTATATAAACGAGAGGGCAGAGAAGAGGATAAGAGTGGAGAGAAATTATAGAGATACGATATGTTCTTTATGGTTATTGAGTGACCTATTTTGCTAGAGATTTGTATTTCTTGTATATTTTTCGCTTAAGTATTAAGATTTCTAACCGTGAAGTTTTATGTGGACTGCGTTATGTACGAGTTTAGCGTTAAAATTTGTATAATAGCCTAGTTTGTGGAGATTATAACATTAATGGCTTCAAGAAATTTTTTTAAGTTAATTAAAATCGGGTAGTGCAAACCCTAGAGAGAGAAGGGGGGGGTGGTATAAGAAATCTGGTTTATGTACTGTGAAGCCATTCTAGTGCTATATTTTTTTATTCAGTTTGTAATATATTTAAAGTGATTTAAGAAATTAAAAATTTATTAAATTTTCATGGCTGGCTCTGTGAGAGCGGGAATATTTATCTTTTGCTGCACTATTACAAGTAGTGGTTTCAATTTATAGCACTTAACAAGTAATCTCGAGTTATATTTACTATTAAAAATCACTGTAAATTGCTCTGAACTGTACCATGTACAAGATGTGGATTATTTCAAATGGCTATTTGTGCATTGAGAGATATTTTAATAAATTGTATATTGTAAACTGATATATAATTTGTAATTTAATCTTAAAGTAAGGTGGGAATAAAAGATGATTTGACGTTTCGCTATAATGTAGCGCAACTAAATGGGTTACATAAATCATTTCTCACCCATATGTTTGGAATTAATTTTATTTGCACTCATGTTTGTATTTAGATGTTTAAATTAATCTTTATGCATCAAGACTTGTATTCATTTCAGCGTATGTTTATTAGAACTTATTTTGCGTTAGAATTGCAAGGTTATGAAACGAGGATATTAAAATAAGTAATGAGGAAATGCAAATTAATATGTTATTAGAAGTTTAACCTTCATATATTGAGATATGATCTTGGCTTATTGGTGTATTCATGTAAAAACTGATGTTAAATTAAATATGATATGACATTCAGTAAAAACAGTAGATTATGTAAAGTAATAATAGAAATTATATGCATAAGATACATGCATGCAACGCAACCACTCGTGGGGGTTGGGTGGAGAAATGCTTATGAAGAGCTTAATTCTGATTGGCTGTTGAGCATGGCCTCAGTCAAGACTATATGACCAGAGAACAGGCTATAGAATTTTAGTTCACTCCTGAACTCTGGCATGTGCGGAATTACTAGCTGAACTTGTCTAAAGATAATTCTTAATGAATTATTGCGACAAACACATAAACTAGTAGATTCCATACAAGCTTCTGAACTTCTGATTGCATTCGTAGAAAGTACTGCTATTATGCACCTTCTATAGGTCGGTGATAGTTAGCACGAAAAATACGAAATCTATATTGAAACGATTGTGCCTCACGGGATTGCAGATTTTGTGTGGAATTGTCGTCTAACCTTCAATGAGTTGGTTAATCACGATCCATTTCAATATCTCAATCCATTGAATGTAAAAATCCTTGATTGTACCAGAAACGCCGATTACTAGAGATCTAGATAAGCGTTTTCTCGTCAATTCAGGTGAATAGCTGCGTTTACAACACTTTGTGTTGGCAGTGAAGATAGAAGACTGAAAATTGAAGAAAGAAATTGAAGAGGAAGACAGAATCAGAAAAGAGCGAAATTCTACGAAGAATACTGATTTTCTAGTGCCTAATCTAGATAGGTGTTGCTTTCATAGATTTCAGCTAAACAACTACAATTCTGAATTCTGCGGAAAGCGCAATTTACTAGTTGCCTACTCTAGTTAAGCGTCTTTTTCACAGATTTAACTGAACGACTGTGAAATAACACCTCACGTGTTCACAGTCATACTAAAGAAGAAAAGAGGGAAAGTATCAAATCATATAAGCGAGGAGTGCCTTGAAGCCAATAACTCGTTCCCATTTTCTCTCTCTTATTTCGATTGCAAATGCAGACATTTAACTAACTGATTGTAAGTAGACTGACTTTACATTTATCGCCTATTTTTAGCATTTTATTAATTGTTACGTATTGTTAGTTTAATATTCTATGCTATCTTTATGTTTAATGTTTTAACTCGTTATATTGCTATCGTGTTTCTTTGTTAATAATAAATCGTTTGAGATAATAAATCACTGGTTTTTGTGTCAATATTCTAATTTAGTTAGAATCTATACAAATAGTACACAAATACTATAATTTATCATACATTGAACGAATAAGCATGAGTTCTGTTCACAGCAGCTCCAGTCTTATTGATTTAGCCTCTAACTGGCTATATGAGCAAGACATCCTTGCATCCTCAAGATTAATACCGCCTAAGCATGAAGAGTTGGAAAAATCGAACCCACGACTCCATTTCCAAACTCCTGTAACGGAGAGAGGATTGGAGAACTCAATAGTTGATCATTTCACTATAATGTGTGTTATTGATATGGGGTATGTATGTATATGTGTATGCGCATAAGTATTTGATAACTGTATGTATGTTTATGTATGTTGGTATGTACATGTATGTGTGTATGCTTGTGCATGCATGGATGCATATTGTATGTGTATTTGTGCATTGTTGTGTACCTGGTGTAGGTTTATATGTGAGATGGTTATGTGAGTGTGTGGTATTCTGGTGAGTGTTTAGTTTGTTCTTATGTTCTTCCTTTGAAGCCTATCAAATTAACTTGTCAAGGTTTGTATCTTTTTTTCCTTTACGGTTTCTATATATAGAGGTATGAAATTACATCAAAAACTGGTGTTACAGGTTCTCGTGACTTCCTTAACCAGTATAATTATGTTAAGTTAAGTTAATTTAAGAGACTGATCACACTAATCTGAGAGTAAAATCTTGGACATTCAATTCAGTCATAATTCACTGGACTGGTTATACGGCAAATGGTCTAGGTTGCCTAACGGTTTAACATGTGGCACTAAAAATGATAGATAATAATTTAGTTGATCATTTCACAATAAAGAGTATTTTACTGAGTTTCTTTCTTTCTGATTTTTTCTGAGTTTACCTTTTTACGAGTGATATCGAACGTATCACTTAGTTCGTTGAGGCTATAGATGAATCGAGTTGATATATATATATATATATATATATATATATATATATATATATATATATATATATATATATATATATATATCAGTGGAATATTGTAATTTCAAACAAAATGATTTGTTCATTCTAGAAATATACTTTCGATTTTTAGCGATATTAATATAATCTAATAAGAAGTGAAGTCAACATTGTATTAAAAATAACGCAGTGTTTATTTTGTACACGATAAAATGTAAACAAAGAGTGAAAAATGAACTTGGAATAAGAAATATCTCAGCTGCCAGCTGCCAGCTGCGATCTTATTACAGAAAACAGCTGAGAGGAACAGCTGAGAGAGTAAAGTAAAAGGTAAACACGCATTATAGTGAAATGATCAAATATGTGCGTTGATATCTGTCACTTTTTAATACCACATGTTAAAACCGTTAGGCAATTTAGACCATGTTCTGTGTAACCTGGCCAGTGAATGTCCGAGATTTTACTCTCAGATCCGCGCGGCTGGGATTCGAACCCACGAGGGTTCAATTCACCTCAGAATCTGTCATTTAAACCTTCATCATGACGTTACCCCTACGCTATTAAGATGTTCTCGAGTGTCTATTTACGCTCCGGCGTTGGGACATCCAGCTTGTTTTGTTACAACCTTCATTTACCGGATTTTGATTACTTTGGAATACATAGAGTGAAAAAGAAAATTTCTATGTATGCATATTTCAACAGTAAAAAGATGTACACACACAAAGTTTAAATGTAGCTAGTTATTTATTTCTAATTATGATTATTTAATTTCGTTGTTTGAATGTCGCAATAACGTAGTGGTTAGTGATGCTGATAGCGTCATAAAGTTTTTAATTGTAGACCCTGAAGTTCATTGAACTCTCGCTGTTCTGAGAGTATAGTATCGGACATTGACTGGACTGGTTACACGGAAAATTAAATAAATTGCCTAACGGTCTAAACATGCGGTATTAATAGTGATTGACAATAACATGGTTGATCATTGCAATATATTGTGTGTTATTTGTTTTTGATTATTATGTATATATACTTATGTAAATATCTATCATTGATGGATACCTATAATTGATTATTCTTGTGCGACCTAGCTTACCTTCACGCTCTAAGCTAGCTAATCGTTCTTACCAGCATGCTGCTCCGCAGAAATGGAATTCTCTACCATCCAATCTTAGGAAATCTTCGTTTGAATCACATCGGCCTTTGCTTTCCTATGAGCAGTTCTATAGGCAGTTGAAGACCTATCTTTTCCATCTCTCTTTTCCGTCTGGTGTCCAAGAGTTGCGACCAGTGCCTAAACCTCCTTTTCTCTAATTCCCTTATCTTTGGACTGATTTTCTGGATTTTGGAATTTGCGCGGTTTTTGGAACTTCATTTTGCTCACCGTCTTGATTTTGTCTCAATAGTGCTCGCTGTATTCATTTATGACTGTAGCACTCTAATTGTTGTTATGTTATCACTCTCTATCGTTATTGTGTGGTTAAGTTAACATTCCCATTGTAAGTATTCGTGTGTTGTGTCGCTCTGGACAGCATGTGGGGCCTACTGAAGGAGCTATCACTTGATGTAACTGTGTCTCAGTTGTAAGATAAATTGTAATTATCGAGATGTCAAACGTTAGGCCTAAACTAGCACTTCTTAAAGTATTACAGGTCATGTGCTCATGATCTTTCTCAGCCGGGCGAGAAAACTTTCACATTAAGATCAGGTGGTACACTGATCGTTGAAGAGATTTTAACAGCTGCGTCTCAGACTTCTAAGGATATAGTTAATAAGTCTGAAAGCAATACTACGCAGTACACGTCAAGTGCCCAAGTTCAATGTTCTTGTGCGTAAGCTGCCTCTCACACATGGTTCAGTCAGTCTACAGCGACATTGAATTTCACAAAGCTAGTGACCAGCTTGACAAATTTCTCTGAAATATTTTATGTAATGTATGGCAGGTCATGCAGCCACTCCATGAGATGAAGGAATTGTTGATTGGATTCCAACTCTTCATCTTAGACACAACAAATTTGAGAGTGTGGCGCAAGTTGAGGCGACCATAAGCAGAAGAAACCGTCTGTACACTCAAAAGAGAAAGGCTTCCGAAAATGTGGTAATTGCATAGTCAATATATCTACACTGTCTCATAAAAAAACGACATCCCTTAAAATAATTATGAATAATTTCAGAAAGTATGCACTTATTCCTTTACATTATAACACCCTACTAGATAATCCAATTTGACACATTCCTGCCAAATCTAGTCGCTATTTATTGAAAATTGTTAAATTCGTGAGGTAACCCTCATCAAGTTATTAGATAACATTGGAAGAGTATGCATACATGTATAGACAACCTGTTTACACTGCCTAAATGATCTGATTTTATTTTATTTTAATTTAATTTATTTTGTTGACTCCGAAAAGAATACTTTGATGAATATAATTACCAACTATTTTTTTAAGATCATTGCATCTTATATTAAAAATGGCCAACCTCCGCCTCGATACAAGCTTGCAGTCGATGTCGCCATTTATGAACTGCACGTTCAATGATAGTGTTTATAGACTGTTTGACACACTGTGTTCCTGGAAATTTTTTAAATTTTATTTCATTTAAATGTTTATTTCTGTTTGCATTTGTCAGTGATTTGGTGTTGGTGCTGAAGTAAACAAATATATCTCTCTCATTTCTAGTGTTTTTGAGGTTTTTTTTATCACCATTTGTCCTTTTGTCATGAATAGTAACAGTAAATTTCTTCTTGTTTGATGTATTGGCCTATCTGACTATGTCTGCTATATAACTATATTTTCGTTTTTTGTGTAAATGTTCAAATAGATTTGTGACTTAGCTAACTGCTTTCTAATCAGATTAATTTGTAATTTATTTTCCTTTCTTTGAGTATGTTCATTAATTTTAAGGTTAATTTTTATTTCGGTTGATTTTGCATTATACATGTAAATGTCATTAATGAGGTATAGACGGTGGTCAGCTAGACAAGATGTGTATCATCTTCCCTGACGACCGTTGTTCTAGTGTTTATAGACTGTTTGACAGACTGTGTTCCTGGGAATATTTTTGTTTTTTAATTTTATTTCATTTAAATGTTTATTTCTGTTTGCATTTGGCAGTGATTTGGTGTTGATGCTGAAATAAACACATATCTCTCTCTCTCTCTCTCTCTCTCTCTCTCTCTCTCTCTCTTTGTCTGATTTATTAAGATTACTCAACTCTCATGATATTGTTTGTATCCAAGAACATTGGTTACTTCCTAATGAGTTAGATATGTTATCAAGTTTACATAAGGAGTTTTATGCTGTTGGTGTCAGTGCAGTTGATATAGGCATTTTGATTGGCATTTTGATTTGCAGACCATATGGAGGTACTGCCATCTTTTATAGAAAGTCAATCTCTGTTCAATACTCTATTAAACGTGTTTCTATAGAGAATAATCGTATTTCTGCATTGAAATTATCCACCGACAGTGGTCCTCTTCTATTGATAAATGTGTATAAGCCTACTGAATACAGTGATGATGAGAGTCTTGAAAAGTATATTGATGTTTATGCGGATATTGAGGCTGTGTTCACTGGTACTGATGCAGCTCATCTTATACTAATTGGCGACTTTAATTGCCAAATTAAAACCAATTCTAAGTTTTACAATGTTCTTTGACATTTGCTATTGGAATGTGATTTGTTGGTAGCTGATTTGTCTTTTTTGTGCAATGATTTTACTGACTGTAGTGATAACGGCTCTAATGGTTCATGTATTGATCATATTATTACTAATCGTTTGATTCATTCCAAGATTGTCAATATTAAAGTGCTGTATGATTTCCCATGTTCAGATCACAGGCCTTTAACTGCTGTATTCCAATGCATTCCTTACTCTTCGTCTTCTGATGAGGAATGTGAAAATAGGAATCGTATTACACAATATCAATGGTCTTTGGCTACTCCTGATGTTTTATCTAACTATAAGTCAATCCTTAACTTTGAGCTGTCTAAAATTTGTTGTCCGAAATCTTTATTGAATTGTTCGTTACATTGTAAAGATGCACTTCATAATGAGGATATTGATCTTTATTTTTCAAAGATCATGACCAGTATAAAAAAGGCAGTTGATTGTACCATTCCTAGTAGGCTCATTCACCCTAGCAACTACAATGCCCCTGGTTGGAATAACATTGTTAAAGACAAATATGAGTTATCAAGAGGTGCTTTCTTAGATTGGGTAGCAGAAGGAAAACCTCGGTGTGGTTTCCATTTTAAGAGAATGTCAAGGTCAAGAGCTCAATTTAAACTTGCACTTCGCTATTGTAGAAATCATGAAGAGCAACTAAAAGCAGATGCATGAACAAAATTTCTTGATTTTCATGATTCCAAAATTTTTTTTTTTTTGTACATAAATTTAGCAATGGAAAAGCCACAAAATTCGCTAACTGCATAGATGGAATCACTGTTGAATCCAATACAGCAGCAATGTGGAAGGATCATTTTCAGCATTTATATAATTCTATACAAGATGATAAAAGTCTGAAGATATCTTTTTTACACGAGTCTTTGATAATTTTAATAATACTCAGTCTATGAATTTTATTTTACACAAGGTAATGATGGCTATTAACCAACAGAAGTTGGGAAAGGCGTTGGGTCCAGATGGTGTAAGCATGGAAGCCTTTATGCACGCTGGTAGTGTCGTAGCTGAACATGTTTGTAACATTTTTAATATATGTTTGAGACATTGTTATCTGCCTAATGAGTTTATGAAATCCAATATTATTCCTTTGGTTAAGTGTAAATCTGGTGATCTAACAAGTATTCATAACTACAGGGCTATCACATTATACAATGCGATCACTAAAATTTTTGAACAGTTATTTTTAAGTAAAATAAAAACGTATGATATTTGTGATGAATATCAATTAGGCTTCAAAGCTAATCATTCAACAGCTCTTTGTACACACTTGGTTAAAAAGGTAATTGATTTCTATACAACGACAGAATCTACAGCTTTTGCTGCTTTTATCGATTTTTCGAAAGCTTATGATAAAGTAAATTACTGGAAACTCTTCAATAAGTTACTTGACGACAATGTCAATACTGCCCTAGTCACCTTATTAAGTTTTTGGTATAGTCACCAATCATCTACAGTACATTGGAATTCTGTTGTTTCGGACTCCTTTTCTTTAGGGAATGGTAGGCCTACTAGACAAGGGAGCCTATTGTCTCCCGATTTGCTTTCGAGATATATTAGGAATCTTATAGAAGTGATTACTAATTGTATTATTGGGTGCAACTTAGGTGGCATTTTTTATAATATTTTAGCGTATGCTGACGATATTGTTCTTTTGGCTCCTAGTTGGGCAGGATTACAGTTTCTTATTAATAAACTACACAAGCATGCTGAGTTAATAGATATGTCATGTAATACTGATAAAACTGTTTGCATGATCTTCTCTCCTTCCCGTATAAGTAAGATTATGACCCATGATTTTCCTCCTCTTAAACTCAATGATGTTGATCTTAAATATGTTAGAGAATTTAAACATTTGGGTCATATAATTAATTAATAGTAATTTTGATGATAATGATGACATTAAAAAAGAAATTCGCAATCTTTTTATTCGTACTAACATTTTAAAGAGACGTTTTGCAAAATGTTCAGTGAGTGTCAAAAGAGTACTTTTCAAGGCTCATTGCATGTGTTTATACCACATAGGAATTTGGAGAAGTTATTCAGCTTTCATGTTAAATAAGTTGAAATCCCGCTACAATAAATGTTTTAAAAACTTCCTTGGCTATAGCTGTAGATATAGTGTAACTTCGATGCTGGAAGAACTTGGGTGTCCCAGTTTTCAGGATTTTTTATCTAGTTCTGTTACTAATTTTCAATCAAGATGGATTTCATGGACACCAGACGGAAAAGAGAGATGGAAAAGATAGGCCTTCAACTGCCTATAGAACTGCTCATAGGAAAGCAAAGGCCGATGTGATTCAAACGAAGATTTCCTAAGATTGGATGGTAGAGAATTCCAGATCTGCGGAGCAGCATGCTGGTAAGAACGATTAGCTAGCTTAGAGCGTGAAGGTAAGCTAGGTCGCACAAGAGTAATCAATTATAGGTATCCATCAATGATAGATATTTACATAAGTGTATATACATAATAATCAAGAACAAATAACACACAATATATTGCAATGATCAACCATGTTATTGTCAATCACTATTAATACCGCATGTTTAGACCGTTAGGCAATTTATTTAATTTTCCGTGTAACCAGTCCAGTCAATGCCCGATACTTTACTCTCAGAACAGCGAGAGTTCAATGAACTTCAGGGTCTACAATTAAAAACTTTATGACGCTATCAGCATCACTAACCACTACGTTATTGCGACATTCAAACAACGAAATTAAATAATTATAATTAGAAATAAATAACTAGTTACATTTAAACTTTGTGTGTGTACATCTTCTTACTGTTGCAATATGCATACATAGAAATTTTCTTTTTCACTCTATGTATTCCAAAGTAATCAAAATCCGGTCAATAAAGGTTGTAACAAAACAAGCTGGGTGTCCCAACGCCGGAGCGTAAATAGACACTCGAGAACGTCTTAATAGCGTAGGGGTAACGTCATGATGAAGATTTAAATGACAGATTCTGAGGTGAATTGAACCCTCGTGGGTTCAAATCCCAGCCGCGCTGATCTGAGTGTAAAATCTCGGACATTCACTGGACAGGTTGCACAGAACATGGTCTAAATTGCCTAACGGTTTAAACATGTGGTATTAAAAAGTGATAGATATCAACGCACATATTTGATCATTTAACTATAATGCGTGTTTACCTTTTACTTTACTCTCTCAGCTGTTCCTCTCAGCTGTTTTCTGTAATAAGATCGCAGCTGGCAGCTGAGGTATTTCTTATTCCAAGTTCATTTTTCACTCTTTGTTTACATTTTATCGTGTACAAAATAAACACTGCGTTACACGCATTTACGCAGCTGAGTGTTTACATTTTACAGTGATAAAAATGGTGCACATCCAAACCACTGCTCTTTTTAAAAGTTATCGCGGTATTGCTAGGGGTCACTGTTTTGGACGCACACTATATAGCCTACACATGTATGTCTGACGTAAATTAAATGCATATTGCAAATCCACAATAAGTCAATTCGCGCAATTCACACAATATATATTGGGCTTTAAATGCTCATTATTTGGAAATCTTATGAAGTGATATATGCGAACTGTATAATCATGTGTACACGGATAGGTTATTTCCGAGTGTGAATCGTCTGGGTTAACCAATTTCAGGTTACCAGGCGATTTGTGCTAATAAGTAACAAAGGCCTAAAAGCTAAACTTCACTTGCCATGATACGACAACCGGTGTTCGCGAGGTTTAGACCTGGAAGTTATAGAATTAAATAAGATTTCTTAATATTAATTAAATGAACTGGGCATAATTTAACCCCATATTGTGATCAGATCATAACTTTATTCTGCTGAATCATCATTCTATTGCGAGTAATCCAATCCCTGAAGTGGAATCGAATCGATGAATCAGTGAATCTTGGGCCATGCAGGGAGTCACGGTGTCTTGTTTGAGACTGAATCTGTAATTCAGTGCTGGTGATACAAGTAATATTTCACTCAACCGGAGGACGGGATACGAACAACGGACGCCGATTTCGATTGTTTGCATCCTTGAGGATGGACAGTTGAATATTCTTTAATGCTATTGGTATATCCTTCAATGCTATTGGAATATATTGAACGTTATCTTGCTGTAGCCTAATTAACGCACCTCGGTGGGCTTAGACTATTGACAAGTTATAGTATTGCGATTAGATAGGTATAGCGGTTTCTGGAGACTGGCACATGTGCGGTTTAGCCTATTAGCCTAGCAGCTGCTAGGCTGTAGCCTCGCAGCTGTTAGCCTATTGCCTAGCAGCTGCTGTCAGCTGCTGCGGGCGGCTCGTTGCTGCGAGCGGCGGCGCGCTGCTTCGGGGGGATGACGCGTTGCTGCCTCAACGGTTCGATTTGACGAGAAACAGATGTCATGCTGCGATGCCGCCTTGGGGGGGAAAGAGAGCGTTCCAGAATATTGCGCAATGTCAAGACAAGTCTGCGGCCTCAACGCTTCGATTTAACGAAAAACAGATGCCATGTTTTGATCGTGCTGAGATGCCGCCTTGAGGGGGAGAATATGTTCTAGAATTTCAAAACAAACTTACAACGCAGTCGCACAGGTCTAGTAGACAAGTCTGCAATTACACATTGTGGTGAAACCGTTGATTCTTAGTCATCTGTCCTACTTAATTATTGCGCAGAGTTTAGAACTACGCAATAGATACGTATCCGAAAGTTGTCTGTATGTACCACAACTGTTGTTATGATGTTTGCAAATTGTAAACAATTTTCCATTTAAGTGCTGACTAACTTTACATGTCTACAAGCAGTAAGCTTTTCCGGTTATATCCAATGATATCAGCATCTTTACGTACCTTGGTCCACTAACAGCAGCACTTACTTTGGCCTACTAACCTAAACCGTTTTATTTGGTTACGTCAGTATCTTTTTGTTTACTTCAGCACTTTTTTGTTTACATCAGCATTTTTCCGTCGACACTTGTTGTGTTTACATTAGAGATGGGAATCGAACCGAACCCGAACCGAACAGAACCCTAAAATCTGGAATAATTTTGACCGAACCGAACCGAACCCGAACTCAGAATCAGGCCGAACCCGAACCTAACCCGAACCCAGACTCTAGCCGAACACGAACCGAACCCGAACTCTGACTTCGTCCAAACCGAACTGAACCGAACTCTTGAAGTTCCTTTCTCCTTGGCCAGCCTGACATTAATAATATAGTAAGAACAAACCAAATATATATCAGTTTTTGCACGTATGCGTCTTACAGTATCTAACAGCATATATTCAGGTAAAGCCGATTCCAATACAAATGTTAACATTAACAACATATAGCTTTAAAAGGGACTGGTAGCGTTACAAAGCAATGGTAGCGGGAAGTGAGACTGGTTTAAAGAAGATAATGAATAATCTGAATGATTCGGCATTGAAATATGGAATGAAGATTAACATCAAAGAGACAAAAGTGACGAGAGTATCCCAGAATAGAGGTGAAGTCAATATTATATTAAATGTTACGAAATTGGAACCGGTACGGAGTTTCAAATAGTTAAGTCATACTATAACAGATTATGGGAAACTGAAATTTATAGTATGATTTCACAAGTAATAGAAGCCTTCGATAATTAATAGGAAAGAACTGTTAACAAAAAGCCTATGGAAAAACATTAAGATAAGGATAGCGAAAATCTTGGTATGGACCATGCCATTACACTAATGTTAGATGATTTTAAGATCCACTCATATGTGGACATGAAGAGGAAAGCGGAAGACCGAGAAAAGTGGAGGCTTTATATGCCATGGACCAATAGTAGGCAGTGCACTAAGAGAGAGGGAGAGAAATTATACAAATCACTGGTATTTCAGACACTTATACAGCATAACTAAATTTCAGATGAAAAAGGATAATAAAAAGCAATTTTTATTTTAGAATTATTAGTGTAGGTCTATGCACCATATATAAAGTGATATTATACACACAAATAATAATAGTTAACGTCAGTTTCCACACTAGAAAGCGATGTCAGTGACCGCCGAGCCCAGGATTTGAACCCCGCACATACCGATCCGCGGTTGAATATCTTACCGACATCGCCACTGACTGACTCCAGCCATAACATTGTGTAGGATATGGTCAATCAAAGCCTTTAATATTCCAAAGTAACGACATGTGAAGTTTATTACAAAGGCAATAAATTAATTGCATCAACGATTGATTAACACAACACAATCGTGCACACATTTAAAAATTTGCCTTCAATTCAATTATCGCATTAGATATAAGTATAGTGTTACTATGTCGAAGAAATTTAATTTAAGTTAGTCACATTGTTTTATTCATGTGTTTATATTTACGAAAATCTATTTAGGCCTATAGCACATCTTATTGCAAGCAAAAGATCCCGGATTCTGCCATGTAAGATTTATTTCCGCTGGTCGTCCGGTCGTATTTTGTCATCAATATAATTGTTTATAAATCTCACTTTTCTCATTTGAAACAAACTCAATCACTTGAATTGCAGAAATTGGAAAAAGTAATGTAACTTAGTCAGTGAAATAAACCAATATAATACAAGCCAGTATAATTAAGTTAAAATAAATAGATTCTTTCTTTAAGATAAATACATTCATTTGAAGCACATCGGCCTTTGCTTTCCTATGAGCAGTTCCATAGGCAGTTGAAGACCTATCTTTTCCATCTCTCTTTTCCATCCAGTGTCCATGAGCAGCGACCTGCGCCTAAACCTCCTTTTCTTTAATTCCCCTTAATTTGGACTGATTATCTGGATTTTGGAATTTGCACCGTTTTTGGACCTTATTTACGCACGCCGGCTTGATTTTGTCTGAATAGTGCTCGCTGTTGTCATTGATGACTGTAACACTCTAATTGTTGTTATGTTATGTCATGTTCTTTGCTCACTTCATGCAATCCATAGACCTTGAAGAGATCAACAATAACAACAACAATTAGAGTGCTACAGTCATCAATGACAACATCGAGCACTATTGAGACAAAATCAAAAAAATAAAGCAACTAAAAATATTATTAAAAAATACAAACAAAATTATCGCTGCTCATGGATACTGGATGTAAAAGAGAGAAGAAAACGATAGGTCTTGAACTGAGAGACAAAAGACGAAGAAACGAACAAAAGTAAAGACAGAGAAAATAAGAAGTATTTAAAAGAATTTAATGAATAATATTAAGAAATAAATATTTAATTTAATCGAAACACAAAGACTAAAGTGGATAGGACATTTACCTAGTTTACCAAACAATGCACCTGTAAAACTTGCTTTAAATGAGAATAAAAAATCTCAGACAAAACAAAGAGGTTGTCAAAATAAACAAACGTGGATCAAATTAGTAGATAAAGATGTCAATGATATAAATCAGAATTTGAACATATTAGATGAGAGCATCTGTGATCTGGCTGAGGATAGAGCGAGGTGGTGTCAATTAACCTTGAAACCAACTGCAGGATCCAAGTAGGACGTAGCGCAGTCTTAGTAGTAGTAGTAATTTAATCAGAATTTTTTTAATACAACCTGAAGACTTAGCATTAATAATAATGACAACATTTTCCGAGTTTATGAAAGAATTACTGGCTTAGACATCAGAATAGATAGTAGGCGAACATTTGTACAATTTGGTATGTTTTTGTAGCTATCTATCAATTTTGTGCAAATGTTTGCTTATTTAACAAATCAAAGCACAATCTTATATGGAATACTACTTTGAAATATACCTGGAACTTACCACTGCAGTTACAAGAATTGATCTGGTTAGTGAACACTGTTACATTATCTTATATTTGTAGATTCCTTCTATAGCGTCAAAATCAAGACTTGTAGAGTCGAGCTTTTAGACTCGATGCTATAGACTGTGTGTATCCTAAGGTCTCATTTAATTTTATAATTAAGTTCATAAGAAGAATACATAGTAGAATTGGAAGGAAGTTTTAAGTGGACTCGACATGGACTCTTGGACTCAAAATCTAAGTACTTGTACGTAATTTTTATATTAGAGTCTCTTCCGAGTCCCAGTCCTTTCATCTCTGAAAATGCTTGACTCAATCTAGAGGATCTTTTCTTATTAAATTCAAATTATGGAATTTTTCTAATTTTAGTGTGCCATTTTAATATTATTGCAGAGAGATTTACAAATACTTATATATCACAATTTATATGTGATAAGGCTATCTGGAGTAAATGATTTTGCACCATAGCAATGCATTAATTTGTATAACTAGTTTCGTAGCTTCATAATTGACCTGAGAGTTTAAAATGTGAAACCCTAATGTAAATTATGAAGTTTTTTACTGTTTCAGTTTGTAGCAAATGGTATATAATAATCATTTTTCTGTGGAAGTACACGTGTTTACCAAATCGTCCTTATTTGAAATTTTTATGTTAATAAATTGCACTTTGTCTCTGAAATATTGGACCAAATTTTGGCCAAGACATTTCCACTTAACTATAGGCGTTTCTAATATATAGGCCTAGTGACAAAATTTATTTTTAAATTGATGAAGCATTATATATGCTGGTTATATCAAGGAGAATATTTCAGATGCAGTAATAAAGCTAAATATCTATTTTTTTGAACATTTGTTTGTCTACTTACAATATTTTAGGAAACAGAATACATTACAGGAATAAATACCACTTCTCTCATTTTTTCATTGATATATTTTTACTTAGATGAAAATTGTGGCAGTTATTATGATTGCATGTATTTTTCATGCACATTTACCATAAACTATTTGAAATATATGTATTATAACCACTATTATTATAAGTAATGTTAATTAATTCCAACACTATCCAAACCAAACCCATTTCAAACTCGAATCGAACTCTTGTGAGCTGGAAAGCAAGCCGAACCCTTGTTCTAACCGAACCCGAACCGAACTTCCTTATCAACAAACCGAACCGAATCGAACTCTCAAATTGTCAACTGCTATCCGAACCCGAATCGAACTTTAATTTTCAACGAACCGAACCGAACCCGAACTCTGGAAATTCATAAAATTCCCATCTCTAGTTTACATCAGCACTTTTACATCAGCACTTTTGTTGTTATTGTTTACATAATTTGACGTATAGTCTGCCTGTATCTCTGTCTGTATGTGTCTGTATGTTTCATTCTATACAGCTGTTGTTATGTTATTTGTAAATTGTAAACACGTTTCCAGTTAAGTGTCTTTAAGTGTAAACATTAAGTGTTTATAAACAGTAAGCACTCTTCCGACAAGGCATCTTTTTCAACTATAACTTTACATAGTCTTGTTTCTATCAATGTTTACTTTACAAAGTCATGTTTCTATTTATTTAAACTTTAGCATGTCATGTTTTATAAAATTTATTACATTTATTAATAAATATAGCTCCGCCCGCAACAGATTCTTGCAGCTGCTAGGCTATAGGCTAACAGCTGCTAGGCTGTAGGCTAATAGGTTTACCATATCTGGTCTGTTCCAGAATGCGCCATTTTATACTACTATTACGCAATAATTCGATGCACCAGACGGCCATGATATTTGACCAACTGAATAGTACCAGTCAGCGTCGTTGATGCTGATGCTGGTGGTATCCATCTAAATTTAAAGGGAAGAAAGTTTGTTGGTGAGAAAGTTTTCAAACACCTTCTGAATTTTTTAGAAAAATGTACACAGGAGGGGTGCGAAAAGTAGGTTATGCAGCTATGGCTGATAAAACTAGAAATTGTTATAGTAATTTAGATGTTAAAAATAACTTAAAATGTTTATCCTTCAATTCCAGAAGTATTGTAAATAAAATGTCACAACTAGAGTTGTTGATTAAAGATTAAAATATAGATATTTTGATAATCAGTGAGTCATGGTTGTCTGATGACATTAGTGATAGTGAAATTAGTTTTAGTGGATACAGTGTATCTAGATGTGATCAAAATGATTTAGTCAAGAAAAGAGGTGAGGGTGTTTTGCTGTATGTAAAAAATGAATTGAACCCAAGTCAAGTTAATGATTTATGTGTTTCAAACTTTAAAGAAAGTGTTCGGTGTAATATCAAGTGTAAGAACATTAATCTTATTATTGGTGTTATATATAGAGCCCCAGATAGTTCCAAAACTAATGATGAGGCTATGTTTAGTGTGTTCGATAAATTGTATGGTAAGAAGGTTGTAGTAAAGGATGATTTTAACTATCCTGAATTGGACTGGGGAAATAGAGAAAGCATAGATGAATCCCACTTATTTATAGAATGGATAAATAATAATTTTTTAGAACAGTATTGTAATAAGCCCACTAGAGGCAAAAATTTCCTTGATCTTGTTTTGTGCTCTGAAGAAATAATTGAGGATGTATTTATAGGTGAACCTTTTGAGACAAGCGATCATCTAACCATTAGCTTTATAATTCAGTGCAGTTGGATATGTAGGAAAGTCCAAAAATGTGATTATTTTAAAGTAAACTATGAAGAATTTAAAAGAAATATACAGCATAGAAATTTATTTATGGTTTTAAGTGACAATGATAATAACGATGACGTTGAGAGCTTTTGGAATAATATTAACACAGGTCTAGGATGATTCGGGATGAGTTCAATAAATTAAAAGCCAAAAATAAAGATAGATACAAGTGGGTTACTAAAAAGGTAAGAAGAAAAAGAAAAGCTAAAAAAGATGCTTGGAACAATTATAAAAATAGTGATAATGATGAAACTTTGTACTGCGAATACAAGAAGAAGCTTAATAAATTGGTTGCAGAAAATAGAAAAGCCAAGTTAGAATTTGAAAAAAGCTAGCTCTAAATATAAAGAATGATGCACAAGAGTTTTTTTGCCAATGCTAATGCTAACAAAAAAGTTATTGAAAAGATTGGTCCTTTAAGAGATGAATATAACAATATCATTGAAGATAATAAAGATACTGCAAACTATTTTAAGAAATATTTTTTTTTTTTTTTTGTGGAAGAAGATTTAGTTAATATGCCAGTACCGGCTAGGATCTTCAAAGGTAACTTTGAATGCTCCTTACATAATATTGAGTTTGATATTGATGATGTTATAAATGAATTAAATTCGCTAAATGTCAATAAAAGACAAGGTCCAGATGAGATTCATGGAAATCTGGTTTCGGAGCTAAGAGATGAATTAAAATTGCCTTGTTAAACCTACTAAAAGCATCAATGGAAATAGGGGTGGTTCCTCAAGATTTCAAGAATGCCAATGCAGTTCCAATACATAAAAAGGGGAATAGGGATAAAGCAGAAAATTACAGGCCTATTAGCTTAACAAGCATAATCGGTAAGATATTTGAAAGCATTATTAAGGATAAATAATTAGTTTCTTGGAAGAATAAAACTTAATTAGAAATAGTCAGCATGGTTTTCTTAGTGGGCGTTCTTGTTTAACTAATTTGCTAGATTTTTTAGAATATATTACAAAGGAAGTCGATAATAAAAATAGCATTGCTATCTTATATCTAGACTTTGCTAAAGCGTTTGATAAAGTTCCACATATAAGATTACTTAGTAAGTTGGAAGCACATGGAATAACGGGCAAACTTTGAAGGTGGATAGGTAATTGATTAAGCAATAGAAAGCAAAGGGTGTGTGTCGAAGACGATAGCTGTAGATATAGTGTAACTTCGATGCTGGAAGAACTTGGGTGTCCCAGTTTTCAGGATTTTTTATCTTGTTCTGTTACTAATTTTCAATCAAGATGGATTTCATGGACACCAGACGGAAAAGAGAGATGGAAAAGATAGGCCTTCAACTGCCTATAGAACTGCTCATAGGAAAGCAAAGGCCGATGTGATTCAAACGAAGATTTCCTAAGATTGGATGGTAGAGAATTCCAGATCTGCGGAGCAGCATGCTGGTAAGAACGATTAGCTAGCTTAGAGCGTGAAGGTAAGCTAGGTCGCACAAGAGTAATCAATTATAGATATCCATCAATGATAGATATTTACATAAGTATATGTACATAATAATAAAAAACAAATAACACAATATATTGTAATGATCAACCATATTATTATCAATTACTATTAATACCGCATGTCTAAACCGTTAGGCAATTTATTTCATTTTCCGTATAACCAGTCCAGTCAATGCCCGATATTTTACTCTCAGAACATCGAGAGTTCAATAAACTTCAAGGTCTACAATTAAAAACTTTATGACGCTATCAGCATCACTAACCACTACGTTATTGCGACATTCAAACAACGAAATTAAATAATTATAATTAGAAATAAATAACTAGTTACATTTAAACTTTGTGTGTGTACATCTTCTTACTGTTGCAATATGCATACATAGAAATTTTCTTTTTCACTCTATGTATTCCAAAGTAATCAAAATCCGGTCAATAAAGGTTGTAACAAAACAAGCTGGGTGTCCCAACGCCGGAGCGTAAATAGACACTCGAGAACGTCTTAATAGCGTAGGGGTAACGTCATGATGAAGATTTAAATGACAGATTCTGAGGTGAATTGAACCCTCGTGGGTTCAAATCCCAGCCGCGCTGATCTGAGTGTAAAATCTCGGACATTCACTGGACAGGTTGCACAGAACATGGTCTAAATTGCCTAACGGTTTAAACATGTGGTATTAAAAAGTGATAGATATCAACGCACATATTTGATCATTTAACTATAATGCGTGTTTACCTTTTACTTTACTCTCTCAGCTGTTCCTCTCAGCTGTTTTCTGTAATAAGATCGCAGCTGGCAGCTGAGGTATTTCTTATTCCAAGTTCATTTTTCACTCTTTGTTTACATTTTATCGTGTACAAAATAAACACTGCGTTACACGCATTTACGCAGCTGAGTGTTTACATTTTACAGTGATAAAAATGGTGCACATCCAAACCACTGCTCTTTTTAAAAGTTATCGCGGTATTGCTAGGGGTCACTGTTTTGGACGCACACTATATAGCCTACACATGTATGTCTGACGTAAATTAAATGCATATTGCAAATCCACAATAAGTCAATTCGCGCAATTCACACAATATATATTGGGCTTTAAATGCTCATTATTTGGAAATCTTATGAAGTGATATATGCGAACTGTATAATCATGTGTACACGGATAGGTTATTTCCGAGTGTGAATCGTCTGGGTTAACCAATTTCAGGTTACCAGGCGATTTGTGCTAATAAGTAACAAAGGCCTAAAAGCTAAACTTCACTTGCCATGATACGACAACCGGTGTTCGCGAGGTTTAGACCTGGAAGTTATAGAATTAAATAAGATTTCTTAATATTAATTAAATGAACTGGGCATAATTTAACCCCATATTGTGATCAGATCATAACTTTATTCTGCTGAATCATCATTCTATTGCGAGTAATCCAATCCCTGAAGTGGAATCGAATCGATGAATCAGTGAATCTTGGGCCATGCAGGGAGTCACGGTGTCTTGTTTGAGACTGAATCTGTAATTCAGTGCTGGTGATACAAGTAATATTTCACTCAACCGGAGGACGGGATACGAACAACGGACGCCGATTTCGATTGTTTGCATCCTTGAGGATGGACAGTTGAATATTCTTTAATGCTATTGGTATATCCTTCAATGCTATTGGAATATATTGAACGTTATCTTGCTGTAGCCTAATTAACGCACCTCGGTGGGCTTAGACTATTGACAAGTTATAGTATTGCGATTAGATAGGTATAGCGGTTTCTGGAGACTGGCACATGTGCGGTTTAGCCTATTAGCCTAGCAGCTGCTAGGCTGTAGCCTCGCAGCTGTTAGCCTATTGCCTAGCAGCTGCTGTCAGCTGCTGCGGGCGGCTCGTTGCTGCGAGCGGCGGCGCGCTGCTTCGGGGGGATGACGCGTTGCTGCCTCAACGGTTCGATTTGACGAGAAACAGATGTCATGCTGCGATGCCGCCTTGGGGGGGAAAGAGAGCGTTCCAGAATATTGCGCAATGTCAAGACAAGTCTGCGGCCTCAACGCTTCGATTTAACGAAAAACAGATGCCATGTTTTGATCGTGCTGAGATGCCGCCTTGAGGGGGAGAATATGTTCTAGAATTTCAAAACAAACTTACAACGCAGTCGCACAGGTCTAGTAGACAAGTCTGCAATTACACATTGTGGTGAAACCGTTGATTCTTAGTCATCTGTCCTACTTAATTATTGCGCAGAGTTTAGAACTACGCAATAGATACGTATCCGAAAGTTGTCTGTATGTACCACAACTGTTGTTATGATGTTTGCAAATTGTAAACAATTTTCCATTTAAGTGCTGACTAACTTTACATGTCTACAAGCAGTAAGCTTTTCCGGTTATATCCAATGATATCAGCATCTTTACGTACCTTGGTCCACTAACAGCAGCACTTACTTTGGCCTACTAACCTAAACCGTTTTATTTGGTTACGTCAGTATCTTTTTGTTTACTTCAGCACTTTTTTGTTTACATCAGCATTTTTCCGTCGACACTTGTTGTGTTTACATTAGAGATGGGAATCGAACCGAACCCGAACCGAACAGAACCCTAAAATCTGGAATAATTTTGACCGAACCGAACCGAACCCGAACTCAGAATCAGGCCGAACCCGAACCTAACCCGAACCCAGACTCTAGCCGAACACGAACCGAACCCGAACTCTGACTTCGTCCAAACCGAACTGAACCGAACTCTTGAAGTTCCTTTCTCCTTGGCCAGCCTGACATTAATAATATAGTAAGAACAAACCAAATATATATCAGTTTTTGCACGTATGCGTCTTACAGTATCTAACAGCATATATTCAGGTAAAGCCGATTCCAATACAAATGTTAACATTAACAACATATAGCTTTAAAAGGGACTGGTAGCGTTACAAAGCAATGGTAGCGGGAAGTGAGACTGGTTTAAAGAAGATAATGAATAATCTGAATGATTCGGCACTGAAATATGGAATGAAGATTAACATCAAAGAGACAAAAGTGACGAGAGTATCCCAGAATAGAGGTGAAGTCAATATTATATTAAATGTTACGAAATTGGAACCGGTACGGAGTTTCAAATAGTTAAGTCATACTATAACAGATTATGGGAAACTGAAATTTATAGTATGATTTCACAAGTAATAGAAGCCTTCGATAATTAATAGGAAAGAACTGTTAACAAAAAGCCTATGGAAAAACATTAAGATAAGGATAGCGAAAATCTTGGTATGGACCATGCCATTACACTAATGTTAGATGATTTTAAGATCCACTCATATGTGGACATGAAGAGGAAAGCGGAAGACCGAGAAAAGTGGAGGCTTTATATGCCATGGACCAATAGTAGGCAGTGCACTAAGAGAGAGGGAGAGAAATTATACAAATCACTGGTATTTCAGACACTTATACAGCATAACTAAATTTCAGATGAAAAAGGATAATAAAAAGCAATTTTTATTTTAGAATTATTAGTGTAGGTCTATGCACCATATATAAAGTGATATTATACACACAAATAATAATAGTTAACGTCAGTTTCCACACTAGAAAGCGATGTCAGTGACCGCCGAGCCCAGGATTTGAACCCCGCACATACCGATCCGCGGTTGAATATCTTACCGACATCGCCACTGACTGACTCCAGCCATAACATTGTGTAGGATATGGTCAATCAAAGCCTTTAATATTCCAAAGTAACGACATGTGAAGTTTATTACAAAGGCAATAAATTAATTGCATCAACGATTGATTAACACAACACAATCGTGCACACATTTAAAAATTTGCCTTCAATTCAATTATCGCATTAGATATAAGTATAGTGTTACTATGTCGAAGAAATTTAATTTAAGTTAGTCACATTGTTTTATTCATGTGTTTATATTTACGAAAATCTATTTAGGCCTATAGCACATCTTATTGCAAGCAAAAGATCCCGGATTCTGCCATGTAAGATTTATTTCCGCTGGTCGTCCGGTCGTATTTTGTCATCAATATAATTGTTTATAAATCTCACTTTTCTCATTTGAAACAAACTCAATCACTTGAATTGCAGAAATTGGAAAAAGTAATGTAACTTAGTCAGTGAAATAAACCAATATACAATATACCAATAAACAAGCCAGTATAATTAAGTTAAAATAAATAGATTCTTTCTTTAAGATAAATACATTCATTTGAAGCACATCGGCCTTTGCTTTCCTATGAGCAGTTCCATAGGCAGTTGAAGACCTATCTTTTCCATCTCTCTTTTCCATCCAGTGTCCATGAGCAGCGACCTGCGCCTAAACCTCCTTTTCTTTAATTCCCCTTAATTTGGACTGATTATCTGGATTTTGGAATTTGCACCGTTTTTGGACCTTATTTACGCACGCCGGCTTGATTTTGTCTGAATAGTGCTCGCTGTTGTCATTGATGACTGTAACACTCTAATTGTTGTTATGTTATGTCATGTTCTTTGCTCACTTCATGCAATCCATAGACCTTGAAGAGATCAACAATAACAACAACAATTAGAGTGCTACAGTCATCAATGACAACATCGAGCACTATTGAGACAAAATCAAAAAAATAAAGCAACTAAAAATATTATTAAAAAATACAAACAAAATTATCGCTGCTCATGGATACTGGATGTAAAAGAGAGAAGAAAACGATAGGTCTTGAACTGAGAGACAAAAGACGAAGAAACGAACAAAAGTAAAGACAGAGAAAATAAGAAGTATTTAAAAGAATTTAATGAATAATATTAAGAAATAAATATTTAATTTAATCGAAACACAAAGACTAAAGTGGATAGGACATTTACCTAGTTTACCAAACAATGCACCTGTAAAACTTGCTTTAAATGAGAATAAAAAATCTCAGACAAAACAAAGAGGTTGTCAAAATAAACAAACGTGGATCAAATTAGTAGATAAAGATGTCAATGATATAAATCAGAATTTGAACATATTAGATGAGAGCATCTGTGATCTGGCTGAGGATAGAGCGAGGTGGTGTCAATTAACCTTGAAACCAACTGCAGGATCCAAGTAGGACGTAGCGCAGTCTTAGTAGTAGTAGTAATTTAATCAGAATTTTTTTAATACAACCTGAAGACTTAGCATTAATAATAATGACAACATTTTCCGAGTTTATGAAAGAATTACTGGCTTAGACATCAGAATAGATAGTAGGCGAACATTTGTACAATTTGGTATGTTTTTGTAGCTATCTATCAATTTTGTGCAAATGTTTGCTTATTTAACAAATCAAAGCACAATCTTATATGGAATACTACTTTGAAATATACCTGGAACTTACCACTGCAGTTACAAGAATTGATCTGGTTAGTGAACACTGTTACATTATCTTATATTTGTAGATTCCTTTTATAGCGTCAAAATCAAGACTTGTAGAGTCGAGCTTTTAGACTCGATGCTATAGACTGTGTGTATCCTAAGGTCTCATTTAATTTTATAATTAAGTTCATAAGAAGAATACATAGTAGAATTGGAAGGAAGTTTTAAGTGGACTCGACATGGACTCTTGGACTCAAAATCTAAGTACTTGTACGTAATTTTTATATTAGAGTCTCTTCCGAGTCCCAGTCCTTTCATCTCTGAAAATGCTTGACTCAATCTAGAGGATCTTTTCTTATTAAATTCAAATTATGGAATTTTTCTAATTTTAGTGTGCCATTTTAATATTATTGCAGAGAGATTTACAAATACTTATATATCACAATTTATATGTGATAAGGCTATCTGGAGTAAATGATTTTGCACCATAGCAATGCATTAATTTGTATAACTAGTTTCGTAGCTTCATAATTGACCTGAGAGTTTAAAATGTGAAACCCTAATGTAAATTATGAAGTTTTTTACTGTTTCAGTTTGTAGCAAATGGTATATAATAATCATTTTTCTGTGGAAGTACACGTGTTTACCAAATCGTCCTTATTTGAAATTTTTATGTTAATAAATTGCACTTTGTCTCTGAAATATTGGACCAAATTTTGGCCAAGACATTTCCACTTAACTATAGGCGTTTCTAATATATAGGCCTAGTGACAAAATTTATTTTTAAATTGATGAAGCATTATATATGCTGGTTATATCAAGGAGAATATTTCAGATGCAGTAATAAAGCTAAATATCTATTTTTTTGAACATTTGTTTGTCTACTTACAATATTTTAGGAAACAGAATACATTACAGGAATAAATACCACTTCTCTCATTTTTTCATTGATATATTTTTACTTAGATGAAAATTGTGGCAGTTATTATGATTGCATGTATTTTTCATGCACATTTACCATAAACTATTTGAAATATATGTATTATAACCACTATTATTATAAGTAATGTTAATTAATTCCAACACTATCCAAACCAAACCCATTTCAAACTCGAATCGAACTCTTGTGAGCTGGAAAGCAAGCCGAACCCTTGTTCTAACCGAACCCGAACCGAACTTCCTTATCAACAAACCGAACCGAATCGAACTCTCAAATTGTCAACTGCTATCCGAACCCGAATCGAACTTTAATTTTCAACGAACCGAACCGAACCCGAACTCTGGAAATTCATAAAATTCCCATCTCTAGTTTACATCAGCACTTTTACATCAGCACTTTTGTTGTTATTGTTTACATAATTTGACGTATAGTCTGCCTGTATCTCTGTCTGTATGTGTCTGTATGTTTCATTCTATACAGCTGTTGTTATGTTATTTGTAAATTGTAAACACGTTTCCAGTTAAGTGTCTTTAAGTGTAAACATTAAGTGTTTATAAACAGTAAGCACTCTTCCGACAAGGCATCTTTTTCAACTATAACTTTACATAGTCTTGTTTCTATCAATGTTTACTTTACAAAGTCATGTTTCTATTTATTTAAACTTTAGCATGTCATGTTTTATAAAATTTATTACATTTATTAATAAATATAGCTCCGCCCGCAACAGATTCTTGCAGCTGCTAGGCTATAGGCTAACAGCTGCTAGGCTGTAGGCTAATAGGTTTACCATATCTGGTCTGTTCCAGAATGCGCCATTTTATACTACTATTACGCAATAATTCGATGCACCAGACGGCCATGATATTTGACCAACTGAATAGTACCAGTCAGCGTCGTTGATGCTGATGCTGGTGGTATCCATCTAAATTTAAAGGGAAGAAAGTTTGTTGGTGAGAAAGTTTTCAAACACCTTCTGAATTTTTTAGAAAAATGTACACAGGAGGGGTGCGAAAAGTAGGTTATGCAGCTATGGCTGATAAAACTAGAAATTGTTATAGTAATTTAGATGTTAAAAATAACTTAAAATGTTTATCCTTCAATTCCAGAAGTATTGTAAATAAAATGTCACAACTAGAGTTGTTGATTAAAGATTAAAATATAGATATTTTGATAATCAGTGAGTCATGGTTGTCTGATGACATTAGTGATAGTGAAATTAGTTTTAGTGGATACAGTGTATCTAGATGTGATCAAAATGATTTAGTCAAGAAAAGAGGTGAGGGTGTTTTGCTGTATGTAAAAAATGAATTGAACCCAAGTCAAGTTAATGATTTATGTGTTTCAAACTTTAAAGAAAGTGTTCGGTGTAATATCAAGTGTAAGAACATTAATCTTATTATTGGTGTTATATATAGAGCCCCAGATAGTTCCAAAACTAATGATGAGGCTATGTTTAGTGTGTTCGATAAATTGTATGGTAAGAAGGTTGTAGTAAAGGATGATTTTAACTATCCTGAATTGGACTGGGGAAATAGAGAAAGCATAGATGAATCCCACTTATTTATAGAATGGATAAATAATAATTTTTTAGAACAGTATTGTAATAAGCCCACTAGAGGCAAAAATTTCCTTGATCTTGTTTTGTGCTCTGAAGAAATAATTGAGGATGTATTTATAGGTGAACCTTTTGAGACAAGCGATCATCTAACCATTAGCTTTATAATTCAGTGCAGTTGGATATGTAGGAAAGTCCAAAAATGTGATTATTTTAAAGTAAACTATGAAGAATTTAAAAGAAATATACAGCATAGAAATTTATTTATGGTTTTAAGTGACAATGATAATAACGATGACGTTGAGAGCTTTTGGAATAATATTAACACAGGTCTAGGATGATTCGGGATGAGTTCAATAAATTAAAAGCCAAAAATAAAGATAGATACAAGTGGGTTACTAAAAAGGTAAGAAGAAAAAGAAAAGCTAAAAAAGATGCTTGGAACAATTATAAAAATAGTGATAATGATGAAACTTTGTACTGCGAATACAAGAAGAAGCTTAATAAATTGGTTGCAGAAAATAGAAAAGCCAAGTTAGAATTTGAAAAAAGCTAGCTCTAAATATAAAGAATGATGCACAAGAGTTTTTTTGCCAATGCTAATGCTAACAAAAAAGTTATTGAAAAGATTGGTCCTTTAAGAGATGAATATAACAATATCATTGAAGATAATAAAGATACTGCAAACTATTTTAAGAAATATTTTTCGTCTGTATTTGTGGAAGAAGATTTAGTTAATATGCCAGTACCGGCTAGGATCTTCAAAGGTAACTTTGAATGCTCCTTACATAATATTGAGTTTGATATTGATGATGTTATAAATGAATTAAATTCGCTAAATGTCAATAAAAGACAAGGTCCAGATGAGATTCATGGAAATCTGGTTTCGGAGCTAAGAGATGAATTAAAATTGCCTTGTTAAACCTACTAAAAGCATCAATGGAAATAGGGGTGGTTCCTCAAGATTTCAAGAATGCCAATGCAGTTCCAATACATAAAAAGGGGAATAGGGATAAAGCAGAAAATTACAGGCCTATTAGCTTAACAAGCATAATCGGTAAGATATTTGAAAGCATTATTAAGGATAAATAATTAGTTTCTTGGAAGAATAAAACTTAATTAGAAATAGTCAGCATGGTTTTCTTAGTGGGCGTTCTTGTTTAACTAATTTGCTAGATTTTTTAGAATATATTACAAAGGAAGTCGATAATAAAAATAGCATTGCTATCTTATATCTAGACTTTGCTAAAGCGTTTGATAAAGTTCCACATATAAGATTACTTAGTAAGTTGGAAGCACATGGAATAACGGGCAAACTTTGAAGGTGGATAGGTAATTGATTAAGCAATAGAAAGCAAAGGGTGTGTGTCGAAGACGATAGCTGTAGATATAGTGTAACTTCGATGCTGGAAGAACTTGGGTGTCCCAGTTTTCAGGATTTTTTATCTTGTTCTGTTACTAATTTTCAATCAAGATGGATTTCATGGACACCAGACGGAAAAGAGAGATGGAAAAGATAGGCCTTCAACTGCCTATAGAACTGCTCATAGGAAAGCAAAGGCCGATGTGATTCAAACGAAGATTTCCTAAGATTGGATGGTAGAGAATTCCAGATCTGCGGAGCAGCATGCTGGTAAGAACGATTAGCTAGCTTAGAGCGTGAAGGTAAGCTAGGTCGCACAAGAGTAATCAATTATAGGTATCCATCAATGATAGATATTTACATAAGTGTATATACATAATAATCAAGAACAAATAACACACAATATATTGCAATGATCAACCATGTTATTGTCAATCACTATTAATACCGCATGTTTAGACCGTTAGGCAATTTATTTAATTTTCCGTGTAACCAGTCCAGTCAATGCCCGATACTTTACTCTCAGAACAGCGAGAGTTCAATGAACTTCAGGGTCTACAATTAAAAACTTTATGACGCTATCAGCATCACTAACCACTACGTTATTGCGACATTCAAACAACGAAATTAAATAATTATAATTAGAAATAAATAACTAGTTACATTTAAACTTTGTGTGTGTACATCTTCTTACTGTTGCAATATGCATACATAGAAATTTTCTTTTTCACTCTATGTATTCCAAAGTAATCAAAATCCGGTCAATAAAGGTTGTAACAAAACAAGCTGGGTGTCCCAACGCCGGAGCGTAAATAGACACTCGAGAACGTCTTAATAGCGTAGGGGTAACGTCATGATGAAGATTTAAATGACAGATTCTGAGGTGAATTGAACCCTCGTGGGTTCAAATCCCAGCCGCGCTGATCTGAGTGTAAAATCTCGGACATTCACTGGACAGGTTGCACAGAACATGGTCTAAATTGCCTAACGGTTTAAACATGTGGTATT
Organism: Enchytraeus crypticus; assembly: GCA_905160935.1. Classification (NCBI taxonomy): domain Eukaryota; kingdom Metazoa; phylum Annelida; class Clitellata; order Enchytraeida; family Enchytraeidae; genus Enchytraeus; species Enchytraeus crypticus. Next base: position 2,252,159 of record CAJHZI010000641.1, on the reverse strand, counting down.
AAAAAGTGATAGATATCAACGCACATATTTGATCATTTAACTATAATGCGTGTTTACCTTTTACTTTACTCTCTCAGCTGTTCCTCTCAGCTGTTTTCCGTAATAAGATCGCAGCTGGCAGCTGAGGTATTTCTTATTCCAAGTTCATTTTTCACTCTTTGTTTACATTTTATCGTGTACAAAATAAACACTGCGTTACACGCATTTACGCAGCTGAGTGTTTACATTTTACAGTGATAAAAATGGTGCACATCCAAACCACTGCTCTTTTTAAAAGTTATCGCGGTATTGCTAGGGGTCACTGTTTTGGACGCACACTATATAGCCTACACATGTATGTCTGACGTAAATTAAATGCATATTGCAAATCCACAATAAGTCAATTCGCGCAATTCACACAATATATATTGGGCTTTAAATGCTCATTATTTGGAAATCTTATGAAGTGATATATGCGAACTGTATAATCATGTGTACACGGATAGGTTATTTCCGAGTGTGAATCGTCTGGGTTAACCAATTTCAGGTTACCAGGCGATTTGTGCTAATAAGTAACAAAGGCCTAAAAGCTAAACTTCACTTGCCATGATACGACAACCGGTGTTCGCGAGGTTTAGACCTGGAAGTTATAGAATTAAATAAGATTTCTTAATATTAATTAAATGAACTGGGCATAATTTAACCCCATATTGTGATCAGATCATAACTTTATTCTGCTGAATCATCATTCTATTGCGAGTAATCCAATCCCTGAAGTGGAATCGAATCGATGAATCAGTGAATCTTGGGCCATGCAGGAAGTCACGGTGTCTTGTTTGAGACTGAATCTGTAATTCAGTGCTGGTGATACAAGTAATATTTCACTCAACTAAAAAGTTAGCAACAATTACTTCACTTACCTGCTGGTATATTTTATGTTTCGATATATAGAGAGTTTAAGAAATACAATACTTCTTAAAGAGTTAACACAATTGTCACTTACCTGCTGAAAGAATTAAGTCTAATACATTTTTTAATCCCATAAATGCTAAATCATGACTGTTCACCTGGAAAATTAAAACTGTTGGCACTAACTGAAAATATTTCATACAAGAACACGGAATTTTTGTAAAGGACCATGTTTAACACAGTCTCTGACATCACTTTCGAGTGAGGAAACTGACGTTAACCTTGGCTTTATCAGCTTTTACCATTGTCTTTTTCAGTCATTATACACCATTATACACCGCTCTACCATGTCTTTATCAGTCATTATACACCTTACTTTTTCATAGTCAGGATTAGTGCTCTTAAATAAACTAATCATACTTCGCAAAGTAGACTCTCTCGTCAGCAGCTAAAAACGTGCAGGCAATTTGACTTTCACCGTTTCCATCAACAACTATCATCACAAACAGTGGCATTTTTAAATTGTTTAACTTGTATGTAGCATCTACCATCAACAATTCAGGAAAGTCACTAAAGACTTTCTGCATTGCTTCATCTTGATAGTAAATACCTGCAAGTTCGTTACTGTCAGGGTGAACAATTAATCTAGCCGTGCCGTTTGGTTGAGATTCTAAAATTCTAACAGCAGCAGTTAACTGATTATCAACCGGCTCCTTACCATGCCAGCGAACATTAGACAGATCTCGTAAAAGTACACATTTGCCTGTTTTTTGTTGAAGATACTCTCTTACGAGTTGCTTGTCAGCCCTCAGTGAAATTAATGCCACAGCCTCTTTCTTAGCATTCTCATCCAGCATTCTCTGCCTTGGTAAGTGACTGAAAGCAACCTGAGAAACAAAAAACCTTCATCAGTAACACTCACTCTCAAATCTTTCTTCCCTCCTAACAAGCTGACTACCAACCCCTCTAAGAAATCAATCACATGTTTGTGCAATTTTAAATTATAGTACCATTTATAATTTAAAAATGCATAGTTTCAAATATTAGCAATTCGCTAAATATGAATAATTTCTCCGTTAATTAAATCCATGAATTTGCTAGCCCGAAAATAAACAATTAATTATTACAAAATTCCAGTGTACATCCAAACACTTTCACAAAAATTTAAATAATGCAGAAATTAGCATGTTAGTTTAGTTTTTTTCAATTAGCAAATTAACTATGGAAAATTATTAACCTTCGACACTGTGTGATTGTGGTGATCAATAATCTTTTTCAAAACGAGCGACTGGCCATCCTTAGAGATTACAAATTTGAAATGTACTGGACACCCTTGCCGGAATGTCCTAAAATGTGCATAACAATACACAGAGATATATCTAACAAAATAGAAAACATACAAAACACACACAAGAATAGCAGTTATAAATAAAATAATTTAACACCTCTAAAGTAGTGTAAAGGACAGACTTTTGAAGATGAACGAGAATGGAGGATTCCTTTCATTACGTGAATTAAATTAATTTAATACCATAAAAGCTAAACTGAATATACAAAAGCTTTAGTTTTAACAACGACAACAATGAAAACAGAAGTATCCATGCCATGATCGTTAATGAGAAACTGTTCTGTAATCGATTCACCTTCTAAAGGCAGCATTTGATATATACAAAAATACTAATGTTACTTCCATGTCTCAACAAATAAATTCTTAATAAGTTGAATAAGTTGGATGAGTATCTAAGTAACTAATTAGTAATTAATTATAATAATCATAGTAAATAATTATACATTAAATGTACATTAGTTCATGTGAAAATATAAGGATCATTATGTAATAACTTATTATAACAGCAAGAAAAAGACATTAAAACATGTCTATGTACTACATCATACATTTATAATTATGGCAAATTGTACATCCACAACTTCATAAGAATAGTCAAAATAATAAGCAGTAGTCTCAAAAATAACCAGGACCAAGCGATCGAGACCAAGATCAAGGTCAGAAAGTTCGAGACCAAGATCAGCAAAAACCCGGTGTCAAACGGTCTGAAGACTTCAACCAGTTCAAACCAGTTCTTCAGGTCTATAAGGTCATACAAGTCTAGTTTCAAGCCTAGGCTCCAGAAATTGATACAAAATTTATCTAAAATGAAGGGAAGGAATTACAAGGGACTCACTGATACATGGCAAGAGACAGAGAGTAGTGGAGAAGATTTATTTGTTTGCCAACCCTTGTTAAACTGGGATTAAAAGGGAATGACAATGATGATATTCTTATTTCACATAAAAATAAATTTCAAATGTCTAGTAAATCTATCTACATAGAACTTACTTTTGATTTGATCTAGCTCCTGTAGATCTAGATTTATACTTTCGACCACCGTGAATGCATGAGTAAGTCACACTGTAATACTTCAAGTCAGGGGACACCAGATTCCTGCTATACTGCTTGGCACCCGCCTTGGAGTTCAAAGTATAACATTTAGAAATATGCAGTGTGACCTGATGAAGTGTCTCGGCTTCCTTCATCCTCCTCTTTACCTCCTCATACGATGCAAATTGCTCACCTACACTCAATTCCTTAATATAAACCCCAGTTACATTCGCTCCACTAAGCACCTCAGTTATATTCACATCAACAGGTATTTCAGTTACATTAACACCATGAACTACATTCACATCATCAACCATTTCAGTTACATTCACATCATCATCAAGTTGAGTTACATTCACATCATCAACCATTTCAGTTACATTCACATCATCATCAAGTTGAGTTACATTCACATCATCAATCATTTCAGTGTCAGTAACATCATCAACCAATTCAGTTACGTTCATGTCATCAACCATTTCAGTTACATTTACATCACCAACCATTTCAGTTACACTGACATCACCAATCACTGCAGTTGCAGGCACAACTTCAACTATATCAACACTATCTTGCACCGGAGCATCACATGTCACATCCTGATTTGAATTAACATTCACTCCAGCATTCTCAGTTGCATTTGCCGTGTGAAATACTTTAACATGGCGACTATAATTAAACTTATTAGCAAACTGCTTACTGCAAATATTACACCAATATCGTATGTTACTGCTCAAGTGAAAGGCTTTAACATGACGATTATAACTTGACTGACAAGCAAAATGCTTACCGCAAATATTACAAAATTATCTTATGTTGTCTCTCATGATAGAGAACAAACAGAACGCCTAAAATATTACAATACACCTGGATTAGGTTCGATAACACTAGTATTATATAGGAGTGTTAGATAAAATTAGAGTTTGACGCAGACGCGGAATCAAACTACGCTAGCCCACAATTAAGTGATAGACCACGACGAAATCGAAGTACACATCGCGTCAATCAAACGGAAGAAAAGAGCGGTAATAGATTGTAAACAATAACAAGCTTCCAAGCTCACCGCAGCTGGCAGCTGAGGTATTTCTTCGCAGCTGGCAGCTGAGGTACTTCTTATTCCAAGTTCATTTTTCACTCTTTGTTTACATTTTATCGTGTACAAAATAAACACTGCGATACAAATAAACGGTTTAAATGTCTTTAAAAAATAAAATTTTATTGGATTTTTTTGCATTAAAGTTTAGAATGTCAGAATGAATTTATAGTGCGGCGATGAAATAGGTTTCCCTGACACTCATGGTGAAAACTTTCTTTTACATAAGAATGAATTCTAGTAGGCCGTCTTAGAAGACAACGTTCTAAGAAGTAGGCCACCAAGCTTAAGGTAAGATAATAATTAAGCATAGAAGTCATTGCGTTAAACGACTCTACAGCTAACAGTCGTTTGTTTATAAACAATGCATCGAACACAATGATAAATACAGAAAAAAAAGAAAATGTTCCTTAAATTAACATTTATACTGGTATTTACCCCGTAGAACATTATGGTAGAACATTAAGCTACATTAAAGTCCACACCTTAATGTAGCCTATAGCTTCTGAACAGTCTGGCTTCAGAGGTGGTTTCCCGTGTCCTTCCTCAGTTCTATAATTGATTAACTGTCATTTAAACCTGGAGAAAAACTTAATGTTAAATTTTTCAAAAGGCATAGCCATTTGTGAAGCGTCCCTTGCCCAGTAAATGTTAGTCGAAGCTGAGGAAGGCACAGGGGTCCACCTCGCCATAATTCAGAATCCCCCAAGAATAATGGTATATCGTGCTTGATGATTTAAAAATCCTGTTGTCTGTGAGCATGAGAAGGAAACGAAAGACAGATAAGAGTCGATCGAGGCGTTATATGCCATGGACCTGCCAGTAGACTAAGAGAGAGAGAGTGTATGTACATATATAAGATTAACAGCTGCATGATTGAACCCACTCTAGCGAAGTATATGGTCAAGAATGATTGGAGATATGAGAAATATTCATAAATAAATGTATAGGCCTACTACGTATAGGCCTACTATGGAGCGTGTAACACTTCAATGCCTCAAAATTATTTTATATTATTTATAATTGACGTTGTATAATTATGTGAAATCGCAATATAATTATGTGCAATTATAGTAGGCCTATTATTATGTAAAGCTAGTATTTCTCATTTCTCAGATAACAATTGATGATGCGCACAATTATAACTATCTCCAGCTCTGATTATCCGCTGTAGCGAAGGTCATATTAAGACGCATCAGCCTATCAGACAGTAGGATTCAGTTTTTCAAATAATAAAATAGCGTTTGCGATTGGCCAAATTCTCTGTAGCCAATATGTATTACCATTTCGAAAGCTCATGCCGAAATTCAGTATAATGTTTTTTGTAAAAGTTTTGTTACCATAAATACAAATGTTGTAGTCTTGTAGAGAAATTTAGCACACTAGCAATTATGAAATTTTCTCATGGTACTCTCCTCTCAAATGACAAATTCGCGATCCTTGAACCTTCTTAGTATACATGTAGCCAATATAACACAGCTTCTCACCGCCTTTATTGTTTGAAATGGTACTCCATTAAAAATATATTGTTAGTTTTTGATTTGTAATTCGTGATCTTGTTAATGCATTAATTTGGAAAAAACGCAGTCGTTTTGTTGAGAATATTTAAGTAGGCCCTATTTAATTCAATACACTATAAAGATCAAAAACTCCATTGTTAACAAATGTCTCCTCTATTATCTATTATGTGTTTATCAATAACATAATATGTTATGTGTATATCTATGATATCCGGGAGGGCTTTTGTCCGGGGGGCTTTTGTCCGGGGAGGGCTTTTGTCCGGGGGCGCTTTTGTCAGGGGGGCTTTTGTCCGGGGGGCTTTTGTCCGGGGGGGGCTTTTGTCCGGGAACCTTTGTGACTCAGTAGTCATATTAGTCTCTACTTTTATAAATATGTGTTGCGGCTGAAATTGAATGAAATACAAAATTTAAATGTTGAGTCGTGTGTTGTGACCTATGAGTATGAAACCTCTCTATGTCATCGTAAATGCAGGAGTCCCTCTTAATTTCCATATGTGAAACATGTTTTGCTTTCTTTCACCCTCCTTGGTTACTTTTTTCCCTCAACACTATGCACTGTCTTAGAAGAAATAATTAAATTAAGCTATTTACTATACAACAATAGTACAAAGTTCTGCAGTTTTATCTGGATATAGCAAGTTATATATTCAGTTAGTAATTGACTGGATAGAACTTAGTGTTATGTTGCAACTTGTTTTCTGATATTGTCAGAATAGTGATGGCAAGCAAGTATTCCAGTTGGAGCTTGGAGGCTCTTTGGTCATTCATCATTCAGCCACCATGTGGTAGGCTACCGGTATTTAAGAGAGACACTTCCACTTATGCATTTGAGACAAATAGTCTACAAGATGAAAGCTCTGAGCCTGTGAGCGCCATGATAGAGGCAAATGAATCAGCTTTGTATGATGTTCTACATGAAGTGGTGGTTAGACGGGATGATTATCCTGCTCACATGCTCTACCCTCCTGATGCTAGACCTGCTCTACTTCGTCTGCTCTCAGAACGGCATCATCCTTCAATTCCTTTGCTCGTCTGTCATCTGCTTGTACAGATGTGCTCTTCGGTATGTGTATTTAAAATAATTGAAAGAGTATAGTATTTTGTGCAAATTAAGATGTCTCATCTTTATCTGCATTTTTACTGTAAATAATTATCCATTTTGGTTGCATTGATAAGAAATTTAGCATCAACTAATTTAGTCATTTAATATTATTACTTATATAATAATAAGATAAGGTATATTTAGTGTTTAAACAGTTTCATATATTTTATATTATTAATATTATATTATAATTTTATTAAATTGCATCAACTAAGCGAAATATAATCAAATGTGTATTACTATATTTGGAATTGCATCCTGCAAGATTAAATCATTAGGATTTATGGATTAAATCAAGATTTGCCATGTAAATTGTAGTGCAGAAGTTGTTATTGCAGATTTTTATCTAATTGCAGTATAAGCAACATTGTCATCATTTTACTCTTATGGTGTTGTATCATATGGCATTATTTCAGAAATGCTTACATCAACGTCAATGATGATGCTTCTACTTATCATCATCATTATCATCTTCTCATGAATCCCAGTTTAACTTGGGTCGGGATTAGAAAATTTGCAGCAATTTCTGGAGCCTAGGCGCTCATCAATCGAAAACCCTTTTTGACATTGGTCTAGGTTATAGTGTTTATCGCCTTTTACGACTCATGCAGTCCACGGTTGATCTATAGCCTGTTTAGCAATCCAGAAACAGCTTGGATACTGTACTATTAGCTTTCAATATAATCAACAGTTACTGTTTTGAGGATGATTATTTTTCAATTGAGAAAATTTCTTTATCAATGACTAGTAAATTTTAAATAAATCTACAAAAGAAGCATTGAATAGACCCACTGATTGGCAATTATACTTATAATTTGGCCCGTAACTTGTATGCCACTCAGTCTGTTAGCAAGGGTTCAACCTTCAGTTCTTATCTGTTTGTTTGTCCGAAGATGATATTCAGGCAATTATTGATTTAGATCCCCATGTTGTGCTCGGGTGTGGTTGGACCACTTCAGAATTGGGCAACTGCAAACAATCTGCCGCATGTACGTAATAGGCGACTAAAGGCAGGAGCTGAAGATGACAATAGGGGACCCACCTCATCATGAAATATTCTCCCCCAGAATTAAATGCTAATTAATCCAACTAACTGAGGAAGGCAACAGGAAACCACCTCAGAAGCCATACTTTTCCCAAGCTATAGGCTATATCAGGTGTGGATAAGGCATAGACTTTGTGAAGGGATTAACTTGTTTGTCTAAGGAGTGCTCTTATGGAGTGAGAAGCAGACTTTGAGTATGAGTATGTACCTTGAACCTGCCACATGGCAGTGCACTGAAGAAGAAGAAGATTGATTAAAATTATTTCAAAATAAAAATAGGTCATCAAATAGATTGTTACTAGTTTCATTAAATCTGATACAATTATTAAATGAAAACTTAAGTTGAGTACTATCTGATGGTTGAGTTGGTAGAAGGATAAGCCAAAGGTAACAGGTTACAAGGCAGTTGTGTAAATAAGCAGACAGTAAACTTAGCTTTATAGCATTAAATTTAATAGTATCTTAACATTTAATGTTATAGCTAAGGGGTAGGGATAAATATGCTAATCTTATCTATCGTATAGAGATTAATATACTACTATTTATTAGATATTATATTGTATTATATGAGACCAGTACTTACTGACCAATATATTGTATATATTGTATCTTAGATTGGAGGTATAAAGGAAAAGTTGACGCAAGAAGGAGTGATCTTAATTTTGACGAATTTGATCAAATCATATCCTATACCACTGTCAGAATTAGATGAAGATGGAATTGATAGCTCAGCTACTGTGGCTTGTGGTCTTCCTCGTTCATCCAGACTAATAATTCTGCTTCTTGTTCATGTCATTGCCTGGCTGCAGTCCTTTGCTCTGGGTAATTTTGTCTGATGAGTTGTACCATTTAACGTTAAGTCTATAGCCTAACGGCTTCTCTACTATACATGTATGTATGGTTTATCCAGTTATTATTACGCAACATTTGCATTATAAGTAAGTAATTGGTATTGTAGTAAATGAAAATTTTGTTATATGGCAGCATTGCCACTTGTAGTTTTAAACTCAAGGTTGCGGGCATTGTGCATTAGGCCTACCAATTAATTGCGAAAGCTAATTGCTTATGCCTCACTCTCTCAAAGACGCCAATAATCGATAGTTGCAATCCGTGTGTACTATTTTTCTATGCATGCCGTTGCTGATGGAATAGTTAGCCATACTTAAAAATTTATTAGTATTACTGGTAGCCTACGTTGTCACGTATTGAGACGATTTCATATGAATTGTTAAAGATAGTTGAATGTGCGATAGGTAGTGGATATAACAGTTATTCGGATAAGTTTGTTCCGACCTCTATATTTTGTTACGATTTTTCTGCTAATATTTTTTCACAAATACATGTATATTTCCAATTTTCACTTTTTAAATTTATACTTTGTCTTAATTAAATATATTTGTTAAGCTTATATATATATATTTATTTTATTAAATTATCTGTTATAATTTAATTTTTGTGATAATTTTGTTAACAATAAACTAATATTAGATTTATAATTGTGCCCCTGCTTTTCTATTTGTATTTTCCATTACTTATTGTAAATCTGTGAAGGCACAGAATGACATTAATTTTATCAGGCTAAATTATTGTATTAATAGCATATCTTAAACACTTCTTCTAGCGTTGGACTATATTATTTAGTATACTGAATCTCTTCTACAGGTTCACATTTGTGCATATCTAAGTTGAATGAATGTGACGCTGCTCATCTGCTGAGTCGATTGATTGATGGCTGCAATCCTCAAATGTTTCGTCATGGCTCTGTTAATAGCCTCGAGTCATTGGTCACTGATCGCGTTCTTATTGCTAGAAGGTAGGAATATCATCCGAATATGTGAATAGTATTAATACTATTGTTTAATATAATTAATAGTTATTAATTGATTATAAATATTTTGAAATTGCAAGACGATAAAATGATTTTTCTGTAATAATAAATTATATGATTATGTTTATTATGTGCATTCTTTGTGCATGTTATATACCTAAATATTCTTGGCAGTTCTTAATGATACAATTTTTTATAATCTAAGTTCTTTCCAAGTACCTAAGGCCTATTTTGTGTATGCAATCCTACTGCAAATTTGTTCTCATATTTCCCATCATCATGTATAGTATGATCAAGATATTTGAAAAGTCTTACTTGTTCCAATCTCGTACCGTTATTTCAATATTAACGTCTATATTTTAACTTCTATACTGTATTACCCAGCACTGTAAACTCTGTGGCCCTCATATAATTTAGTACTTTTCACATCTAGAGGGTAATTATACTAATTCTAATTGTTTGTATACAATAGATACGCAATGACGGAGTCAGCCTCGTCCAGTGTGTGCTATACTCTGTTTGGCGATGCCTACAAGAGCTGCATTTCTCTGTACAACGGTCACTACCTGCTTGATCTCTACGACACTTCTGGCGCTGATGATGTCCACATACTGGATGAGCTGTGTAATAGGAATGAGGTATCGTCTGCAATTCAGCGTCTATCAAACTATACTAACTTCTGTAAGAGAGCAGTATATGTGGTAGAAATGAGTCAAACTTGCTCGATAATAATTATATAGTATATATTTAAAATATGGGATGACTACAACGATGAGGTCCAGTGGTTTTAGTAATGTATACTCACTGACTTTAATAAATAAATGTTGCAGGATCGAGGTATACTAACTTTAATGCTTGCTAGGCTGCTAGCGTATAATGGGGGGGGGGGGAATATGTTTAAACCAGTTACATATTTTATCTAGCATGTGTCATCTATCAATATTTAGGCTTTGCATGGTTTATGTGTTTGGTACTAGGCTTAGCTGTTTCTTTCGTAGCCGTTTTTTAAGTATTTCTAACCTGGTATAAAGTGTTTGAATTTTGTAATAACATAATAGTATGTCTAGCTTTTGTAGGCGTATTGAATATAATTCATAGAAATATATTTAAATTTTATTTGTGCATAACTGACAGCAATAGTCTCATAGTCTCTTAGTAAAGTGTTTATGTGTCTAGTAAGCCAAGGCCGTAATCGCGAGTTGTTTTTTTAAAACTGATTTTCATTATGCACCGATTGCGTGTGATAGTAGACTGATATGTCTGCATATGTCTGAAAAGACTATATAAATTATTATGTTCAATGTATTTAATGCATTCATCATTAGATAGCATAAAAAGAGCATAGTATCTAGCATGGGGCCCATATGTTGTGCTTTCAATTACTGTAAATTATTAGTGATTTTTGTCAAATTTTGTGAGAAACTGTCTGACTTATTTACTGGACACGGCCGAAAAGTAAGAACTTTGGTAAGTTATAAATTTAGGTATTTATGTAATGTATTTCTTTATGCTACGTAACGAGGGTTTATTTTTTATTTTGTAATCAGTGCTTGCGAGCAACAGTGAGTGCCTGTGTGCTAGAGCTGTATAGTACATAAGTAAGCACGCACTATAGTGAAATGATCAACTATGTTGTTAGCTGTCACTTTTTAACACCACAGGTTTAAACCATTAGGTAAGTTAATTTAGTCCATTTTCCGTCTAACCATTCCCGTGAATATCCGAGATTTCAATCTCAGCTTAGCGCGGTCGGGAATCGAACCCACGAGAGTTCAATTCACCTCAGGATCTGTCATTTAAAAGTTCGTTCACGACGTTAACCACTGCGCTATTGAGACACTGTGTATGTTTATGTAAATCTGAAGATCTGGAGATATGAAGAGATAGCCTGTGATGCAGACTTGGGACAATCATTTGAGGACACTGAGGCCGGCTCGTGGGTAGATGTGCGCGTAACTGACGTGATAAACTCCTCCTACTTCTGGGCAGTGCTCGGTGAAGACTTCAGACTGATGACAGACATACGTAAAGTGCTGGATAATCAGAGTCTGGAGGAGCTAGAGGCTAGGCCTAAACCTGGTCAAAATGTCATCGCTCTCAAGTCTGAAACTAGACTTGCCTATCGTGCTCAAGTAAATTTATCATTAGCACCTATCAATGCTTCAGTGCTCATTGTCTTAAAGTGTTGATTTCTCAGTTGTATTTCTCTCTGTCTCTCGTTCTCTCTATCTCTCTTGCATTATCTCTCCTCTCGCTTTCTCTCTCTCCTCTCTTTTTCTCTGTTTTTCTGAAAAATGTATGGCCGTCTGATGCAAATATTTTTACTCATATACTGCTTTAACATGGATGACTGCTCATTGATGCAAAATATTTAAATAACCGTTTCTTCTAAGTACAAAATATAGGCCTACATCGTTACTAAACTCCTAACTGTTATCTGTTGCTAAGAAGTTAGTTCTCGGGCAGTATTTCATTCACGTCTTCTGTATGCTATTAGCTACAGTAAACTACCTTCAAAGGAATTTTGAACTTATTAATATTCGGATATTATTTTGAAACAAAAGCGAAGACTTACGGATTTATGGTTTTAAGCAAATGTTGTCATTGCTATTTAATATTTGTTAAAGTTATCCGTCTTTAGGGTTATCTTTCCTTAATCATTTTGTGCTGTTTATAGGTTATAGCACTATCCGAGAGTAGCATGTGTCATGTATTTGCTATTGACTATGGCTTTGTGGAAAATAAAGAATGGGGAGATTTAAGAAAGTTACCATCTGAACCAAAACTAAGAATATCTGGGCTTGCTCATCTCTGCAAAATTATGGGTAGGTGACCCTGAAGACTATTTATAAATTATTTATCTATGTAAATCAAGTAAGCTCCATATTTATATACTCAAGGGATTTTCAAATATTTGTATTTAATTTATTTAATAAGAACACTAAAGGTGGTCATACAACTGTGTACTGTTCAACAATAATACAGTCAACTTAGTAAAAGTAACACTTTAGCACAAACTAATACTGAATCATAATTAGCAACAACTGAGGAAGGCAACGGGAATCTACCTCAGAAGTCATATTATTCCCAAGCTAGAGGCTACATTAAGGTGTGGATAAGGCACAGCCGTTTATGAAGGGATTAGCTCGTTAATCATTGGTGTGAGAAGCAGCATGTGAGTAGTAATATGTACCTTGGACCTGCCGCTTGACAGAACATTAAAGAGAGAGATTTAACAATAAAGTTTCAGCACATTTTTTCTTAGCGAATATCGCACTCGTTCAATCATCATTTACCATCTTCATCAACAGTGTTTAGGCGAGCCAAACCACCACCGAGTTTCGACGTTGGACACTCTTCCGCAAGGTAATGCATAGTTTACAGCAGAGCACCACACAGGCACCCAGCATTTCAGCACATTTTAATTGCGACAGTTACGATGATGATTGAAATAATGTTTATAAACACGTTGATTTTAACTTAATTAACTCTCAGTAAATAAAGAATATATGACGTTGATATTGAATGACAAGTTTTACCCGTGTTGTGTCTGAATAGACCAACCGGTGACTGTATGTGTCTTAAAAGGCGGCAAAGCACAAAGATCCAAACCAACATCAGAAAGGGCATTCGGTTGGTAAGCGCCTTGACTCACGAACTTGTTACAAAATTTTCTAATCCCGGCCCTGTTGGAACTATGATTCAAAGGAAGATGATGATGATAATGATGATGATGATGAAACTGACGATGACGATGATTGAATGGCAAGTTTAAGTGTGCGAATGTTAAATGTATTATATTTATCAGGCGAATGCTGATAATTATTGTTTGTTTGATGATTTAGGTGCTCGACAGAAGCCTATATCTCGTCAGCTTGTTGAGAACATTTTGGCAACCCTGTGCAATCTAACTGCAGACTCCACAGCCTGTATGCATATCAATCTCACCTAAGATATCATAGGGTGTTAAAGAATGGACAGTATTCCTGACCGACAGCAGATCATTTGTTACCACAGTTGAAATTCATTCCCCCCTGTCACACTACCATACATTATAGAGTAAACTGACGTTAAACTTCTCTTTAGCCTTCAGCTTTATATTTTTTAAAGCCAGGGTTGGGTTTTTGCCAGGACACTGGCAAAAAACGGTAAAAACCATGTCAAAAACTGGCAAAAACCGGCAAAAACTGGCAAAAACCGTCTAAAACACCAAGACTGGAATAGAAATATTTTATGCTGTATGTATACATGTATATCTTTTACAACATAAACTTTATAAGTTAAATTCGATGTTAGAAATGTTAACTAACAATTTAATATCAATTTGCCACTCCCATTAAATTAAAAACAACTAATTCTTTAGAACTTGCTTCACAGTATTTGAAATTCTAGGTTACCGTAACTTAACTAGCTTGTTTACACAAAATTACTGCTATCTATATTATTAATAGAACAGCTTAGGCTTTAACATATTTTTTTATTTGCAGTTCTTTGATTTTTATCAGTTATTTTTATTGTATTTTTATTAGTCTCTGTTGAATGATTGCTGGAAGTGGTTGCAAACTCTCTGTATACAAAAGTAAAAACCATTCGTGACAAGTATCTGCTAAACTCGCTTTGTCGTTTTGTAATCTATCTAGAGCTCCAGCAACTGGTCGAAGCCTTGATATCAAGTCCTTAGTTTGTCAGTAAAGGTTGAAATCATTGACTAGATGACAAATTCTTGATTCAGTTTCTTGTTCATGCTCTTCTGCAATACTGATAAAAGCTTTTCGATTGCCAAGAAATGTATCAGTAAATGTCAGCTGACTATTCCATCTGGTGTCACCAGGTAGCTGAGGCTTCACCGAAAGTGGATACTCTTTCAGCCATGCACCAGGGGCATGATGGTTCTTGAAATATTTTTGCACTTCAATGATCTGCTTCAATATAGCAGCCGGTTTGAGTGCCTGTTCAAGCAAATTCAGTGTATGTGCAGCACAGCTATACACAATTAATCCCTGATCTTTCTCCTTTAAAAGTCGTCTCATTTTAATCTATGTATTCTTAGCATAATCTATGACCACATTTTTTACATTACATCCGAATTTAACCTTTAATTTAGCTAATTTAAATATTTTTTAATGTCATGACTGACCACTGTGTGCTTGTTACTTTTTGTAATCTAGTTTTTAAAGTTTTTAACTTTATGCCTCAGGGATTTGCTTTTGTTATAGGGTGTTACACTACTAATTTTTCAATATGTGCTGGCAGAAACTTGATAACTGTGTGTAACCAATTAATGGGACTGCAATATAATGTAGTTGTTACTAGTTTTTATGTTTTAGACAAGAAAGACTTTTGCCAGGAGGGTTCTTGCCGCTAAGATGGTTTTTGCCAGTTTTTGCCATGGCAAAAACTGGTTTTTGCCGGGACGGTTTTTACCATGGAAAAAACCATTTTTTCCACTTGTGGCAAAAACTTGCCAACCCTGGTTAAAGCCTCTACTAAAACAGATTATCATGGACGCTGATCCACTGCCGCTCAATATATAATTTAATCACTTTAGTCGAGTTGGAGATATAATATTTATAATAGCCACATCAACTAAACAATTTCTCCTACTAAGGAATATAATTTGGTTGAATCTGAATCATTAATAGGAGAGTTTACCAAGTACTAGAATTCTAAAAATGTGGATTCATTGCCTGAAGATACTGTGCTTTCATTTTTATAAGGTTGTTATGCTAACGATTTAAAGTAATGTACCGATTTAATAATTATTATATCATTCAGGTTAAATTAATTTTTAAAATTATTGAATCATTCAGCCATTTATTATAATCATTCAGGTTAATATGACGCACTGGTAAAATAAGTGTATGGCAGTAGTAATGGCAGGCCTACTATTTAATCGACTTCTTTATACTTTTTAAAGTTCTTGTGCTACTATTGATATAGGTTCTATAAATGTGCTGCTGGAGAGCAGACTGATGGACAGCCTGCATAGTCTGTGTACCTGCCCTGATCTAGTGCTAAGCACACATGCTGTTAGAATCTTTTGTAATCTGTGTCATCGTGACCCAGTTCACGCTCGTCTTGCCAGATCGGTCATCTGCTCAGTTGTTGTAGGTTAGTGTTTTACTTGTATTTTCCTTAATGACAGCTTAAAATTATATTACCTTATTTTTAGTTTATTTCAGAGGTCTATTATGAAATTTTTGCTTTTGTAATTAATTTGTTAGGTTAGTTCATGCAGTATTGTTTTGAATAAATTACTCTTTAAGATATTATGTCTTTAAATTACTTAAATGCTAGATTTTTGGAACAAGTAGACACGTCAGTTTGAAGAGTTTTTCATTCTTGTAAAAGAGACGTTTTTACCGTCTTCTGCTGTATTGTAATAATTTAGCTGTCTGAGCTTAATCCATATTGTAGGCCTATTACTTTTCTCTTTTGTATAAAATCTTAAATTGTTTGCCATAAATTGAGAATTATATATATATAAAGTAATTGACTGATTAATTCGTTATTTAATTTTTTAATTTAAAAAAATCAGATTTGCTTGAAAAGTACAGAGAAAAGCTGTATCAGCCCCAGTGTGCACAGCTTGTAGAGGCCTGCCTGTCGCTTCTCATCAACCTCATGTACAAATGTGAGGAGATGAAAAATGTCATCACTCAGTGCAATGGTAAATACACTCTCTAGAAGAAATAGTCTCGTGCTAGTTTTTGCAAATAAAAATTGGTACTTCACAGATACATTTTTGAATCCTTACTGTAATTGCGAGATTTTTTTATTTGTGAAAAATTCTGCATGTAGTATAGATAGACAGTGTAAGCCTACATGCTAAAGCTTTCAAATATAGATGCAGCTAATATTTATCAGTTTGCAGAGTTGCTTCTTACTAACTAATAATATAATTAATTATAATCTAATTAATTATAGGAACTCAGTTTCTATAATATCAACTATTGCTCATGTTCTCAAGTTACAGTAGCTATGCAACTTAGACTTCTATTGAAAATTTTAGACTTCTGTGACATTTATTTGAGCTAATAGTGCGGCGCTTTAATTTAATAATACTGAATGCTTGATGATAGGTTATAAGCTGCAAGTTAAAAGTTTAAATGATGCTTGCTTGTACTTCAGGAATATTTTTCATCAACAAACAGTTTACAATTTTGTCTATAATATAAATTAAGTGATTGATTGATTGATTTATTCATTGTTTTCCTAACTGACTGAGTGACTGACGATCATTGATTGATTGATTGATTAATTGCATAACTGACTGACTTACTAAAGATCATCGTTTAATTGATTGATTGATTGATTGATTGGAGGTATTCACATGACGCTAGCTCTGACTGGGGATGAAGTGCCTGTGGTAGTGCGGGATACAGCTCTCAGAGCTCTGAAGGTTTATATTGACACGTCATCCGGCTTAAGCAGACTGCCATGTCAGTTAGGCGACTGTATCTTCCCTGACGCTAAGGTAAGTCCTGTTATATTAGACGATCTTTCCTGACGCTAAGGTAAGTCCTGTTATATTAGACGATCTACCCTGACGCTATGGTAAGTCCTGTTATATTAGACGATCTTCCCTGACGCTATGGTAAGTCCTGTTATATTAGACGATCTTCCCTGACGCTAAGATAAGTCCTGTTATATTAGACGATCTTCCCTGACGCTAAGATAAGTCCTGTTATATTAGACCTAAGGTATTTACCCTGACACTAAGTTAAGCCCTGCTCTAGCCTTCTTTTTCAAATAGTTTACTTCGCTCAGAGAATAAAGCATTAGTTTTCTTACTCATAATCATATTGAGAGGAGAGGTAACGGTCCTATTCAAGTTAAAATGTGAGTTTACATCTATTGCGGCAATTCTGTGTATTTTAAGCTATCCAAAGAGGGCTTAGTTTAGAGGTGGGTAGATTTTCGTTATAATATATCTAAGAATAAAATTTTCTTATTAAGTTCTCTCCCTATCTCTTTCACTCTCTTTCTTTCTCTCTCTCGCTCTCTCTCTCTATCCCTTTCTCTCTCCCTCTATCCATCTATCTATCTATCTATCTATCTCCTCCTCCTCCCTCTCTCTCTCTTTGCTGGATATTTTCTCTTGTGTCCATTGTAGGCTATTCTTCAACATATTTCTCTTCTTTGCTTTTCTTTTCTCAGGATTACCACATCAAACCATCTAACACTCAAAATCTCAGTCTTCCCCAACTCCCTCTCGTTTCAATTAATAATCCTGTAATATTTAAATAATCTCATTCACATCATATTAATGGTTTCGTGGTAATCTGTTGCAGCTTACAAATACAGCGTTCAGGAAAAATGTACAGTTATTTGTATATTATTTGATTTACATAATATTTTGCAGCCTACTAGCTACTCACGACGATTATTCATCAGTTCCCATGCCAATAAAAATCTGCCAAGAAAGCATCTTTCGAGTAAGCTCTCTTCTTTTTTGTCTCTTTCTCAGGTTTGCTGACTTATGGGTTCAGCTTCAGGGTACAAATTTCTGTGCTCAGTGAGCCGTCTCTCTCCCAATAGCACATTCCATTTATCAACTAGTTAATGCCTTAGAAAGATTCAATCTTAACCAGCAGTCAGCATAGTTTTTAGCTTGTGCGGTTTCTGTGGTGGCTCCGGTGTCATTTATGGTACATGCTTAGTGACCTAATGCAACACTTGCTGTTTATTGATAATCTATTCTTCAGCAGGAAGTGACCCAGTCTCAACACAGCTAATGAAGCCTAAGTTGTAGATATCTCTTTTTAATTAAAGCTAGAGCTTAATTTAGGCTTTTTTTAATAATTAACTCTCAACATTAAACCAATCGTACACTGTGCGTGTCATAAGAAGCGACTAAGCTACAGCTGAGAAAGGCAACGGCAATTCGCCTCAGAAACCTTTATTCCCAGCTAAATGCTACACAAGTAGCGATAAGGCATAGCCTTTTGTGAAGAGACTAACGTGTAAAACGAGACAATAGACTCTAATAAGAATATGTATCTTGAATCTGCCGCTAGTAGAACACTGGAGAGAGTGTGAGGGAAGTAAAAGATAAGATAAAAGTTGATGTTGAAATGAAAATCCATGTTTCGTAATTTTGAAAATGTTAACAAATTTCACTGTCTCACAGTAGCAGGTTCTCGCTTTTGGTTGAGACGTCTCTGATATCATTCTCAGTGATATTTTATGTACTTTTAATTCATGTTCACTTGTTTAATGTAAAATTTCACTGTTGATATATAAATATTATACTTCCCCCTTAAATATGTATATTATAATTTTATTATTGCAAAGTTTCTGTCAGTATCTCATAGATATTAGTTATATTTCTATTGTTGCTTAGAACTTCGTGAAATGAACTGGAGTGGTTCTAATAACTCAGCTTTTCGAGGTTTATTATTGGTTCTCATTTGTAGGTCAACTTCTTGATAATCCTATATAAGTAAATACCTACCTCTCGGAAAAGTTTTCAGTAATGTAAAAATATTTTGATATTCTTGTTATTCTGGAATATTTTTATTCACTGGCTGGAGCCAGTGGCGATTTCGGTAAGATATTCGACCACCGATCAGTTCAAATCCTGGGCTCCCCCGTCACTACATCGCTTTCGAGTGAGGAAAGTGACGATAACATTAGCTTTATTAACTTTTTTAGCTTTTTATTAAAATTTGTGAAAACAGTCACATTTTTATGCCAAAGGTATAGTAACATATACAGTATAATTAAGCAGCCTATTTGAATTGCATAGAAAATTTATATACATATCTTGCAGTAACATGTTTATTTGCATAAATACCCTTTTTTCTTGAATTAATATGCAGTTCTCTAATACCAATACCGGTAAATATTAATAATGTTCATCGCTTGTTTTGTTTATCTAGTCTTGTACTAGTAGGAGCCTATGTTTAAGGTGTTCAATACTTTGACATTATTTTTCCTAAACTGTTGATTTTGGATTTAGAAAATATTTAACATTTTCCTTCTGACATGGCTTTTCATTGCAATCAAACGACGCATATCAAATTCATGTAATATAGAGTTTTAATATAAAGTGAAGTTCTGCTTTGATATTATCCACAATTATAGATCTAATGTCTCATGTGATATCTTATTGCAGGACAACAAAATGTCGAAACATTGGAAGAATCTCCAGACGATATTAAAATTCCCCTAGTACCGGATCAGAATGAATGCGATATGACTGGATTAGAATTTGAAGACCCAGAGGATGACATGTTCGAGTACCTGGGAGTGATTAGAAAGACAAAAAAGGCAGACAATCCAGAATCCAGTGAGAAAATAAAAACTGCAGACACTGAAGAAACTAAGGGAAACAAGACTGTAAATGTGACATCGAATATGTTTGACGCTAATCATAATGAATATAAGAAGGAGTCGGAAGAGATTCTAAAGCATGAAGTGGAGGAGTATCAGCTTTCGACTGGTAACGAAACTGTGAGAAACGGGCCAGAAGAGTTTCTAAAGCTTGAGGTAGAGGAGTGTGAGATTCTACCAAGTCAAGAACACATGACGAAAGAGCCAGAAGAAATTATAAAACATCAAGTAGAGGAATGTCCGAGTTTAGTTGAGGGAAATCCATCAGAACTGTTAGATGATATGTCTGAGGAGTTACTACAGGATATTTCAACTCACTCTAAAACTCTGACTGCGAGAAAATCAGAAAAACTTTTGAAAAGTATGATAGCGAATGATTCTCACGATAAGCCAGTGAAGTATGTTTTGAATCCCGGTGAAAATGTCACGAATACTAGTGCAGCTTTTAATGCTACCGAGAGTTTGAGTTATCCCGATGAATGTGAAGTGCTAAGCACTGAATGTAGGGTTCATACAACAGGCAGAAAAATTGAAAATAAATCTAAGTACCTGCTCATTGAAAGGGACAAGAACTTGGACAAAATGAATACTGGTAAATACAGATATGTCATTAATCGAAATATCTCTAGAGAAATTTCTGGGCAGCGTTTCGAGAAAATAGGCGAAAGTAATTGTGAAGATATAGAAGAGTTAATAGAAGATCAACTGTGCGGTAGAGCTGGAAATGGCAGCAGCTCTGAAGAGTTTGAAACAGGCAGCGAAGGGTCAGAGTACCTTATATCGAGAAATTTGGACCATCCTAGTGACACTGAAAGTGACCTAAGCCCTGGTAGAATGTCGACGTTCTCTCATCCTAATATGTTGATGCCTGAAGGCGAGAAATTAACTAAGGGTGATGTCCGAACTCTCGACCGAGGCAACTTTGAGCTAGAAAATTGTGCAGGCCATACAGTGCCGGTCAGCATCAGTTCTGCAGAAGATGAGGTATTGCATCTAGAAACGGACGTGACTAAGAGATTATCTGTGGACTCTTGTAGACTGAGTTCTGAAGCTAACAAAGAAAAGGCCGTTCAGAACTTCGGCTCTCAATTGGCTGATTCGCCCGATGTATCTGTACAAGTGATCGCTAATAAGGAGAAGTCAGAGTCTTATGAATCTAATAAAGAACATACTCAGTGTGATGCTGCATCAGTGACTGAAAAAGTCGTCTCTAGTAGAAGTTATAATGCTGCTGATAAGCTCCTTCCTAGCAACGAGGTAGCCAAGCAGTGTGTTATTCCTAAGCTACCTTGTGGTATATATAAACACTGTTCAGTTACAATGGCTAGAAAGATGTTTGCTAGCGCTGAAATAAGAACAGAAGTAAATATTAATGGAAGATCATTAAATAAAGAACTTGACGCGGAAGATCGGATTAAAAGATTAACTGAAGATGTTGAGAAATTTGAATTAACGCAAGCTAAATCAAACGACGAGATATCTTTGAAATTGGATTCAAGTAAACTGTCTGCTGGTACAGATCAAGGGGCATGTGACCAAATGAAAGCAGATAAGAAAGTAGATGTTGTAAGCATTGAGGGAAATCAGTTGCAGCAAAAGCGGCAGAATAAACAACCTGACCAAGCAGGTGCTACAAACGTTGTTCAGTCGGTGCCGGCAACTAAGAGATCAACTGATAACACTAAGAAAGATTTTGAGAATGCTATAAATGAAAATCAGCCATTGTCTTGTCTTGCTATGAAGGAAGTATCAGAGTGTCAGTCGAGGCCGACTTTTGTATTGGGTTAGCATAGCCTCTAATTAATTATCTTCAAAAAATTACTGTATTGTTATATTATTGATAGGTGATTTTTTCTGCTCTACAAATTGAGCTGAAAATTAAAATATATATTATTTATGCATACGTGTTTACATGAGATCACTCTCTCTATCTTTCCTTTTCTCACTCTTTCTTTCTCTCTCTCTCTCTCTCTCTATTTCTCTCTCTCTCTCTCTCTCTCTCTCACTCTCTCCTGTTTTAACTTCAGCAGATAATTAATGCTTTCTTCTGATTGTCTTTAATCATTATCTCACAGTCCATCCATCAGTAGCTTGATGCTCTTACAAAGGCTCTGTTTTTTAACCTTAATGTGTAGGCTTATGCTACATTATAAATTTTACTTCGCTAAATTATAAATATTACTTCGGTGATGGTTTCTCACTGCTTTCTTCATTTATTGATTCATTGCCTCTTACGACGCGCGCAATAAACGGTATGTCTGGCCTGCATTGACTCAGACAAAAAACTGGAGTAAGTAGCTTATATATTTGCTTACTATAAATTCAACAAATATTTCTTTGTATTATTACGAGATACATGTATGTAACTTAACTTACGCTACACATTTTCCCAATAGACAATATTTGTTGAAAATGACTTTTATCTACTGATTTCTGTAACTTAATTTCGGTGACATTAGTAGGATTGTGTTCTTTAAAAATGTTTTGCTCAAACTGACCCTAAATAGACAAATAAATCTACTATGAGTGTTCGTTGTTTTAGCTTGACAGTATTTTACTTTCATTCATAATGCTTGTGTTCTATAAACTGTTGAGGATGACTTGAAGCCGTATAATTTGACATTGTATTGATAATTTTGCAGGTGGTAAGGTTTCACTGAGTTCTGATGAGCGGAACGAATTATGCAGTGAGAGAATGTCTAATATTTCTGTGAGATACGTGGCCTCGATCATCTGCTCTTTTCTCAACAGCTGTAAGTTAATAAAGACATCGCTCAGTTAAATAACAACTAATTTGTCTGAACACTTCGTCTGAACCCTATGCTGAAATTTAGTTAATACCATGATTACTCTAAGAAATTTTCATTATACCGTGAAATAGCAGCTTGTGACTGCTTGTCAACCTATTTACACGACATTTACTAAAGCTGGAGGCAATCCTCGTGAGTCTTGTACTACATATTTCAACTAATGTTTGTGCTTTTTACTACAAAGTAGTTAGTAAACTATAGTTGGATAGAATCTTCTTTATTACAGGAACTTAAGTTAATTAAGAAATGTTATGTGTTCTAATGAACAGCTAAAGGCGGCAGTCTGTACTTTGGTATCTCTCAAGATGGCGGCGTGGAGGGGATTTCAGTGTCGTCCACTCTTCGAGATCATCTGAGATCTCGACTCCTTCATCTCCTGCAGCTGTTTACTCCAGCGGTGCCTCCTCAGTTCATCAGTGTCGCTCTACATCGAGTTCAGATGTCATCTGCTTCCAGTGTCGCAGCGAGTGAGACGTGTGCGAGGCACAGCGCGAGAACTGCTGCAGATTTGCGAGTTATCGGCAAGTGCATATATCAGTATTTATGCGGAATAGATTTAACTGTGGTAATTAATGTGTAATAGAGTTAAATTTGTTTGATTTATTTAATGCAATTGTCCTTCGATACCTGTAACCTTGTTAACAATTATGCTCTCTATGGTAGTAGAAATTTGACATAAAATGTGAAATAATAAGGCATAAATTAGTTCTCAAATTAGTTAGGTATAGCCATATTCGTTCAACAACAACTCGTACAGCAGTCAAATGATGTCTAGAAGATGGTTGAATGAGTTAAACATACGTTAAGAAGAAGAAGAAATTTGGAATGAAGGGCTCGGTATTTATGTATAATTGATAAAAGTAATATTTCGACTGATGTTTATATATTGTAAAAGCCAAGTTAATCGACTCTAATTTTATTTCATGTAGATGATACTGTTAGACCATTTAAGCTGAGAATAAAAATCGTGGCCTTCAGTTTATTAGCTAAGTTTGCTAACGACTGTCCTTATTATTGTCGCACAAATACTAGTAAATAACAGATTTTGATACAAAGTGAATGTATATTTTGTACAGTCTGATAAACCATGAGGGCTGATCACAATCGTATGGCACTGCTACTTAACTAGTCATAATAAAACCAATAGTTTTATTTAATCTAAAGCTTGATTTGTTTGATACAGAGATAATCGTAAGAGAAGTTGGCTCCCGGCAGACTGTTCCATACAGAGTGGTGCTGCATCAGACACCTAGAGGTTACACACGAAGAGGCAACTCTGTGGCAGAGATGGCGCCTGAGGTATGATAGTACTGGCTATACAATTATATACGACATCAGCCGTCATTTCTGCGTCTGCTGATGATATCAGATAAGGTTGAGACAGAATATTCATTACCTTTGTGCAGAATACAATGTGTGCGTATATCACTCGAGCGGACCGTACTCAAATCTCTTACACTCTGCAGACAACTAATCCTGAGCGATGGAAAGAATTAATATGAGCTAGGCTCAGTAGTAGTATATTGCGCCATCTTTTGCAAGCATTATGATAAAGCATGAAGTATGTCAAAAAGGTGCTAAAGTGATGGCATCCTGTATATTTAACTCCAAGTTGATAGCATCCTTGCCTAGTCGAATAGAGACAATTGGTTCGAATCCCACATCATCTCTGACCGGATCCTTGTGATCATACAGAAACAAACGGTAAACTAGTCTAAAGTTGTTACTTTTATATCCACCTGACGACATCTTGCTGTCGGCTAATTATCTGTTTCAAAAATTTAATTGCATAATTAATGGGATTAATACCATTAATGGGATATTGAACAATCTAATAATTGTTAACACTGGACTGATTGCTCGTCTGATTCAGAGTTCATAAGTGATAACTCTACTGATTCATAGCACTTAACAGAAAGCTTTACTGATTCATTACACTTGACTGACAGCTCTTTGTTGGATGTTTGACTGATTGAATTGTTAATGAAATGATTTAGCGGTGATATTGATTTAATGACCTTTCTACGCGCATTAATAAATTGAATAAAGTAAATAAAATGGACACGGATTGATTCACTCATACAATGGTTAATAATAATAATAATAATAATATTGCTTAGGATGATTACAAGTTCTACGTTGAAGCATTTGAAGAGCCGACAGTCATAGAGGTGGAGAAGCTACGCGCAGAAATTCATAGGCTGAGTTAACAACAAAAGTTGTATACTTAAAAAGACGTATTCGCTATCAGATGAAAAACCCTAAGCAGTGAAGACTATCAGATGTTATTAAAATTAATGTTATTGTCTGTATCTAGTTATGTATTGAAATTCGTTTCATTAATGAAACTTTACTAAATATTTATTTTTATTATCTTTTTATCAAAACGTTGAATTAAAGAATTACTTTATTTTTTATGTATTTTAAGCAGCCAGTAATATAAGTTCTGAGGAGCATATTATCATGCGCGAAAGAGATGTTTTTATGATAGTACTAGGCGAATCGATTTGCAGCAGTGACGTGAAATGGGGGACGTCTCTGACATCATCCTTCTATGAGGAAATGGACGTCTAATCCTTATGATTATTGTGATTATTATTAGTATTATTATCATAGGTTGATGGTCGAGTTGGTAGCGCGCATTGTTGATAACATAATCAAGGGGTCACTGGTTTGAAACCCAACTAGATGTCTCAGTACGCGAGTTGCGCCGAAAGGTTCAAACAGACGTTAAACGTTGCTTTATTTTGCTATTTATTATTGTAGTTTACCACGAATGCAGAAATTATAATGTTCTTAAACGAATAGTAGAAGTTATGGACAATATAAACTGTCATACGTCTACGGTATGCGATATCTTTTTCTTATGTAATATGTTAAATGAAATATTAAACGTTATATCTGGTTAAACTGGGATTCAAGGGAGGATGATGATGATATCTTTATTTTTAGCACTAAGAATTAAACCGACACAGAAATGGATTTGGATTGGTGAGAGGCTAGGCCCCAGCAAAATGTTGCAAAATTGTCTAAAACGAATGGAACCGACCTTAGCTAAACTGGGATTCAAGGGAAGTTGCCAAGTTAGTGATGACAATGATGATGATGATACATTTACTGATGTATTTGCTATTTGGACACAAAATAATAAAATAACCACACTTGCAGCAGTTTGTATTATGCGCAAATAAATTAACTTGTTTAATTTATTGATATCAATGTGCATTATTGCTTCCTAGTTTCTCAGTTTTACATAATACCTCCCGCGACATAGCCTGTATGTTGACCACATTATATATATATATATATATATATATATATATATATATATATATATATATATATATATATATATATATATATAATGTGGTTAACATAATGTATAGGCTATGTAGCGGCTCAGGCTCATAGGTCCCTAACATTTAGTTAAGACTTAGAGACTCTTAAATTTAAAACTCTTAGTCTCAAGCTTAGACCCCTATTAAGTAATTGTAGTACCACCTCAAACTCGACCTTCAGCATTTCATGTAGGCCTACAATATGGCATAATATAAAATTGTAAATATTTCGATACTTACAGAAAGCTTATACGCTATGCATGTATTCTGATTGATTAAAGTTCCACATATTTGGTTAATTCGTAATGTTGTTGAAAGTTGAAACCTTTGTATTCATGTCGTAAGATGAATTAGATCTATGATTAAATGGTTATTAATTATATCGTATGGATCGGTTTGATGTTTTGTTATCGACCATTAGTGCAATATAACTGGTTAATGGTGTACTAAATAAATCAAAACTTTTCCTGTTAATTTTACTATTTTGTGAGCAGCATTAATTTATCGCTAGATCTCAAGGTGAGAGCAATTTTCTTATCGTCCTCTAATAGTTTAGCTGAACTGGTGATTGTTATTATCTGCTCACAATATTTGTCATAGCTTGCATTTTCCCATTGCCGTATCCTATTACGGCGGCGCAACTTGTCTGTTCTAGCTTTCAAAGTATCGAATGGTGCTATTATTGATGGTGTGATTAACGCATCTAATGTATTTCATCACTTCAAGTATTTCATCACTTGTTGGTTCACCAATCACCAGATTCCTCATCTTCTGAAGGATCAGTTGGACCAATTAAGAAATTGGCAGTGATGTCCACTGACTGTTTTCATACATTGAGTCTTCTTCGGGATAATCTCCATCGTGACTGACACTTGTTGCTTCAATTTCTCGTTGAAACAAATTGAATGACTCCACAAAAATTGCCACATTATCCGTTAGGACGGTTACTAGGTTATGAATTTTACAGGTGAGGTTGAATTCAGTGATTATTACAAGAACAGAATTTCGATTTGAACATATAGCTGAAGCGGTATGCGAACCTTTAAATTTTCTGACGGCAGTTTTATGCGAAGTCATTTTCTGTGTCCCTGGATCCATGTAGTTAATTGTTACTCGATTAATGATTTTCGATGGACAGTCCAGGTATCAGCAGGTGCTGACAACCATGACGCTTTACCTAGTTTGCAACCAGTTTGTTTTTCATCGTCGTACATATCTACCAGAGGTCTCCCTCCCTATACATGTATATGCATGTAGTGCCACAACTTGTAATTAAAAGTTTTGAATGAACTTTGAGCAGGAAACTGAAACCCTTTAAGTTCTACTAATGACACATGCTTCATTCCTCAATCATCATAGAAAGTAGATCACCTCTAAAGTTCTTCTGAGAGTAGGCTATATTGGGTGATTGATGATGATGATTTCTGGGCCAAAAACTCTTTATTTAGTTATTTATCACACGGATATCACAATTAATTACCATTTACCAGAAACTGTTAGAGATGTGTAAACAGTTTGAGCGCAGGAACGGTAATAAGGCCTACAAATGGCACTTATACATGTATATCAAAGGTTCTGCTAATACTATTGCGTTGTGTTGTCTTGTGTTTGTTGTCGTTCTTAAAGCACTCTCTGAGAACCTCTGACTTGGGAAACTAGTGACTCACAGGTAGTATTTTATTAATTGGCCGTCGCCTATTTGTATTGTTGCTTCTTACTAATGAATCACGATAAAACGACACATTAATAGAAAACAGTCATTGGTAATATGATCAGAGTTTATTATTATTAATTAATTAGCAATTACAATTCTAGCAAGACACCAATGTTCTATTCAACTAATTATTCTAGACAGGCAATACGCTTTCACAGTTATGATCAGTCCCTAATTCTACCACTTAATCTTGATATAGAAACATATGTATAAATATCTATATATAAATATCTTTAACTTTTGCTCCCTATGAATCTTAATCTCTTCTACTATTCTACTATCTTTACTCTAAATTCTTTCTGTTACTGTCTGTGACAAACTTTTAAGTCTTTTCTAAACAGCCCTTGGACTTAGCCAGATTCAACTTGTCTTGATCTCGACTTAGCTGTTTCTTCACTTCTACTAGACTTTACTCAGCTTGACTCCCTTCTCTTAGACTGCTCTTTCCTTAACCCTCTTCTCTTGGACTCTTCTTTCCTTAGCTCCTTATTCTTAGACTATCTCTCCCTGATAACTCTTCCTCCTCTATTCTCATCTGAGGTCTTTCTATTCATGCTAAACCGCGCCTTCTTCCTATGTACTGTCCAATAGAATTAATTCATTATATTTAAGATAATCTAATCCTCCAATCACAGTTGACTTCTTAGTTTGACTTCCGTGATTTATCCTATGATTCCGGCCTTAGATCACACAAACAATTCTCTTTAATCTATCAGACATTCCAAGACAATGAAACTATCACTCGTGCCATTAGCGATCTCTTAATTGCTTTTCCAGCATTCGGATGAATTCAGACTTGCATCTTATAACGTCGTCCTTCCAGATGTCCATTCTCACATTCTATACTCTCTATTTAGGTCAATCACTGGCATGCTCAGGTTATCTAAAGAAATCTATGTCTTAGCTCAACTGCTAACCTTTCACAATTTGTAGTCTAATCTTTGATGTATCTTTTCATATAAAATATATGATTATATGTTACAGCATTCCAACACTACTGACTAATTCCATAATTAACAGTATCAGTAGTGCAAGACATAAATTATATCTAATCATAACACAAAATATAAAACATACAATAATCAAAATTACTAAAATAACAATATTCTCTAAGCTACGTAATTTACTACTTTGCGTCTATTTCTTACACATACTACTATTTCGCATTTATCATCATAATATACAGTGCAATCAACTAGATGCTTATATCATTAACAACTGACAAACTTGACGTTAAACTTAGTTAACATATTCCTACCAATCTTTGATTATGTCTGCTTAGACGACATCTAGTGTAAATTACAATTTCACTGTGGTGACACCCAATATATATTTTTAGGTGAGATCCTTTTGATTTAACATTAACATTCAGTTTTAGCTAACAATACAGTAATATCAATAATCCAAACGTTATCTTAACTCGATTAAACCCAAAGTGTTCATTTACAAGGTTTATACTACATGAAATCTTTAAGTCTACATTTGCTACTACATAACATTTCACTGTTTATTGGGGAGCGAATACTCCCTGCACCTCTTTTATAATAACAATGTACAGCCGACGTATTTCAGCTACAGTGTAGTCCCTACACCTGTATAAATAAACACATATCTATCCCGTATTCGTGGTTTCCGCATTCTCTTTACTCTGATAGATTTACGGCTTGATTGCTTTATTGATATACCACACATGTGAGTTTATACGGACCCAAGATGAATATGAAACTTAACTATATTGCATTTATTCAACATATTATTTAAACTAGAAATACGATTATGGTAACATTCCCTTCCTTTAAAAAATAAATTGGCCTCAATTTATGTAAAGCCATGAAAAAGAGAAATAAAATATACGTCAGTTCTTGATTACGCAAAGCAATTTATACAAATAACTGATTTTATGCTGAAGTAAAAGGACAAAAATTTTAAAACGTTATTGTAAAACAAGGCAACACTGAAAAATTCTTTCCAAATGGTAACTCTACTCTAACGTATCTGAACCAGAAACAAGATCTTGTTGTTATGGTAAGATCTAGGTTTCCTAAAGCTTTCTTTTGTAAGTATTCTTTGTCATTTATACTTTAAATTAATTTACTAGGTATATTTTCTTAGATAATAATTATTGCTAAAATATTTTAACGACATTGTGGCTTATCTTATAAAATATTTTAAAATAACTAAATGTTACTGTATATACTTCAAACTGGATTTTGAAATTTGCGCAGTTTTTGAACCTTGGATCTTTTTGCTCGCCCGTTGGATTCTGCCTCAATAGTGCTCACTGCTGTCATTGATGCCTGTAGCACTCTAATTGCTTTTATATAGTTAATCATTTGATTTGCTGTTCAAATCATATTCTAATTATTTCTATTATACTCTAAGCCTATTTTATTTTCTGACCACATTTAGTGTGTGTTCCAATAATTAACCTATGCCATAGATTACTGTGACACAATGTAACATATATTTTAAACTACTACAAAATATTCTACAGAAGTGAATACATAATATACTATCGGATATAAAGTAGAAAGTTAATTTATGCAAGTTAATACACAATATAATGTCGGATATAAAATAGAACACTCTACGCAAGTAAATACATAATATAGCGTCTGATATAAAATAGAACGAGCATATCAACAAATCGATAGATACATTGAAATAAAGCACAACTACATAATTAGAACGTACATAAAAATCTGTGAGACTAAACAAACGAATTAAATGCTTAGCATATGAACAATTGAGAATGACAGAATAATATAAGATCACCATTTCTTTAATTATTTCTTTTACACTGCCTGTTATATAATTTTGCAGAGCTGCCTGAAATACATGAGATTGTTTTATTAGATTCACTGAGTGATTTCTGTTTACGGCAGTTCATATCAGGCATGTAAGCAGTTTATCGTGATCTCCGGAGTCATAGGCGCCTCCGTTCTGTCATGTTGTCTCGTATGTTCACCCATTGATGCTCGTTATCTCATAACATACAATCAAATATATATATACGGCAGTAAATGTCAAATACAAATTTAAAGTACATATAATGCGCGATCAAAACTCAAAACAGTTTGTATAATATAATATAATGACGATAACTAAAATACAATAATACAAAAAATGCATGCACACATATATATATATGTTCTTGAATGTACTGCCCAGTGGCAGGTTCAAGGTACATATTGATACTCAAAGTTTGTTTTTTCACTCTACAGGAACACTCCTTAGATCAATCAGTTAATCCCCCCACAAAGTCTATGGCTTATCCATATCTTATGTAGCCTATAGCTTGAGAAACAATATGGCTTCTGAGGTGGTTTCCCTTTACCTTCCTCAGCTCTTGCCTTCATTGGCTTCTTACGTACCCTACAACGCAATCAAATGTTCCATTCTTAACATTTGTTCATTTTCACTTCACTTTAACATTGGTTCCTAATTTTCAATCTTTCTCTCTCACGATTTCATTACTTACATTTGATAGTGGTCCATTTACTCCTCTAAACACAATAATCACTCATTTTTGCACTACACGTCTTTTTCTCAGTTTTCCTTCTTTGGTCCTATTTATATGATAGTTCATCTTCAAATATTCTGAAATATCCTTTTCATTCTCCCAACTTGGCTTACTATTTGGGTCATCCCATTCTACTAGGTAATGGTACTCATTATTTATCTTCTTTATTTTCAGTAGTCTTTTAGCTGGATACCAAGCTCTCTTAGCTTCTTTCTTGTTCTCACGTACTACTTCACTATTTGTGCCTTGAGCCTGTGTTTCATTTTCATCATTAGTCTCTGCTACATTTAACGTAGTCTGATCTTCTGTCCTCTTTGTAACATTTGAGTTATCATCATCATTTTCTACTTCATTATTGATCATACTTTGTCCATTATTATGATCGTGTTCTTGTTCCTCGTTCCTTCTGTCCTCAGTAGTCATTTCTTCATTCTGTATCTGTCTTGCATAATTTCTAACATGTGAATCTTCTTGATCATGATATGTTTTCAATCTGTCTGCATGTATTGGATAACCTATTTGTTTGTGCGTTTCACAATTTTGCAGAACAAAGTTGCAGTCAGATGTCTTGTCAGTGATGTAATACGGACCTTTCCAGTGAATTTGCAATTTCCTGGATTTGCCTAGCGGTGTGACAGGATCGTATAACCATACTTTCTGTCCTACTTGAAATTCAGGTAACTTGGCTTTCTTATCAAATTGCTGCTTGTAGTATACTTGTCTCTGTTCAATGTTCTCTTTAGCAATTTCTTGAATTAGTTTGATCCTTTGAAGAAATTTCTGCATGTATTCAGCTTTATCTGGATTTAGCTCTGTTTCAGCCAGTCTTATATAGTTGTCGATAGGTAATCTCATCTGTCTGCCGAACATAACTTCATATGGTGTAAAACCTGTACTGTACGTAGATACAGTGGAACGATAAGCAAGCATAATTGTTTGCAGATACTGATTCCATTGATCTTGCTTATCACAGTAAGCCTTTAGTCCTGCCCATATGTTTCTATTGAAGTTTTCGGCTGCTGCATTTGCTTGCGGATGATATGCAGACGTCTTCGTATGCTGAATATCAAACAGTTGACATAGTCGTGCTATGACTTTAGACATGAAATTAGCTCCTCTATCAGTTACTAGGCTCTGCATAGCTCCATATCTGCATATAATCTCGTTATAGAGAATATCAGCTACTTCTGTTGCTTCCTGCGTTTTAAGTGGAAATGCTTCAGGGAACCGACTGAATGATTCCACACATAATAGAATATATTTGTATCCTTCCGCTGTCTCTTTTAGAGGGCCACAGATGTCAAAGTGGTACCTCTGACAACAAGTGTCGGTTACTGGCAATGGATTCAAAGAAGCTTTCCTAAAATGCGTGTCTCTTTTTACTTTCTGGCATACCAAGCAAGTCTTACAGTATTGCTTCACGTCTCTGTACAAGCCTGGCCAAAAGTACTTCCTCTTGATGGTTTCATAAGTTCTGTCTAAACCTGCATGACTGTTGTTGTCATGGTATTGTTCTAAAACAGCTTTCCTCATAGAAATCGGAATGGCAACTTGTAATGCTTCAGCTTCATCTTCTACATTGAACCGTCTTGCTCTGATTAATGACTTATGATGAAGAATTCCATCCTTCATGAAATAATTTTCAGCTTCCATTTCAGTTTGCGTAGCTAACTTAGGATCCAAAGGAGTTTCTCCTGTTTCGAGAAATATTATTATTCTGGATAGATCCTGACATTCTCTTTGTTGCTGTGCTACGTCTGTTAATGCCATAACATGATTGTTGATTTTGTGCTGTTTCTGTACCACAGTTTGCTGATCAGAACTGAAATATGCTATGACTGGTTCATATACTCTAGTTGTCTGTTCTTCATCAACATCATCCTCATCCTCATGATCTCCAGCTGTGAAACTGGATTCTGATGCCATCTCAAAGTCATCATCAGTTTCTAGACAGGTAATTTCACAGCTATTCTGATTGTTTTGTATGTTTGCTACTTGAACTGTTCCTGTCAGTAAGTCATCATCTTCATCATCCTCATCTTCTTGTATTGGTGTGTATGGTCTCCTGCTTAGTGCATCAGCATTGTGATTTGTTTTTCCTGCTTTGTACTTGATAGTAAAGTTGTATGGTTGTAGATATAAACTCCAACGAAATAATCTGCCATTATTATTTCTTAGGGACCGAAGCCATGTCAGAGATATGTGATCGGTGAACACAGTGAATTCCTTATGACAAAGAAATACTTTATTAGCTCTGATTGCTTCAACAAGTGCTAGTCCTTCCAAATCTGTGACTGGATAGTTCTTCTCAGCATTTCTTAAGCTTCTACCTCCGTATACTAGAGGATGTTCACGTCCATCGTCTCCTATCTGCGATAAGATAAAACCTATTGATTCAGTCGAAGCGTCAGTTGTTAAAATGAAGGGCTTGTCCATGTTCGGATATGCAAGTACAGGTGTGGATGTCATTGCTGTCTTGAGCTTGTCAAATGCTGCATCACTTTCCGCTGTCCAGACAAAAGGCGTGTCTTTCTTCAACAGGTTATTCAAAGGTGTGGCTATCTTTGCAAAGTCCTTGACAAACCTCCTGTAATAGCTACAGAATCCTAGAAATGCTCTGACATCTTTGACTTTAGTTGGTCTAGGCCAATCCTTGACAATCTTGATCTTCTTGTCATCCACAGAAATGCCCTCAGTAGACAAAACATGTCCCAGATATACAATTTTGTCAAGAGCAAATGTGCACTTTTCAGGATGCAATCTGAGATTCGCCTGTTGTAGTCTATCAAAGACATTCTGCAAATGAATCAAGTGTTCATCAAAGTTTCGACTGTAGACTAATATGTCATCAATGTATATCATTATATATTTCCAGGTCATTCCACGGAATACTTCAGCCATGATCATCTGATAACTGTTAGATGCATTCTTCAGACCAAAAGGCATTCGTGTGTATTCATAAGAAGCTTGGTGGGTGACAAATGCAGTTTTATGCATGCTATCTGGATGCATTGGTATCTGATGAAATCCTGACTTCATGTCCAGTAAAGAAAAAATGCCTGGGTTGTTCTCTGACAGTGCATCAAACACATCAGTCATCAGTGGAATTGGGAAGGAAGTTTGCTTGGTGACGTCATTGAGCTTCCTGTAGTCAATGCACATTCTGAACGTCCCATTCTTCTTCTTCACCAAGACCACTGGTGATGCCCACATGCTGGATGATGGTTTGATTAGACCACTCTCTAGCATTTCTTCTGTCTGCTTCTCTATTTCCTTGCGAGCTTGAGGAGAATAGCGATATGGTCTCTGTCTAATAGGTATCTGTTTATCAGTTTCTATAACATGTGACTGTACAGTCGTTCCAGGTAATTGATGAAGGTTGTAAGCAAATACGTCGTGGTTTCTCTCAATCAGCTCCGTTAGTTTCTTTTTCTGTTCTGGAGATAGCTTGTCATTCTCGAGCTTGATGCCCATATCGTTGATTTTTGTTGGCTTGTAGTTTAAATCAGCTTTGTCTGATTGTTTGTATTGAGCTTGTTGTGCCTGTATGTTCTGCACTCTGCCTGTATGAGTCTTTGTATTGCTCACGTTGTTTGTTGTACAATCAGTCATATTTGTCACATCATTCATTACAATAGAGTCATTAGTTATCAATTGTAACGAGGCTACCTTGGTGTTCTTACTAATGAATATTTCATCATTAGTAAGATTTAAAATTCTAACAACTGTTTTGCCATTTCGTGGTTGTACAGTGGCTCTTGCTGTTAGATATTTCTGTTTGTAGCGTACTGGTAGAGGCTCCAGTAAATAGCAAGTGTTTGGCACATCTCTACACTTAAATACTGTAACCTGTAACAAGGTTTCAGTACGAGGCGGTAACACTGTTGCTTTAGCTACTCTAGCGATATGAGGTTTATATGATAACATGTTTACAGCAATCATGTTATCATAAAAAGTAACTGTACCATCAGAGCAATCAATTTGAGCCCTAGTGTGTTGTAGAAAGTCCAAACCCATAATCATCTCCTGCTGCAACTGTGGGACAACCAAGAATTCAAAAGGTAATGAAAAATCAAAGATTTTCAGTGGTAACACTACCTTTCCTAACACCTTCATTGGTGACCCATTAGCGGTGGTTAATAGATTTGGAGTCTTTCTATCAACCTGTACTCCTAAGTTTCTTATCAACTGCTCTGATACTACAGATTTACAACTTCCCGTATCAACCAAGGCACGAACAAACTTACGAAATATCTTTACTTCTATGACATTGTTATTTAATTTACATTTGCACGGAGAAATATTACATACACATTTACAAACAGTGTTATAGCATCGAGTCCCAACTCCTCTCTTACGAGCAAGAGTTGGTGTATGGCGCTATGCTCTCCTTCTGCCAGACCTGCAGACTCTACTGAAATGGCCTACTCTACCACAGTTAAAACATTTCAGGTTTCTGGCAGGACAACCTGAATTAGAATGTCTTACCAATCCACAATTCATGCAACTATGATCATTTGGCACATTACGAGGCCTTCCGTTGTTATGTGCAACTACTGGCACCTGTGGCTGTGATTGTCTGTTAAAATATTGTCTGCCGTTATGTATATTATTTTGCTCCACAGATCCATTCGCGGTAAATCGAACTCGCCTGGGCGAGGGATCTCTGTTGTTATTATTGGCTACAGGTCTGTTTTGGCTTATTTGCATTTCTGCCACTTGCAGTGCATTGAATTTTTGTTCGATGCGCTGTAGCATGGTAGTGACGTCATCATTTCGTACTTCAGTGGCCTCAGCAATTTGAGCCCACCGAGTCAGTTCGTCAATATCTTCTGGTTCCTGTTGAACTACAAGAGCTCTTATGTTAGGACGTAGTCCATTGATTATACACAAGAGCAACTGCTGCTCATCTAATTCTGCTAGCTGACCTTTTTGCTGCATTAATAATATGTATTCATCGACAGACTGCCTCTGTGATTGAGATGTTGTCCATACATTGGCGACATCTTTCCACCTATGCACAGATTCTCTCTGGAATCGGTCTACAAAAAGTTTTTTTAGGCTCTCCATATCACTTTTGTTTTCTGATTCGATGTTATCGAACCAGAATTTAGCTGCATCTTTAAGCAACAATGGAAATAATCCCATCATTTCTTTTTCCCCCAGACCTTGGTAAAGACAGTAACTTTCAAAGTCACTGAACCATTGATTTGCACTTTCTGACTTCGTGCCCTTAAAATGAGCAGGTAGCAATAACGCCATGCCTTGACTATCTTTAATATTATGTCTGTTTGTGTTTTTACAGGAGTCAGGAAAAATTACCTCTGCTCCTGTTCTCAGCTGCTCGTCCTCTGAACTGCCACCGACCTGCTGCTCCCCCTCTAAACTGACACTTCTATGCTGCTCTTCGACAACAGGCTGATGATCTGTGCTCAGCTGTTGACTGTTAGCTTCTTGTGCGATGGAGTCTTCGGATGAAGATAAATGAGAGTGTAGTGTAGGCGGTGCAGGTGAATTCGAAGTTTGTGGCTGTGAATCTGATGTCACTGCCTCTGTAGTCAACCTTGTCCAGTTGTTGCGTTGAGACATATGCTCCTTGACACTGTAGTTGCTGATGTTGATTCACTGAAGTTGTAGAGGCGTGTGTGGTGTAGATCGTAGGCTGAATTAGATCAAAGGCATCGGCAGCACTTATAGAAACCTTCTTGCGACCTATGGAGGTTCAGCCGCAAGTTAGGCTC
This sequence comes from Enchytraeus crypticus, assembly GCA_905160935.1. Lineage (NCBI taxonomy): Eukaryota > Metazoa > Annelida > Clitellata > Enchytraeida > Enchytraeidae > Enchytraeus > Enchytraeus crypticus. Next base: position 2,214,839 of record CAJHZI010000641.1, on the reverse strand, counting down.
AATGCTGACGATGTGGAATGTGGAATTGAGAAATACAACCGCTATATTTGTTTTTATTATTTTCTGCAAAACTTAAGCAAACGATATAGTACAGGGCAGTCGATATTAGAAAATAATAAGAGGCGTCCTACTTTACTTAAAATTTAAAATTACAGCAAGGATGAATTAGAAATTAATTATTAAATTAAATTGAATTATTAAATTTTGCAACTCAATTTCTTGTATTAATTAACTATGGTCGGAACAGGAAAAGCCTGGTTCTTCACCATATATCAAAGGTTCTGCTAATACTATTGCGTTGTGTTGTCTTGTGTTTGTTGTCGTTCTTAAAGCACTCTCTGAGAACCTCTGACTTGGGAAACTAGTGACTCACAGGTAGTATTTTATTAATTGGCCGTCGCCTATTTGTATTGTTGCTTCTTACTAATGAATCACGATAAAACGACACATTAATAGAAAACAGTCATTGGTAATATGATCAGAGTTTATTATTATTAATTAATTAGCAATTACAATTCTAGCAAGACACCAATGTTCTATTCAACTAATTATTCTAGACAGGCAATACGCTTTCACAGTTATGATCAGTCCCTAATTCTACCACTTAATCTTGATATAGAAACATATGTATAAATATCTATATATAAATATCTTTAACTTTTGCTCCCTATGAATCTTAATCTCTTCTACTATTCTACTATCTTTACTCTAAATTCTTTCTGTTACTGTCTGTGACAAACTTTTAAGTCTTTTCTAAACAGCCCTTGGACTTAGCCAGATTCAACTTGTCTTGATCTCGACTTAGCTGTTTCTTCACTTCTACTAGACTTTACTCAGCTTGACTCCCTTCTCTTAGACTGCTCTTTCCTTAACCCTCTTCTCTTGGACTCTTCTTTCCTTAGCTCCTTATTCTTAGACTATCTCTCCCTGATTAACTCTTCCTCCTCTATTCTCATCTGAGGTCTTTCTATTCATGCTAAACCGCGCCTTCTTCCTATGTACTGTCCAATAGAATTAATTCATTATATTTAAGATAATCTAATCCTCCAATCACAGTTGACTTCTTAGTTTGACTTCCGTGATTTATCCTATGATTCCGGCCTTAGATCACACAAACAATTCTCTTTAATCTATCAGACATTCCAAGACAATGAAACTATCACTCGTGCCATTAGCGATCTCTTAATTGCTTTTCCAGCATTCGGATGAATTCAGACTAGCATCTTATAACGTCGTCCTTCCAGATGTCCATTCTCACATTCTATACTCTCTATTTAGGTCAATCACTGGCATGCTCAGGTTATCTAAAGAAATCTATGTCTTAGCTCAACTGCTAACCTTTCACAATTTGTAGTCTAATCTTTGATGTATCTTTTCATATAAAATATATGATTATATGTTACAGCATTCCAACACTACTGACTAATTCCATAATTAACAGTATCAGTAGTGCAAGACATAAATTATATCTAATCATAACACAAAATATAAAACATACAATAATCAAAATTACTAAAATAACAATATTCTCTAAGCTACGTAATTTACTACTTTGCGTCTATTTCTTACACATACTACTATTTCGCATTTACCATCATAATATACAGTGCAATCAACTAGATGCTTATATCATTAACAACTGACAAACTTGACGTTAAACTTAGTTAACATATTCCTACCAATCTTTGATTATGTCTGCTTAGACGACATCTAGTGTAAATTACAATTTCACTGTGGTGACACCCAATATATATTTTTAGGTGAGATCCTTTTGATTTAACATTAACATTCAGTTTTAGCTAACAATACAGTAATATCAATAATCCAAACGTTATCTTAACTCGATTAAACCCAAAGTGTTCATTTACAAGGTTTATACTACATGAAATCTTTAAGTCTACATTTGCTACTACATAACATTTCACTGTTTATTGGGGAGCGAATACTCCCTGCACCTCTTTTATAATAACAATGTACAGCCGACGTATCTCAGCTACAGTGTAGTCCCTACACCTGTATAAATAATCACATATCTATCCCGTATTCGTGGTTCCCGCATTCTCTTTACTCTGATAGATTTACGGCTTGATTGCTTTATTGATATACCACACATGTGAGTTTATACGAATCCAAGATGAATATGAAACTTAACTATATTGCATTTATTCAACATATTATTTAAACTAGAAATACGATTATGGTAACACATGTTCCGAATTTAAAAGAAAACATTTGCATTAATAATATTTATTGGGCTATGCTCAATGATTGGGCTAACTATGCTCAATGATATCCTTGGTGTAATAACGTGCCGAGATGACTATATTGGATTACATAATATTATACAAATGTTGATAAAAAAAACATTTAAAATAGCTATTCTGTAAATTGTCAACTATTGTTTTGATTGTTTTGATTAACGAAAGTGGAATAAATTTTATAAAGAAAATTCAAATCTCAGAAAGCCTCTGTCGAGTCTGTGTGAGCTAGGCGAAAATAAATAGGCCTATAGAATCAATAAAGTAGCCTATTGTCTCAGCAGCTACGACACGTAGGCCCTAGATATTAGGGGATGTGCAAATGGAACACGTAAAAAAGCATCGGCCTTTTTAGTGGGCATCTCGCCCAGTGGGGGCAAGACGCCCACCACTGCATACCCAGAACCTTGCAGGTTTTTTTGTAGCATTGTGTATATGATGTTCGCGCCTGTTCCTTATAACATTTTTGGATACTAATTGTTATGTCATTTCGATAGGGATCACGGTAAAAATATTTTATATCGACATATAGTAGGCTATCTTACATGTCTTCGCTACAATTTAGGCTAATTAGCAAATGATATAAAGCTTGCCATCAGCATAGTTGCGGATTTAAATATCAACACCTTCCTGGGGCAAGACGCGCACTTATGACGTGGGGTAAGACGCCCAGTAGGCGTCTTGCCTCATGTGTTGTGGGTATCTTGACTCGCACGCAAGCATGAAATTAAAGAAGGCATGTTATGTCCTATTCATTTGTATACATTGTTAATTATATAATTATGCGAATATGTGGCAAGAGTAATAGTTTAGACTTATTATGTGCAGATTAGCCACGGTGCGAAAATATATTCCAAAATCGACGAGGGGAAATTATGTAGAACAAACTCTACAGATAAGCTCAAAGCAGTCAAAGATGGCATGCCACTCTTTAGGACTAGTAAGGCTTTTGGTGTTCCTGCTCGCACTTTAAAGACGTCATAGAGATGTGGTCGTTGTATCCCCAGCGGTCATTCTACCGCAGCATGTCGAGCAGGAGATTCATGACCATATACAATTCGTGGTGAAGTCCATGTATGGTCTGACTACAGATGATGTTAGAAAACTAGCATTTGATGTAGCTCAATCCTATGGTCTGAACCATCCATTCAATATGGATTGCAAGAAAGCTGGAACAGATTGGCTCAAAGGCTTCCTCTGTCGTTGTAGCGATCTCAGCCTAAGACAACCCCAAGGCACGAACCTCTCTCGGGCCGTAGCCTTCAATCGTCCTGAGGTCAAGCAGTTCTTTGATTTCTACGGAGAACTTCTACAGATGGATAAATTTATTCCAAGTAGAATTTGGAATATGGATGAGACGGGCATAACCAATGAGCATAAGCCCGAAAAAGTTATAGCTTCCCGGGGAGTTAGACAGGTCAGCAAAGTGACGAGCGGCGAGAAAGGGAAGACCGTCACTGTAATCTGTGCTATGAGTGCATCAGGCGTTCACCTTCCTCCTATGATGATCTTCCCTCGAAAGCGAATGGTTGATTCTCTTATGCATGGCGCCCCACCACAGTCAATTGGTTGCTGCAGTCCCAATAGATGGACGGACTCCGATCTATTTGTGAAATGGCTGTTACACTTCGTCAAATTCACAAATTTATCCAAACAAGCTCAACATATAATTATAACGGATGATCATCACAGCCTTAAAACACTGGCTGCCGTTAACTGCGCCCGAAATGACGGCATTTACCTGATCACACTGCCACCGCACTCAACCCACAAAATGCAGCCACTAGATGGTACATATTTCAAATCCTTGAAGTCTGCGTATAACTCAGAGGCAGATTCATGGATGGTTGGAAACCCTAGAAAGCGAATATCTTTTTTTGAAATGGCTGAAGTCTTTGGTACAGCACTTGTAAGATCAGCAACTCCAGATAAAGCAATCCGAGGCTTCCAATGTTGTGGACTATGGCCATATGACTCCAATATTTTTACCGATGAAGATTACACTGCTGCAAACATAACTGATGAAGTGCTACCGCATCAGACATAAATCCACCGAATGTCCCACAGCTCTCAGTCTCTACAGAACGGGAGGAACAAGCTGGAGTTCAAGCTGCTCCTAATCAAGTCAACGAAGTCCAGCCTGCACCGGACAACTGCAATATAGTACAGCTTTCTCCGGAACCAAACACTGAAGTCCAACATCCTACTGACGAAAGCTTTGAAGTCCAGTTGGTCACTTTACAAAGCAACGAAGGTCAGCTAGCTGCCACTGAACAAATCAATGAAGCCCAGCCTGTTGCTGATCAATTCGATGAAGTCCAGACTTCAGAAAGCAAAAACAGAGATACTGCACGCCGTTTGATAAGAACCCTGAGTCCTCGCCCAAAGATCTCGGCAGCCCGTGCAAGAACCCGGAGAGCTGAGTCAGCTGTAGTTGTCACTTCTTCTCCTTATAAACGAAGTCTACTTGAAAATGGTATCGCAAAGGGCAAGGGGAAAGCAAAAGCTGCCAAAGTTCCTAAGCCAGAAGAGGGAAAGTGCAGACCTAACAAACCGAAAACTACCAAACGTATCCCTCTGGAGAGCATCGAGCCGAGCACATGTAAAAGATGATAATTTTCCGCCAAGAAAAGCAAATAGCAACTTGATGAGAGTTCCGACGATGAGGATGATGAGTGGCCTTGCCTGATCTGTTGTGAGACATTAAGCAAACCAAAAGAACCGTGGATTCAGTGTCAAGTGTGTAACTACTGGGCGCACCTAGCCTGCACTGCTGGAGGAGATTACTTTATCTGCCCCAATTGCGACTCTGACGATGATGACATGTAGATTTTTGAATAAAAACTGTATATGGGGCAAGACGCCTATACATGGGCAACTTACCCCGAAGCAGGGGCAAGATGCCCACAGTCAAGACATTTCATATTTTTATATTTGTTCAAATAAATGATTGCTGTGGAACATTATTCTGATGTATGACATGGTACATTAAATTATCTATCATTCAAACTTAGCAAATGCTTGTTACTCCAAATAATATTTGAACTAAGCCATATTTTGCTTAATGTGGGCGACTTGCCCCATCCTACACTCTCATCGTCAAAAAGTGCAAGATGATGCCTCTCCACCTTCCATCCTCAAGTACGGTGTGCCTCAGGACTCTGTTCTTGGTCCTATCCTCTTTTACTTATATACAGTCATGGCCAAAAGTTTAGCACCGATTAGATAAATACACTAAACTTGCCATACATTAATCTGTAGCGCCAGACGTGCTAAAAGTAAAGCAACTACTGTTTATGTTTATTAAATGTCAATGTACTACATACATATTTTCACTAGTCTCAGTATCTGGTGTGCCTTCCTTTGTTTGCAATGACTGCTTTAATCCGATCAGGCATGGAATGCACAAGATTGCGACAGTACTCGGGTGTTATTTCGCTAGTCCGCACTCGCTTAATTGCTTTAATAAGTTCTTGTTCAGATGACGGATTCATTGCTGCTACCTTCTGTTTCATGCAAATCCAGTTTTTCAATAGGATTGAGATCTGAACTGGACCCAGGCCAAGGTCCAAGGACCTCCACACCTTGTTCTGTGAGCCAGTTGGTAACAATGGCTGACGGATGGCAGGGCGCTCCATCATGCTGAAATATTGAACAGTTAAGCAATTCCATGTTTAACAATAGTTTATCTTGCAAAACTCATAGATATTTCTGTCCGCTGATCGAAGTATTTTTCGGCATAAACCATAGGCCACCTCTACCAGTTCCAAAGAAGCTCCCCAGACCATTATTGTTGGTGCTTGCCGCACAGACGGTATCACATAGCGGGTGTTATACCGTTGATTGCTGGACGCCGCACGTTTCTGATGTAGGATCTGAACTGCGAGAACGTTGATTCGTCCGAAAAGAGAGCTTTCATCCAATTATCACACGTCCAGTGACGGTAGATTCTACAGAATCTCAGGCGATCCTTAATATCCTTGGCGGTCAGGCGAGGTTTCCTTGCTGGGCGTCGCGATGGTAGGTTGAATTCAGTTTGAAGACGTCTTCTCACAGTCCTGCCACTTACTGCTGATCATGTCTGAGAAGCAATTTGCGCTAAAGACCAGGTTGGATGCGCTGTAGCAACCCGTCGGACTTTTCTGTCAGTGCGAGGCGAGGTGATGCGCGGACGTCCAGACCTTCTGCGAGACTTATAGCCCTTCAGTTCATTCATTCTCGTTATAGCTCAAGTCACTGTCGACTTGGCTATGTGTAAACGTCTAGCTACCTCACTATGAGACATGTTCAGCTCATGCAGTACCACAATTAGTGCACGCTTTGTAGGAGAAGTTTCTTTGGATTTTCCCATTGTGCTGATACAATTTAAAATCTATTGCCTTATGAGTATAATATTGTATGCAAAATGTCAAAAACTAAGTTGTTTTGCTACTACAATGGAATTCTAGTGATAATTCAATAAATGGCTTAACTCCTGTCCTATACTGTGAACTATTCAAGTCGATTTATCAAATGACCAGTAGGAGAGAGATACATACATAAGCTGGGCTGACAAAAGAGGGCGTAAGTACCAAATAGTGGACCAGAGTTCAGTTACGTAACAGACAATAACTTCCTAACAACCAACAAGTTACTTGACGGTCACTGGTGAAGTCTACGGCTACGCTTGAACAGTCTCTCGCTGAACGTCTGCAAACTGGAATATTTACCTTGCCTGGTTCACAGAGGGTGTATCATGCCAGACACTAATCACTCAAGCAAATAATCATTGTATTAATCAAACAAGTGTCTTTAGTAACAAGTGACAGCCCAGCATCTTGTTTCTAGTGATTGACCGATTTTCACTTGGGAATTATTGTTACTAAGGCACATTATACAAATTTTTAGTGAATAATGCTCATCGGTGCTAAACTTTTGGCCATGACTGTATTACTCCACTAAGCTCCTTGATCTCTTCACATTCATTAGACCATCAACTTTTCGCTTATGACACTCAGCTGTACACACGCTTTACCCCCACTCCTATCCTGATGCAAAGGCTTGTCTACTGTAGCGAAATTGGACTTTCGCTTTGATTACGCTTGTTGCATTAAACCAGAATAAATTCGTACGCTTCCGCAAACCAGTATAGATTAAACGTAGCGCCAGTCTAAGGATTTTTCCAAAATATAAAAATAAACATAGATATTAATATTAGAGATTAGGTTAGGTTAGTAATTAAAGGAAAACCCTAATTCGTTAGCGATTCTTGTAAAATTAGATAGCATTGGTTGTAAATGCTATAATGTACGTAGTTGGCTTACATTATAGTAGAAACGCGTTATATTAAATGTGAGGAAATGTCAGTTAAGCGCTATAGGAGGTTATAGACGGTTTTATCTAGATTTGTGTTTATTTCGATAAGGTTTTCAGAATCGATAGGAAATAAAGATGATTGGTCGCTAGAATTTAAGTGAGAGAACGACGTTATCACTGCGGTATATTTTCGCGCTAGATCGTACAATAGGTTTAATTAGAAAAGAGCACAAATTAGGTGGTGGAATAAGAAAATACCCAGGATGGTAACACAGATTAAATATAACGTAATTTAGGCCACACCTTCAACCAATGGAAGGGGGGGATACAAATCGAGGGTTTAGTAAGGCGTTACGTGATTGGCCTCGTAGTCATCCCATGTTAAAATTTAGTATAAAAGGCCGTGTTTCTCCATGCAAAATGGCTTGGGTTACTTCGCGGTAACCGTGGTCCTGACGCAGTTGATTGTGATTGGAACCACTTATCACGAAGAAATAATGTTCAGACGCAGTTGATGTGATTGAATATTATTAACTGACCACTTTAAAGCACAATTCGTTGTGTGGAGAAGTAGAGTAGTTGTTATAAAGCTTTAAAACACGATTAAGAGTGTAGAGAAGTGTTCGGCAGCCTTACGACTTTAAAACACAGTCGCATTGATTGTGCCGAGAAGTTGTAAAACGGGAAGGGTCCCATTGTGTAAAGACCTGTGTTTTAAAACAGGCAATGTTACAGAAGGGGGGTTGTGCTGGGGAACCCAGTGGATAGGGCGCCCCAGCGCTAATAGTAGGGGTGTCGTATTTTCGTGACGAGCGGCCAACTTCTGGACGGTGACTTGCTAGCAGTTGCCGATAGGAAGATAGCGCCAATCTGAGCACTATACAGGCACAACAGCATTTAGCTGTGAAATTTGGCTGGGTGGGACATCAAAAAGCAACCCTCATAGAGTTACTACATATATATATGTAGTCATAGAGATATATATATGTAGTATATACGGGCGTATAATTTTGAATATGTACCTTTAACTTCCCACTTGTCAGTGCACTGAAGAGAGATATATATATAACGATAAATAAAAAAAATACTATGTACGTATATTGCAATTGTAAAAAAATTATTCAGGATTTATTAGTTATACATACAGAGAGTTTAAGTATAACTATTTATTTCGAATTGTTTAATTTAATTATTTGAATGTCGCAGTAGCCTAATAATAGAATGTCTTAATAGCGTAGGGGTAACGTCACTAAGTTTTAAACGACAGATCTTGAGGTTAATTGAACTGTTGTGGATTCGAATCCCAGCCGCACTGATCTGAGAGTAAATTCTCGGACATTCACTGGTCTGGTTATACGGAAAATGGTCTCAATTGCCTAAAGTTTTAAACATGTGGTGTTATTCAAAATGATAGATATCAACATGGTTGATCATTTCACTATAAAGTTTGTTTATTTTAATGCGGCAGTTCATTTAGTTCATTGTGTCTTGAATTAATGCAGTGTGTGCTGTATCTCTCCAGTACCGCTGCGATGCCTTAATAAGCTTACGCTGCGATGCCTTAATAAGCTATCAATTAATATTCACATTCAGATTGACATATTTCTCATTAAATATTTTATGTAATGTATTGCAGGTCATGCAGCCACTCCATGAGTTAAAAAAAGTTAATTGAATTCTAACTCTTCATCCTGGACATATCAAATTTGAGAGTCTGGCACCTGCTGAGGCGACCACATGCTGAACATACCATCTTTGCTCTCAAAGAGAAAGGCTTCCGAAAATGTGGTAAGTGATTTCTAAGTAAATACATCTATACTTTGAGTAAGAATATGTACCTTCAACTTGCCACTTGTCAGTGCACTGAAGAGAGATATATATAACGATAAAAAGAAAATACTATGTAGTATATTGCAATTGTAAAAGAATTGTTCTGGATTTATTAGTTATATACACAGAGTTTCAATACAATGAATGATTTACTTCTAAATATTTAATTTAATTATTTGTATGACGTAATGGCGTAGTGGTTAGTGGTGCAGATAACGTCATGAAGTTTTAAATGACAGACCCTGAAGTGAATTGAACTCTCGTGTGTTCGAATCCAAGCCGCGCTGATCTGAGAGGAAAATATTGGACATTCACTGGACTTATTACACGGAAAAGTAAATAAATTGCCTAACGGTTTAAACATGTGGTAGCAATAGTGATTGATAGTAATATGGTTGATCATTTCAATATAATGTGTTATTTGTTTATTATTATTATGTATATATATATATATACTTATGTAAATATCTGTCACTATCTATCTATCTATCGTTATTGTGTGGATAACATTCCCACTGTTAGTATTCGTGTGAAGTGTCACTCTGGACTGCATGTATGGCCTACTGAAGGAGCTGTCACTTGATTTGTGTCCCAGTTGTAAGATAAATTATAATTATATTTTTATATAATTATAATTATCGGAGATGTCAAGCGTTAGACCAGCAACTCTTAAAGTGTTACAGGTCATGTGCTTAGTAACTTCTGCACTAAGATCAGGTGGTACAATGATCCGATTCTGATCTTGAAGAGATTTTAACATCGGCTGCTCAGACTTGCAAGGATATAGTTAAAATGTGTTAAAGCAATGCTACATAGTACACATCAGGTGCCCAAGTTCTTCTGATGAGTGCTGCCTCTCACACACGGTCCAGTCAGTCTATGACGACATTGAATATCACAGTTCTAGTTACCAGCTTGACAAATTTCTCTTAAATATTTTATGTAATGTATTGCAGGTCATGCAGCCAGTCCATGAGATGAAGGAAATATGGATAGGATTCTAACTCTTCTTCTTGGACACATCAAATATGAGAGTGTGGCACAAGCTGAGGTGACCACAAGCAGAACAAACCGTCTGTCTTCCAAAAATGTGGTAAGTGAATCGATAGTAAATGCATCTAAACTGTCTCGTAGAAAACGACACCCCTTGAAATAATTTCAGAAAGTATGAATTCTTTCTATTACCTTGCAACATTCCACTAGATAATCCAATTTGACACATCCCTGCCAAATCTAGTCACTATATATTGAAGAATTGTTAAATCTAGGGTGTTTTTCGTGAGGTAACCCTCGGCGACTTATTAGATAGCATTGGAAGAGTATGCATAAATGTATAGAAAACGTATCTACACTGCTTAAATGAACTGATTTTTTCATTATTTCATTATATTTTTGACTCTGAAAAGAATAGTTTGATGAACACAATTACTAATTAGTTTTTTTGAGATCATTGCATCTTATATTAAAAATTTGCTACCCTCAGCCTCTGTACAAGCCTCAATATCGTCGTCGATCTCGCCACGTTTGAACTGTTCGTTCAATGATAGCATTATCTAGCGCAGAACATTAATCTGTCCTTATTCAGACGTGCAGCTTTATGTATGCATGCTTTGTATACACCTTATGACATCACACTCCAGATCTTATAGTTCACAAATCTCAGTTTCTGTGTAGTTTGTAGACAGTCCTATACATTTCCAATGTTGTCAACTATGTTTATGAAGCACTTAATTTTAATGCACTTTTTTCATTACTGGTGAAAGTCTGGATAAGATGATTGCTACCATGGCGGAATGCTTCTTAATATCGGAGTTTATAACCAGTTGTCACTATTAGTCCTTTTGTCATGAAGAAACTAATTAGTTTAACGCTTATAATTATACACTTTTATTATTATTTGTAGACCAGAGTTGCAGACACGAGTGAAGAGGAAATAAGTACAAAACAAGCCTCTCAACAAGTTGAAGATATCACTGAACCAGTTACAACAGCTGCTGAAACTGAAACTAGCTCTCTATTAATCTAACGTGAAGTGTTAGCCCTAGAAGAAACGGCAGACAGATGTTATACTAATGGTTAAATAGGAATGCCACTTGTTTCCTGAACCAAAGGCCATGAACTTTGACATCTCTATATTTGAGAATGACAATGACAGGTGTAGTCATTCAAAGGAATAACGCCTTGCGCAGGGGTGGAGCAAGGATTTTGTATATATATTGTTGATGCATTGTATGTGGTTTATGCTTTTTGTGTCTTTGCTGAAAATAAACCTATTATCTAATAACACAATAAGTTGTTTTACCAAATTTGTAAGCCTATGTCCGTTGTAAATTTTCGGCGTTCAGTGCAGGGTTGTTGTGGACGTTGTTCAGTGCAGAACTGTTTTGGAAGACATTAGTCATTAAATTTGCACCTTTTATTTTAACATAAATCAAACAATTTGTTTTCTTCACATAAACGTAAATTTAACTGTATATCGAATGTACCATGACCGTTTTGCAACTCGCATAATTGATATTAGGCCACTTATTAGGCTCCTTAATAAAGCACGGTGCTCATTCCAAGGCATTGCAGCATTACAGTCACGTTGGAGGCAGTACGACTGTGCTCTCCACTCCACCTCTGATTACTTTTGCAATATTTTACGTCACATTAAATTTCATATCATCGACTTTCTTGCTGAGTTATAGTACCTTTTAAAAAGAAATATTCAGGATCAAATTAAAGTTTAACCGTTAACATACATATACTAATCATGATACGAAATCAGGCAGTCAAGAATTAAATACTAATCAAGGATAACTAATACTGTCACAGAATGAATAAATTGAATAAATGAGAAACTTTCTGAGTTATAGTACCTTTTTCAAAAGAAATATTCAGGATCAAATTAAAGTTTAACCGTTAACTTGTTATTATTATGGAGTAGAACAACAAATATAATAAACAGATTATAAATACCAAAATGTATCAAACAATGAGGAGAGTGTCTATCAATTCTATTATTTCAGTTTTTCTCATTGATAGTTTGTTTGTCCAGGAATGATAGAATATTTTAACAAATCTAAATGCATATAGGCCTAGTCAGGAAAATTGACGGTGCCACTAATGTTCACATTTCCCTCAAGTTGACAAGCTGAAGTAGAGTGCGAGTTGACTAGCTGAAATAAATGAATTATTTAAACACAATTATATTTTTATATTATAAGTAAAGGACGGCTGCACTTAGTCTGGCCTGTATGACATGTACAAGACATGTACATGACATGTACAACTTTGCAGCATACAGGCCATTAAGCCTCTCCACCACGTCAAGGTGTCAGCCCACGGAGAGGTCTTAACTAGTCTTAACTAGACCTTAACTATACGTATATCAAGGTGACCACTTTCCAAACCACATCAAATTCCCTGACTTTTCCAGTGTGCCTTGACAATTTTAGTGCCATCATAGAATCGACGTCTATCTCAGCCGTTAATGTTGATTTTAAAACATTATACACATTGCTATTTAATTTTAACTAACACTTTTGAAGTGCTGACATATTTCTGATTACTTTTTGTTCAGAACCAAAGTAGCCTGTGTAATTTTTCAACTGGACTGTATGTGTCTTTAATATTTTTTAATTTTTTTACTGAAAAATTTAAGAAGTCCAGGATTTCCATATGAGTGATCACCCTGATATATAGATACTAGGGGTGTACCGGATTTGATCATTTCAAATCCGACGGAATCAGAACCGGATTTTTAAAAAAAATCAAAATAAACTCTATCAAAGCATCATCATATGACATCAACTAGGTTATTAGTGTAAGCAAATAACTATCATTAAGTCTTATGTTCTGCTTCTTTAAGATAAATTTTGCAACAAGTTTTGAAATATCAATTTATAACTTTTTATATTAAAAATGAGTACCAAATTCCGTGACAAATCCGGTTGGATTTGGCAAAATTTGCCGGAGTCAGGTCAGACGGAACCGGGATCCGGTACACCCCTGATACACACAATAAGGCACACTAATATATGCGTTCAATGATACACACAAATATATTATGTACATATAATCATACACTCCTCACTCCTATGTAGATATAATCATACACTCCTCACTCCTATGTACATATAATCATACACTCCTCACTCCTATGTAGATATAATCATACACTCCTCACTCCTATGTACATATAATCATACACTCCTATGTACATATAATCATACACTCCTCACTCCTATGTACATATAATCATACACTCCTCACTCCTATGTATATATAATCATACACTCCTCACTCCTATGTACATATAATCATACACTCCTCACTCCTATGTACATATAATCATACACTCCTCACTCCTATGTAGATATAATCATACACTCCTCACTCCTATGTAGTTATAAAGAACATGCTTTATGTCATTTTTAAATTTTAAATAAATGCATTTAATTTTCTTTAAAAACTTTGAATAACATCAACATAGATACAAGTAACATAAACGAATATTTTAGACACAATATAAGTTACACTGTAAGTCTTTAACACTAAAAACGTAAAAGCTAAAGTTTAGAACAATTATTTCATTTAGGCCTACTTGCTGATAAATTTAGTTTAGATATAAGAAAAATTTTAAAAACATACTTATTAAAGAGTTAAAATAACAATTGTCACTTACACACACACCCTAATAAGTACAAACACTCAATCATACAAACAACATGTACATATATTCATATACCCAACATTTGCATACAATCAAACACAAATATGTACACAAAATATACTTAATAATAGTTGACAAGTAGTTAGTAGTAGTTGACAAGCTATCATCATCTTCCAGTACCTGTACCGCAGTGTGTTTATCTTCCTTCCAGGCGCGCAGTAAGGCTTTCAACTGACCAAGCCGATCTTCATAAAACCTCATACAGGTCTCAGACAACAAAGAAGCTAGCTCACCTGTGACTGCAGCAGCCCCTCTGTATTTCTGATTGGCACTTAAAATCTGTCTTACTGGAGCAGGAACAACAGCAACATTACTTGAACTCTCAACAGAACCTGTTCCATGCAGTGCAGCACTGCGCGACGTGTAATACGCCTTAGTCCAGCGAACTGGTATCAAATCTACTGTAAACAAAGCCATACCTTTGTGTTGTCGAACGGCAAATATGTGAGAACAGGGTAAACCAGTTGATAAATGAAATGTACAGCAACAGGTAGTGAGAGAAGTTCTTACCGTACCACAGCTAGCTAAAACCTCGCACTCATCATGGCTTAGGTCTTGTAGTATTGTAACCTTTGGGTACTTAGTTAAATACTTCAATACCATTTCAAAGGAATAAGGAGTCAGTGCACCCTGCAGCTGTCCCTCCAGAGAGTCTCTGCTGTATGTTCAGCAGATACCTTCTGTCCAATCAGGATGGCACGATGAGAGAGCTCGACACGCAGAGAGTTTATCGCTGTCAGCAGAGAACGGTAGAACTCGCTCAGAGTACTGTTTCCAATAAAATTAATATACAACAATTTTAAAGCAAAACTGCAAAATCAACAAAAAATAGCATGACGTTGTTAACTACCAAGATAAATTGATTCAATTAGCATAGTACAAATTTGGTATACAATTATGGCTTTTTCACATAAATTTATACTTTGAGTAATTGGGTACTTCATCACTTTGAGAGACTTATGCTAATACATTTGTCCTTGACCTTACTGTATGGATTCAGGGTACAGATATCTCCATTTGAACTGAAAATCTACGTAAGTGGACACATGTTATAATCAGTGGATCTAGTCTAATTTCTGGCACATTCATTCTTCCTTTCAGTAACTGAAATCCAGTGAAATAAAATACCAATGTTAATAAAAACAGCAAGCGCAGTCTGCAAACAATAAAATTCAAAATATCAATGAAAACATACTTTCGACAAACAGTTTTAATCTTCTGGTTGATGCACTCCAACCGATTGTTTGTCCTGTTACACAGTGTGCCTCGTCCAGCCTTCAGTGACTCGACAAACTCTTCCCTTATACAGTGCCAGTTCTTCGCTCTACCATGTCTTTATCAGTCATTATACACTTTACTTTTTCATAGTCAGGATTAGTGCTCTTAAATAAACTAATCATACTTCGCAAAGTACACTCTCTCTCATTTGCAGCTAGAAACGTGCAGGCAATCTGACTTTCACCGTTTCCATCAACAACTATCATCACAAACAGTGGCATTTTTCAATTGTTTAACTTGTATGTAGCATCTACCATCAACAATTCAGGAAAATCACTAAAGACCTTCTGCATTGCTTCATCTTGGTAGTAAATACCTACAAGTTCATTACTGTCAGGGTGAACAATTAATCTAGCCGTGCCGCCTGGTTGACATTCCAGAAATCTAACAGCAGCAGTTAACTGATTGCCAACTGGTTCCTTACCATGCCAGCGAATGTTAGACAGATCTCGTAAAAGTACACGTTTGCCTGTTTTTTTGTTGAAGATACTCTCTTACGAGTTGCTTGTCGGCCCTCAGTGAAAATAATGCCACAGCCTCTTTCCTAGCACTCATCCAGCATTCTCTGCCGTGGTAAGTGACTGAAAGCAACCTGAAAAACATTAAACCTTTCTCAATGACACTCACTCTCTAAAATCTTTTTTCCTTCCTATCTAGCTGACTTCCAACCCCTCAAAAAAAATCATTCATATGAATGCCCAATTTTAAATTATTGTACCATTTATAATTTAGAAAAGCATAGTTTCAAATATTAGCAAATTGCTAACGACTTATCATTTCTCGTAAATTAAATTAATGAATTTGTTAAAACTAAAAATTTTTTACTATTTATTCCGGAATTCCAGTGTACACCCAAAAACTTTCATAAAAATTTAAATAATTCAAAAATAATTTACGCAGTATTGACTATTAAAAGTAATTAACCTTAGACACTATGTGATTGTGGCGATCCATAATCTTCGTCAAAATGAGTGACTGGCCATCCTTAGAGATTAGAAATCTGAAATGTACCGGACACCCTTGCCGGAAAGTTCTAAAATGTGCATAACAAGACACAGAGATACATACTAACAAAACTAGAAAACATACAAAACGCCTAGGCTCCAGAAATTGCTAAAAAATTTCTCTAAAATGAATGGACGAGATTGCAAGTGACTGACAGATGATACAGTATAAGACAGACAGGAGTGGAGAAGATCTATTCATATCCCGACTCGTGTTAAACTGGGATTAAAAGGGAATGACGATGCCGATATTCTTATATCACATAAGAATAAACTTCAAAAGTCTTGTCAAAAAATTCTGTGTCAATGTACATACAACTTACCTAAGATTTGATCTAGCTCCTGTAGATCTAGACTTATACTTTCGACCACCGTGAATGCAAGAATATGTCACACTGCAATACTTCAAGTCAGTGGGCACCAACTTCCTGCTATGACACTTGGAACCTGCCTTGGATTTGAGAGTACAACATCTAGAAATATGCAGTGTGACCTGATGAAGTGTCTCAGCCTCCTTCATCCTCATCTTTACCTCCTCATATGATGCAAATCGCTCACCTACACTCAATTCTTTAATATGTACTTCAGTTACATTCGCTCCACTAGGCACCTCACTTACATTCACATCATCAACAATTTCAGTTACATTCACATCATCAACAATTTCAGTTACATTAACACCATCAATCATTGCAGTTGCATTCACATCATCAACAATTTCAGTTACATTCACATCATCAACCGTTTCAGTTACATTCACATCATCAACCATTTCAGTTACACTGACATCACCAATCACTGCAGTTGTATTCACATTACCTAGAACTGGAACTACATTAACACTATCTTGCACCGGAGCATCACACGTCACATCCTGATTTGAATTTACATTCACTCCAGCATTCCCAGTTGCATTCACACAAACATTTGACGTGTGAAAAGCTTCAACATGGCGCTTATAATTAGACTTCTTAGCAAACTGCTTACTGCAAAGCTACACCAATATCTTACGCTATCGCTCATGCTAGGTGGCAAAAGAAGGTGAAAAGCTTTAACATGACGATTATAATTGGACTGAGAAGCGAAACTGACTATGCTTACTACAAATATTACACCAATATCGAATGTTATTGCTCATGCTTCAGAACAAATGAAATGCCTAAAATGTCACACTACTCTCGGATTTGGTGTTAGATAATACTAGAGTTAGATAAGAGGGTTAGACAAGATTAGAGTTTAAGGCAAACGCAGACGCATTCAACGCAGTGGTTCCGTTAGACTAGAAATCAGTGTCAGAGAGCGACCAAGTCAAAATATTAGCGAAACAGAAGAAAGTGGCGCAATCAAAATGTAAACTGATCGTAAGCTGCGCGTAAGCTCGCAGGTTAAGGAAGATTTTCTTATTCCGAGTTCTAAAAGGCTAAAACCACTGCGTTCTATTTATAGCTATTACGTAAGAGATCTATTTTTGGGTCGAGGTTAGGTCATAGACAAAACTATTTTTTTATCTATGGTCAATCAGACCATAGATATAAAGTCAGCTTTACCACTGTCCAAAAAATTACGTTCAAGACACAGCAGTGCTTCCAACGTTCTCCACACAGTAACAAGTGCAACAACAGCATTCCACTAAAAATCAAATAGTTTTATGTTTCACATAGGATGTATATCAAAATTATTTGAAAGACATATTGTAGCCAATGTTACGCTATGGAAAAGTAGGTGCTGTGTACAAAATATCAGTCGCTGACATATTTTATAAATTGACTGAACTATACTAATACATGCAAAAACCAGGCCATCAATGAGGGAGCATAACACCCTATCTAGTTGACCACCCGACTATAGTGTTTTGCCTATTATTATTGAAGTCAGCAATATTCTATATAAAGCGTATATGTTTGAATAACAGCGTATAATATAAGGCGCGATTATCTAAGGCCGTAAATATAGAGCTGGTATGTTCATTTAAGGCAGTTATGTAAATCCATCGATTGCAATAGTCTATAGGCCTAGATGTTGTCAAATTTTCATTTCTGCAGCAACGAGAAATGTGTGTTATATTGTAACTTATATAGTACTAAAGTCAAATATTGTAGGCGTTGTATAAGCCATAAAGACTATAATATTAGGTAAGTTCATTTGCCGATATCGAAGCTGATGTTTACGCTATTATGTTACTTCATTGTATCACATTTGTGTGAAATATCACGAAGTTTCATATTTCTCGTATAATAAGATGTAGCTATATTTATATAACTTGAAGTTCTTGTTGATTGAGCGGTGTGGGCTATAAATCTCAATTAAGTCCTTTACATTTGCCTTAGTATGTTCAATATTCCGATTTCAGGAGGCGATCCAGCTCCAGTAAGTAATATGGCTTTAATATAGGCCTACCTAAAAATGCACTTTTAAAATACTAGTAGCATTTTTCCGTGATAGTTCATGCAGGCCATTTTGGATACATTTCAAGTCAACGCATTCGCTCAATAATTATGTCACATATATTATTAGCAACAGTTAACCTGTTGCCTAATTTTAGTTAAGAGTAGAAAGCTACAGAGGTTCTTCATTACAATTACACAAGTTCCTTATCTTTTCTTGGAGCATGGTGATGTCTTGATCCACAGAAATTTAAGGCTACATTAAGTATTGGGTTACGGATGGAATCTTTTTGATATGAATAAATTCTTGGTTGGTCGAGTGCTCTTTGTGGCTTATCAAACAGAATATATAACATGAATCCAAAGTTTAGTTGACACAAAATAAGTATAAAATATCTGATTATAAGCTAAAAAGAAAACTAAAGGCAAACACGGCGCTTTTCTTTTCAACGACCTCTTCATAGCCATGTATAAACGACAAACTTATATGCAAACAGTCATCACAAAATTAAACACAATTTACTGCACTTAGTCTCTCTTCACAGCCAGGCCAAGATTTCAAGTGAATAGGCAGTGTCCACGTAAAGTTTGCTGAACATTGCTGGCTTCCAAGCCCTCCCGCCACGACAAGGCGGCAGTCATGAGGATGAAACACAGCATGGACCAACCGGTGGTGGCACGTGTCGCTCAAGGAGACTAAAGCACTCTCAGATCCACACCAACGTCAGAAAGGGCATTCGGTCGGTGAGCGTCCGGGCTCTTGGCATTATACACTCTAGCATGCTAATATAATCTGTTGCCCTACAGCAGAGAAAGCAATTAATATTAGATACTACAAGACTGACGCTCACATATATAAAAATACTTTTGACGTGTTCAGAAACATTTATGCAGCGCAACAAAATTATTTTTAAAAATCACAATCAATACAATACAACCAATATTCTAAGAGAAAAGAGTTATACTTGTAAGAACTGCTATTAGTTAGACCTCATCTAAAAACAAGTCGATTTTGTGAAGTTCCCCTTGTTTGAAATTTAAAACTTAGTGAAAAAAGAAGTAACAATACAATTTCAGTGAGTAATCCAAGCAAATGTTAGATACTATCGAGGTCTGTAAGCCCCCTCACCACGTCAAGGTTGCAGTTCACGAGGGGAATAGTGATTGGCTGTTAACAATAAAATTCTGATTCTACTGATAAAATAAATCTGGGCATGAGCAAATTACACAAAAATGATAACTTACTTCTGAATCTCGATTTCAGTAATAAAAAAATTTCACTGTTTGGGTTCAGATTCTTATAAATAATGGTACATTGTATAAACACACTACATATAATATGCATTAATCGATTTCTCAAATAATAAGGAAATCCGTCATGGCGTCATGTGTAGAGTAGAGAAATTTTTAAGCCAATGGCTGAACACACATATGAGAATGATCATCCCCAAATATATTTAAAACTGTGATCAAACAGGATTTCATTCTGAAACAGCTTAGACATTCCACATGGTACCAGTCTTGTGATTATATGAGATTTTACCACGTCCTCTCAAAGTATCTCTGCACTGAGCTACCATCATAACCCTCTAATTCACTCAGCTCCCTAAATGCCTCCAACATATCCTCCTCAGTCTCAGCATAAGCTACAGCTCTAAACCTAGACTTAACCTCATTCTCACTTAATTCTCCTAAGTTGACCCTAGTCCTACACCATCTAACCCAAGCCTGCTCCCGATGAAAATCACACAAAAATACCTTAATTTCATCCCAAACCAGAGTTAGTGCATTTATTTCTTCAAATGCAAAATCTGTCATCCCATACTTAGGGGTTACATGTTCATCCCAACCTTTCAGGACACCTAAAGCCTCAGCAATTGCTCCGTCGACTCTCTGTGCATGATGAACATACAAATGGGCTGGTAACCACAATTTGTTTTAACTGAGACACAGTACAAAGGCAAATCATAATTACAAGTTTTGTACGTTGCATCTATCAAAATGCCGGAAGGTCCATACAGTCTATACAGATGAGACATGTCAGCACTTTGATATACAAAAAGTAGTTCTGTATCAGTAGGAGGGTCAGTCCACTGACCACAGATGCGCCCCACCTCACTCACATCATCAGTTGAACTGATGACCTGGGTGTTGTCAGTCTCATCCTCTTCAGCTCAAGGGGTTCTGGTGGGAGCTCTGAAGAAGATCCGATCAGCTGTGTGTTCCCAATTTCTTACGAAATTGTTAACATTAACTATATCGTACTTACTCCAGCGGTTTTTCAACTTTAAAGACCAAATGATGTTTCGAATAGTCCGTCTGTCGGGAAAGAAGGCCTTGTGTAGGCAATCAGTTTGCTTAAGCTCCTGCGTGACATACATCTCCAGCATATGCTGGATGAACTCAACCTTGTCATGTCCCTGCAGGTAGAGCTCCCGAACCTTGCTACGAACCTTATCATCGACAAGCGATGTCAGCTTAGCAAGCCTACCAGTATGGTGATACTGGTGGTCGGAAACGGATGGCAAATAGAATAAATACCTCTCAAGGAGATCTTCAACAGAAGCTGATGCTAAGTAATTCTTAAGAGCACAGACTAACTTGGTGCGACCAGCATTACCATTACCAGATCCACTGGTGCTGGTCGCACCCATACTTATAGCCTTGAGCTCTTCAACGACATCCGGCTTGAAGAAGAGCACTCGAGCCACTTTGAACTGAGCCGGGCAATCCATCTTCTTCGTCGGCTGAATAAGCGTCCGTCTCTTCCGTACCACATGATCGTTCTCTTCCTGAAAAAAAATAATAATCAAAGGCAAAAATTTAAATTAAATAAAGGCAACCGAAGATTACTATAAACTACGGAGAGAAAGGAGGAAATATGAAAAAACCCAGCAAGTCAGAGAGGATTCTTTGTAAAAATATGCAATTTTCATGTTGTTACCATCTCTCTCTTAGTGCACTGCCTACTGGCAGGTCCTGTGGGTCGTCTGGTTGTAACCATGCAAGCAACTCACAAAGAGGAAGACAGAAGCTAGCAAAATGAAGATGAAAACAGGACTAGTTAAAAATAATACTTGTTGTTTTACAAAATTAAAGATTTCTAGCAAGTTGAAATGCATAACGGCTGAGTGAATTTATTTTCATAAAAACAAAATTGGCTTTGCAGTCCAGGTCACATAGATTTCCAATTAACATAACAGTGCAAATGACTAATAAAGCAATAAGAATAAAGAACTTAACAAGAAGTTCATCATATTGTTCCATTGATTCACTTTAACTACATTGAAATGCACTAATAAATAGCAAAAGAATAAAACAACAATGCTCTTCTGGATTTGTTTACATACATTAAAATTGAGGACGTCTCTGTTACACTCCCTTTAACTTCCTAAACTTCTAATGGCTTTCATAAAATCCCTATCACCAACAAGTAGTACCTAAATAAATATAATTTAAGGAAATAATATCAGCCTCCACTACATTACATTTAAATTTTCAAAAGAAATTATGGAAAAAAATTAAGTTTTACAAACTAAAAAAGCACAAAGATGTATATTTAACTTTCATAACTAAAGCCGACAAATGCTTTTTACTCACCATCCTATCTCTATTTTCGGCTCTGCGGATCTTTGCCAGCTTGTTCCTGTCTGGCCCACGCGAACACTCTCGCACCTGTCTACCAGCATTGATATAAGGTTGACCCTTATACCACCTGATCTGGCGACCAGCGAGAGGTTCTGAATGAAAACATAGGGGTATTTTAAATAAACATAAGGGTATTTTGAAATAAACACTTTTTTAAAATACTACTCATTATTGCTATTACATTAATTATATTTTATTAAACTATTATAAGTGAAAATTCATGTATTCATGAATGTATTATATATTATAGTCCTGATTGAGGAATTGGTAAGACTACCTTACAGAAAAATGTTTACACCATTATGTTTAAAAGATTAACAACACATCACTACCAGTACAATTACAGGTCATTAAGTGTACTACTCTAAACAACTAAAGATTAAGGCGATTTAATACATCATCATCTTTTGTTGAATCCTAGTTTGGCTTTGGCCGGGATACGAATAAACTTTCACCCCTCTATCCATTTGTTTACAAATTTGTAGCAATTCCTTAAGTCTAGGTGCACGTTAACTGAATAACCATTCTGACATTAAATACATTTAACTCCAGAAATAAATACTCTGAGAATAAATAGTACTGTGAACAACATTTATAGCTGGTTAATAGTAACATAACGCCGCAAATTTAGAAAGTAGTACTCTGTTTAAGCTACACTGCCAAACCTTCAGTGCAAAAATTAGTTCTTGAAGTGCACAGTAAACCATAAAAATAATATATAAGAATTAGGCTATATACAAAGTAATAAAAAACCAAAACCTACTCTGAAGGCCATGACAAAATTCTCTATCTGTCAGAAAGGTGGTGTAATTCAACCCGTTTTCAATCTCGTGTGCGCTCAGCTCTGCTTTAAGCTCTTCTAGAGTTCCACAGCAGTGATCAAAATCTACAATTTTAATCAAAAAAATTGAGGAAATTTACTACAGTAATATGAATAATAGTTCACTATCCATTTATAGGTTTTGCAGATGCTGGTCAAAGTAGTAACATTGGAATTTATCTTATTATCCCAGAACTGTCAAATGATTGTTCTATAATGTTGGAATAATGAGCAGCACCATTTCGGATTGAGACTATTGTCCGATGTTTAATATATTGCAACCATGCACATACAGGTCCGGAGTCATTATGAGATTTTCTATAGGTTTATTAAAATTGACATGCATGTGTTTCATCTCTTTTACAAATAACATCAACATAACATAACAATTACAGTGCTACAGTCCTCAATGACAACATCGAGCACTACTGAGACAAAATAAAGACGGCGAGCAAAAAGGAGATTCAAAAATGTCAGGTGAATTGAACCCGCTGGGTTCGAATACCATCCGCGCTGATCTGAGAGAAAAATCTCAGACATTCACTGGACTGTCTACACGGAAAACGAACAAAATTGCCTAACGGATTTAACATGTGGTGTTAAATGTTATAGATATCAATATAGTTATTATTATTATTAATGGAAACAAAAAGGAATAGATTAATATAATTTTAATGTAGAATCAACATTAGAAACATGCATGATTTAAATTTTTTATATTTGGTCTTTCAGGTGGGTTAATAGTATATTTTACGTTGTTATACCTTTCAATGCTTCGGCCATCGCTAGATTTAGGAAAGATTTAGATTAAGATTTACGGCAAAAGGTCTCACACGTGATAATAAGAGTATATTGATAACAGGAAGTAGCTTGGAGTAAAAGTAAACAAACAATATTACTTCCTGTTTGAAATTTAGTAAACAATATTTTAGTCTATGACCTAACCTACTGAAGTATAGTTAGCAGACACATATTTCCTTCAGCAGCCACTTCCGGCGAACGTATACCTGACGGTTGTACGGCCGCATAGGTCAAGGTTAATATTTGTAAATAAACAATAAATAAATATACTATTAATATGAAGTAAGTATTAACACAAAGAGATCAAACTACATGATTTGTAATCAACCAGTATGATTTATGAACAATAATATTTAAAAACGGATTAAAGTTAATGGTTTTGCTATAATGTTGTAAGATTAAAATTAATAAATATGAATAATAAGATTATTAATTGTGAATCATTAAATTTAATAGTTTTCAAGTAAATATTTTTAAATAATTGAAGTGAGCTTTTTTGTAGATCTCCTTAAAATAAAATTACATGGTATCTCTCTCTCTCTCTCTCTCTCTCTCTCTTAGTGCACTGCCTACTGGCAGGTCCATGGTTTATAACGCCTCCACTCTTCTCTGTCTTCCGCTTTCCTCTTCATTTCCACATATGAGTGGGTCTTTAAATCATCTAACATACATGGTATAATAATTTAAAATTTCTAGTTTATAAAATCGGATATATTTAAAATCCATTTTGATATTATTTTTATGTATTGAACTCTTGTGAACGCGTTAAAGTTAAGTGGAAAGAAATGACTTGTATTCTTATTAAAATGCTTTTTAATGTATTTGTTTTATAACTGTTGGTTTTCTTTAATGTCCATTAGTGTTTACATTTTACTCTGACTGTGAGCCAGCAGAAAACTAAATCTGAAGAGGCTCAGAAGTTGTTAAATTTGCTGCAGCAGGCCTGGTACAAGCAGAGTCTGATACAGTATCACTAACTGTTGCTGCAGTGCAAGGAGCTATCTCCAACAGGTGGAGATAGATGCCTTCGACAACCAAGACCTGTGGAAACGAGGAGGAACATTATGAAGCTGAAGAATATTATGAGCAAGATGATACTTAAGAACGGGAGAAGTCGTAAATGAAATTAGTTGCAAGTCAAGGAATAAAATATAATGACAGACCTCCAGACCTTCAAGAATTGGGGTCTATCTAATCCTAAGCTTTCATTAAAGGTATTTATAATATTATTGCTGATATTTTTATAGTTGTTGGAGTAGTTATGGCTCAAGCAGGTAGTTACTACAATACAAGCAGTGCATTGCCTACCGGCAGGTCCATGTTATATAATACCTCCACTCTTCTCTGTCTTCCGCTTTCCTCTTCATTTCCACATATGCGTGGGTCTTTAAATCATCTAACAAACCTAATATCGGCCTGCCCCTGCCTGTTTTCCCTTCCATTCTACCTTCTATGACCTCTATTTATAGACGTTCCCCCTTAGGATGTGTCCTATCCAACTCTTCTTCCTATTTCTTCATACATTTATCAACTATCTATCTGTACCAACTCTCTCCAGAACTTCCTCATTTGTAACCTCTTGAGTCCAGCTGATCCTCTCCATTCTTCTCCAAATCTATCATTGCCTCAGCCTATCCATTGTCTTCTGCAGTCCAGTCTCGCTGCCCGCTACCATTCCTTAGTCATCTGCAAATCATACATCTTGTAATAGTTTTCCTCCTACTTCTATTCCTTCTTCCATGTCTTCCATGGCTTCTTCCATCATTACCTCAGCGTAATTGTTAAAAATCAATGTCGAAATGCTACAACCTTGTCTTTCTTCACATCCTATTTCGCTTCTTCTGAGTATTCTTGTTGGATTTTGATTATTGAGCACTCTTTGATTCATGTACAAGTTTAAAATTAGTCTTCTATCTCTCCAGTCAATTCCTATTCTTTTTAAGATATTCATCATCGTTTTCCTAGCCAATCCGGTCAAAGGCCTTCTCAAAGTCTACCAAGCATACAAAAACGTCATTTCCATATTCTAAGCTTCTTTCGCAAAGAACCCGCATTGCCCCTATTGCTTCTCTTATGCCGCATCCTTACCTTGATTGGTATATCGCACAGGGTTCTATATAAATATAAATGTTATTATAAAATGATAACTTATTAGATCATGTATAGAATTTAGAAATGTTCTACAAGTTGTTGTTAGATCATGTATAGAATTTAGAAATGTTGTACAAAATGTTGTACAAGTACTTGACTCTGATGGTTATGGCGAAGGATTGGCCTTCATGCCTTCGAGATCAAGCCAGAGACTTCAGATAATTTGAGTCAATGGACAGGAATTTTTCTTAGGCCAAGGTCAATGTTCATGATCTATTGCTTAGTTTCACAATAAAAATATAATGTCAAGAAAATATAAATATCTCAAACATAATTTTTGTTAATAATACTAATAATAAATATTAATATTAATAAATAACATAATTATTTCTTAAAAATTAAATATTTTAAACATAATGTAGACTAATTTCCTGTATAAAATATGTCATGTCGTCATGTGATTCTTACGTGTTATGGGCCTAACAAGAACTGTTTACATATTTTGCAGTAGGATTGTATGAAATTGTGAAATGTATTGCAAATAGCAAATGGTGTGGGGGCTGAGATCTGCCAAATCATACACCACTATTGAAAGTAATGATGATAATGATTTTACTAGTAATTTTTCTAGTAATTTTTATGTTGCTGTTTCAGACATAGAAGTTTGCATGGTGCAACCTGTTAACAATGCAAGTTCAGATGTCAAAATTAATTTGCACCTGTTGTCCACTCTGCTCAACGTGCACCTGTTGTGCACTCTGCTCAGCTTGCACCTGTTGTCTGCTCTGCTCAGCATGCACCTGATGTCCACTCTGCTCAGCGTGCATCTGTTGTCCATTCTGCTCAGCGTGCACCTGTTGTCCACTCTGCTCAGCGTGCATTTGTTGTCCACTCTGCTCAGCATGCACCTGATGTCCACTCTGCTCAGCATGCACCTGTTGTCCACTCTGCTCAGCGTGCACCTGTTGTCCACTCTGCTCAGCATGCACCTGATGTCCACTCTGCTCAGCGTGCATCTGTTGTCCATTCTGCTCAGCGTGCACCTGTTGTCCAATCTGCTCAGCGTGCATTTGTTGTCCACTCTGCTCAGCATGCACCTGATGTCCACTCTGCTCAGCATGCACCTGTTGTCCACTCTGCTCAGCGTGCACCTGTTGTCCACTCTGCTCAGCATGCACCTGATGTCCATTCTGCTCAGCGTGCTACTATTGAACATAAACTCTTACCACATGTGGTACGTACTTTACATTATGCACACTTGTATATCAAGATCTTATATTAAATTACTGGTGTAACAGAATTGCATGATAACTTAATCTTTTTAATAAGTATTCTGTTTTCCTGTTTTAAACAGTTTTGTAAGAAACTTGAATATTTAATTGAATGTTAGTAGAATGCTTTGCGTTTGTCTCTTTTTAGTGGCATTTTAAATGCTTTGAGGGACGATATTCTCAAACCGTTCACTGGTTTAATATAAAATTTAAGATTATTTGGAAATGCATCCTGGTCTCAATTACATTGTACTGAAACTAGCAATGAAATATCCACAAATGCTACTTGTTTTACTGCATCCATTCTTTTCTATTGTTCACTTTTTTCATATTCGTTTCATATGCACAATGTTTTACTCTATAATGCTAAACTAGAGGTAACTTTGTAAGTATGTAGTAGATAATATATATATATATATATATATATATATATATATATATAAATATAAATATATATAGATAAATATATATAAATATATATATATATATATATATATATATATATATATATATATATATATACAGTATATATATAATATTGATAGATAGCTCCTTATTTATCGGTTGAGTTAAGTTCAATGTTGTTTTTCCATCTGCATATTTTTATATTCTTATGATGCTGTATAATCTCTATTACATACTTCTGTTGGTTAACTGGATATTGTATTTTACACCATTTTTGGACCATATTGTTATTTGCTTGTTGGCTTGGCTTGTGTTCAATAGCAGAATCAAGAGTGCTATGACCTTATGTTACCTTATATTGCCACATACCTGTAAATTTCTAAAATTTATTAATTTCATATTATTTGTGTTAATGAAACCAATTATGTTAATATCAATCACATCACTCTTCAGTATTGCTTTTGTTATATGTATAACAGTGTTATTATCGGTATTGCGTTGTGAATGTTTTGTTAATTCTTGACAATTGAAATAGCAGTGCTCTGATGTTGCTACTGTTCCATAAGTCATGCATATATAATACATATTATTATGTACTATATAGTACAGTAAACTGTAAGCGCTAAACTAAACGTTATTTGTAAATTGTTAATTCGTAAACATTAATTGCAGTTTGTTCTATAAACATTTTTATGCCGGCGTAGACTGCTTTTTGAGGCTGTTGGACACTCTCGGTTTGACTAATATGGTTCCACAACTAAAATTGAGGGATGTAAAATGATAGTCAATATGTTTAATCGTACTGATTAATTTGGATAATTATGTTTATTGTTTTATAATATCAGTCATATGTAACATCTTCTGTTTTACATGTTTTCAACAATTGCTAGAGGTATAGACATTTATTCTATCGTAAATATCAAGGAGTCTAACTAATATTATGTTTTTCAGTATATTGTTATTCGTTCATGAGCTGTAATGAGCACTCCATCGATCTCTAGTTGGAGCTGGTCCCAAATCTGCTTTTACTAAACTTTATTGGCCCGCCGTTATTAAACTTTAATCCAGTTCTTAACTTGGATAGACATGGCCCCTGTTTGATTCTTCCATTGACTTTTATGCTGTTTCATATTTCTCTCTCTCTCTCTCTCTCTAGTGTTCTGCCAAGCGGCAGGTCCAAGGTCCATACTCCTACTAACATGCTGCTTTTCACGCTCCATAAAGAGCACACCATCGATTAACGAGTTAGTCCCTTCACAAATGGCTATGCTTTAGCCACACCAAAGGTAGTCTATAGCTTGTGTATAGCTAATATGGCTTCTGAATAATATGGTTTGATATTACATTGTAGGCCTATGAAATCTTTACACAATTTGGAAAGTAGACTATAATTAATTATAGTTTTTGATATGCAGTTTTGTTTTAAAAAGAAAGTAACGTACCTTTGTTGTTGATATTTTGTAAGAGAACTGTTTATGCTTGTGTTATGTGTATCGTGTTGTGCTCGGGTGGGGTTGGACCACTGCAAAATATGGCAACCGCAAACAATATGCTGCATGTTTTTTTAAAGGCGACTAAGGCAGGAGCTGAGGATGGCAAGAGGGTCCCCACCTCGCCATGAAATATTTTCCCCCAGGATTAAATGGTTTTTAATCATTATTACTGAGGATGGCAACGGGAAACCACCTCAGAAGCCATACTTTTCCCAAGTTATAGGCTACATGAGGTATGGATAAGGCATAGACTTTGTGAAGGGATTAACTTGTTGATCTAAGGATTGCTCTTATGGAGCGAGAAAGTAAACTTTGAGTATGAATATGTACCTTGAACCTGCCACTTGGCAGGTGCGCTGAAGAAGAAGATGTGTATCGATGTATCGATTCAGTTAGTAGCTCTGTTGCTTGATAATTAGGATACTAACAACATGGTTGATAACTGAAGTTATCTTTCTGACTGTATCATACTCGGCAGCTGATATTATTTCAACTCTAGTTTTTAATTTGATCTAAATCACTGTTATTAGTTTAATTGTTGTATTTTATGTGCTTATTTACATCGCGCAGTGTTCTTAAATATTAAATTGTGCTATTTACAATATGCAATGGGTGTAACTTTGCATAAGAAGTTGGACCTATATTTCTATTCGGACGGGGTCTTGTTAACTACCTATAGATCTATATGCACGCCAATGCCGAAACTATCATAACATAGCCTACTAGTAAAAACCGTAGTTCTTGTTATTTTTTTAAGTTAGACTGCTACTATTAATAACGATTGATTTCGTTTACACATGTAGGCCTAACGTGATCTTTCTGCCCTAGTTTCATGACATGTACAATTCAGATACACGGTCTAAATACTACTCAAGGAAGGGTTGCTAGAATTGTGAGATAGGTATGTTTAATGTCGGCTGTGAGATAGCAAAACGGCTCTTTTCGCATTGATCTATATTGGCGGTATAATCAAACTATAATCATCGTCATCATCTTTGCTTGAATTTCGGGTCTAGCTTGGGTCTGGATACGAATATATACGTTTCTACT
Organism: Enchytraeus crypticus; assembly: GCA_905160935.1. Classification (NCBI taxonomy): domain Eukaryota; kingdom Metazoa; phylum Annelida; class Clitellata; order Enchytraeida; family Enchytraeidae; genus Enchytraeus; species Enchytraeus crypticus. The sequence continues at coordinate 2,184,494 of CAJHZI010000641.1, read as the reverse complement.
CGTTTTAGAAAATTTTGTAGCAATCTATGGAGCTTAGGCGCTGACTAAACGGTTGCCCTTTCTGACATTAGTGTGGATCTCAGTGCTTTGTCACCTTTTACGATCCGTGCAGGCCACGGTTAGTCTATTTTTCTGCAACCCGGTCACAACACGTACTGGTATAATGAAACTGTAATAAACAGGATAAAGAGATTCAACTTTAAAGCAATATTTAACGTAATATTAATATTAAGAATAACAATAAAAATTATGTCGCAAAGACAGATTTATTGCAAAGCAATCCGGCAAGCGAGAGACCTCTTTTCTTTGGCAAAGGTTTTCCGTGAGTATTCAAAAATATAATGCAGTCTGCTTAAATTAAATTATGACGCAGGACGATAATCGGATGAACCGATAATGTACATGTACATGGCAGAATAATTGTACTGTAAGATACTGTAATTTGAGCAGAATAAGTGAAGATACTGTAATTTGAGCAGAATAAGTGAAGATACTGTAATTTGAGCAGAATAAGTGAAGATACTGTAATTTGAGCAGAATAAGTGAAGATACTGTCAGGCTTCCATGTCGAAGGCTTTCAGCAAAGACAGCGTGAGGTTAGAGAAGAGATATCAAGGCCACCGGGAAAGTGTAATGATGAACGACAGAACTGTATGTCTGATCAATTGTCAGACGTGATAGTTCTAGACAAAATTAAGCGTAGATGTCGTTCATTGCAATATTTCCAGATGCCCATTGTATGATTTTACTGCTTCCCGATAAACATCAAATATTGGGCCAACAGTCGAAAAACTGCCGGCAGTAATTTTTTCAAATTAGAGCAAATCGGCATTGGCCCAGCAGTAACATAACTGATGGCAAACTGCTGGCACTCACTGATGGAAAAATGCCGGTTAAGAGCATTGGCTCACAGAGGTGGGAAAATTACAGGCTTCCATGCAGGCTATTTGAATTACAAATAACAAATTACTTGGAAAAATGTAATTGAATAACAAATTACAATTTTTTCTTCGTCAAGTTGTAAATTTCAAATTACATCAAATTACAATTTATACACTGGTTTTTCCAGTAGGCCTACTGGCTGGAGCCAGTGGCGAAGACGGTAAGATACTCGACCGTGGATCAGTAGGCTATGTGCGGGGTTCAAATCCTGGGCTCGCCCGTCACTGACATCGGTTTCGCGTGAGGAAACTGACGTTAACCTTAGCTTTTTTTTAGCTTTTAGTACTTAAAAATGATGCCAAACGCAGTTAAACTGTTAATGCGAAGGTACATCTTCAATCGCACCTCTGAACAACCCCTCCTATGCGGTGTTTCTCAAGGTTCAGTATTAGGTACATTGCTCTTCTTTTTAATATATCACTCTTCTTAGCTACCTGCTTACTCAGTCCTCCATAAATTTTCAGTTCTATGCAGACGACACACTGAATTACGTTAACATTTATTTTTCCTTTTTTAATCATGCCTCCGATCAGAAACTAACTCATCTCTTATCCATACTAGACCAGATTTATTCCTGGTTTTGTGCTAATCGTCTTGCTGTTAACCTCTCGAAAACTGAATACCTTTTAATTGGCACTCCTTTGCAAAGAAGTAAAATTACTAATAACTCTGTTAATTTACAAAATCTTGCGCTTTCACCTTCTCGATTCACCTAAAAACTTGGAGTCATAACTGATGATAACCTTGACTTTAAATTCCATATCTCCTCCGTTTGTCGTGCTTCTTTCTTTCAGGTTCGTAAACTTAGGTTAATACGTCCATCCCTTAGGCCTACTAGAAATTCAACCACTATCCTTGCTAATTCTAAGAGTTGATTCAAATCTCGACTACTGTAATTATTTATTATATGGGTAGCCATTTTCAATCAATCAATCAATAAGAATTTAACGTCCGGTTCCTCGCCATAAGGCAATGTCAGGGGCGTCTCTTGCATACACTACACAAACAGGCGCCAAAGCACCACACGATGACGACTGAGTACACAGAGACCACAAGAGAAAGCGAGATCAAAACAGTGCTAGTCCAAGATCCAAGGCAAGCGGGTCATAATTTAGACCTATGGCGGAAAGAGATGGGTTTATAGCTTGCCAAGGAATGTAGGCCTACGTGCACTTAGTTCAACCGATTGACCATCTTCTCTCCGTTCCAAATATTTTCCCATCACTAGACAGACGTTTATTTTCTTACGCAGCATCCACAATCTGGAACTCTTTACCTGCTAATCTTCGCTCTTGTTTTTCTCTTTTAAGTTTCTTTAGCAAGCTAAGACTTACCATTTCACACCGTAGACATAATCAATCAACTCTGGCCATTTTTGATCACCGGACTGGCTTTCATTTAGGACACTACTTATCCTCAGCACATTTCTTTTGCAGATTGGTTTGGGTGGATTTATCTGCAGTGATGTGTGCTGTGGGGAAGTCCCTGACGTCATTTTTGGATGAGGAAACGGACGTAAAACCTTTATTATTATTACAATTTTTAAAATTTAATTTTACCCCGTTGTAAAGAACCTGAGGTTTTATAAAAACGATTCAAGCAATACTTGCTGAAATGCCGACCGACTATTCGAGGTCATCAATCGGCTTAAAATAACTGTTAAAGCAGACTGCATTTAATCTTTGCAAAGTCATGCAAAGCCTTTGCCAAACAAAAGAGGTCTCTCGCTTGTCGCTGGTTTGCTCAGCAATAAGTCTGCCTATGCCATTGATGATGGCATATGCAATAATAGTCAACTCCTTCCAGATTCATCGGGCCCATTATTCTATTATTAATATTATCTTTATTATATCATTATTATTATTATTATTATTATTATTATTGTTATTACTATATTAGTAAACTAGTAATACTTTTATTCACAACTGCTAGAATAATTATTACTACATATTATTAGTATTAATATTATTTCCATTATTGATTCTTCATGATATTATTGTTATTACGAAGAATGGCATCAGAGATGAGGTCTATATAGGGGGACAAATCATTATCCTGAAATCGGGATAGCTGTTCCTAGAGAATTCTGGGAGCGACTATCCGCTTGATTAGAGCTCTGATTTGTAAAACCCGATGAGCTATGCCTTTCCGCCTCAGCTTCCCCTGAGGAAATACATCTGGTTCAGCCTTTGACCCTGGTGCTGTGGCCCTGGTGAGAGGGACCCCTGGGAGGCAGAGGCCAGTACTCTAGCCTCGAGTATCTTCTTTTTCTCGCCGATGGTCAGCGCAGAAAACTCAGAAAAGTGTGAGTAACACCCCCTTAGTTTTGGCACAATTTGAGCCCATTTGGAGGTACTCGTATATTGAGTAAATACATGTAAATCAGAAAAATAATGAAAGTTCAACTGCAAATTTGAAATAGAAGGGGCCTTAACTTCTAATAAAGATATGGACCATTTTGATAGAGCAACTTGTGCTCTACAGGAATCCGTTAAAAAGTGTGAGTAACACCCCTTTAGTTTTGGCCCAATTTGAGCCCATTTGGAGGTACTCGTCTATTAAGTAAATACATGTAAATTAGCAAAATTATGAAAGTTCAAGTTCAACTGCAAATTTGAAATAGAAGGGGCCTTAACTTCTGATAAAGACATGCACCACTTTGATAGAGCAACTTGTGCTCTACACGAATCCGTTAAAAGGTGTGAGTAACACCTCCTTAGTTTTGGCACAATTTGAGCTCATTTGGAGATACTCGTACATTGAGTAAATACACGTTAATCAGCAAAATGATGAAAGTTCAACTGCAAATTTGAAATAGAAGGGGCCTTAACTTCTAATAAAGACGTGCACCATTTTGATAGAGCAACTTGTGCTCTACAAGAATCCGTTGAGAAGTGTAACACCCCCTTAGTTTTGGCACAATTTGAGCTCATTTGGAGGTACTCATATATTAAGTAAATACATGTAAATCAGAAAAATGATGAAAGTTCAACTGCAAATTTGAAATAGAAGGGGCCTTAACTTCTAATAAAGATATGGACCATTTTGATAGAGCAACTTGTGCTCTACACGAATCCGTTAAAAAAGTGTGAGTAACACCCCCTTAGTTTTGGCACAATTTGAGCCCATTTGGAGGTAGCCATGCATTCATTAACAATGGTAGACATTAGATCAATGACAGAAATGGAGTGGTTTTTATCTATATGTCATGTAATCTTACCATAATTCCATTAATATAACCCTAATTCAATTCAAATTAAACCCTGTACCTATCCGCAAACTTGACCAAAAATCTAATCCTTAGCTAAGCTTAATTTAGTAATTTCTATACGGAATTAGATAAACTGTATGTTTTTGTCATTGATCTAATGTCTATCGCCACGGATATCATTTGTTGACAGTAATAACAGTACTATATTTTTGAGCGGACTACTTGTGGCTGCTGAAGAAGTGGCTGCTAACTTTACTTTAGGAGCTAACCGCGACCCTATTTTTGAGCGATATAGTAAGCTTTTGCTGTAAATTTGAAAAATTAGACAATTAATTTTCATTTATTTCTTGCTTACACGTTATAAATATGTTATTTGAATCGTGTAATGGGATATAAGTAATAAAACTTCTAGTCCATATAAGTTACATAGCAGTGACTTGCTAGCAGTCAATATTCATATAATGCTCGTTTATATAATTTTTATGTAGTCTATTATCACAATCCTTTGTCGTACATTCGATGTGAGATTTATCATAGACCATACCGTGTAATAAATGACGTGTATAAGAATAATAGTCTGTAAGATTCCCTTTATTCCACTGCAGTTTGAACTGCTTAACAATCCTATTACGTGTAGTAACACTCGTAGGCTGTTGAGCCTGTGGTATGTCCAAGCGTAGAGTAATTGAACGATGATCACTAAAATTGTAACTAACATCAATAGCATCAACATAACTATTGAATGGCATGAGGGACTTTGACACAAAGAAATGATCAATGCGAGATGAGACTCCCAATGACTTATTGACGTACGTGTCTACAACTGAACTATGCACTAAATCATCACAAGGCATCATATGCACATTGTTAATTAAGGAATTAAAGATATTAAAACCAGCATTATTAGTAGAAACGTCACAATTTGTATCACCAGCAATAATTACATAGCTACATGGGTTATTCAATATAACATTTTCAATAAAGCCAGTTAGAGACACAATATCAGATCTATATTGGGCATTATCTGTGTAACAAGGAAAATACACATTAAATAAGAGAAATTCAATATTATTGAAAACTATCTTAATAGCAGCACAACGACCATCAGGATCGTAGGTAATAAAGTGAACCATTGAATTGAACGACGAATGCCATAAAAAACCTACACCACCAAAGGGACGACCACTAAGAATACGAGTAGATAGCACATTACTCATTGCTGATACTGCTTTATATTTAAACTCAGCATGAATCAAATTAAGCTTGTCTAATTCATCTTCACGCAGCCAATGTTCCTAAATTGCTATTATACAAGGATTAGAACACAGTTCATGTAACATTCATACCGCTTCTAAATCCACGCATATTGTATGAAAATAAATTAAACAAAGCCATGATGAGATTACATCAGTTTTCGACTACCACTGGACCTTTCTTCCCAGTATATACCCACTCCCTTAATTCACATTCATCCGGCCAAATTGCTTCATTGAACACCTGTTCAGTAAATTCTGCATTGAACGATACCTTGAAGGCGGCTGACTTGAACACGTACCCATTTTTACTCTGAGCTGGCAGTTTAAAGCACGAATTCACACGAATTCCACTTCCCACGAGTAAGTCAGTAACACCTTGACAGGTGGTGTCCTGGTGCAATCGGCCAACAAATACTGAATTTTGGCGTGGGATCGACTTTATTTTACAGTCGCTGGGGCTCTTTTTACCGCATAAACGTCTGGCTACATTAGTAGATTTCATCCTATGCGCGTGACCAGTAACCAAAGTTAATCCACCGCTGTCGGTAGGCCCATCTGTACGCTTAGGACTGTCAGCTCTTACACGATCGGCCCAAGATCTACTTGCTTCGCTGTTTTGTTGTACAGGGCTTGCTTCAACCCTGGGGCGCGTGGACGAAATGACGCCGTGCGGTATAGATATAGACCCTCTTTGTACCCCCTGTTCAACGTGCACCACTTGAGCGGACAGCTCCACCAGTTTGTCGTTCACCATCTTTATGTCATGTTTTAACTCATACACGACGGCAGAAATCGAAGAAACATCTGCATCAGTAAAATTCATTGGCGATAAACGTCGTAAATTAATGGCACAGAATGGAGGTACCTCCCCCTTAACCACGTCCAGCCTCTCCCACAGGTCAGCGATGTCATCCAGGTCGAGTCTCGCCTTGCCCTCGTCGGTCCGCCTGTTAATATTTCTAGGAATGTCCACCGTCAAACCCCCTGATTTCGGCTTATCCGCTACACTAAAGAGTACATTATTACCTTCCACAATCTCGATCACTGAATAGAAGCTTACCACTCTTGATATTAAATCAGCTTTCGCTGTAACACTTGCATTGTTCTGCCAATAGCACAGCAGCTCATTCATTACAGATGCGCTTTTTGCCATTATAATGTTTAATACACAAAGTTTTCAACTCCGCTATGACACTATGATATATATAAGGAAAGTCCACGAGAATAAATCTGGAAATGTATTATTTATCAATATAATTTGACTATTGTCCAATAGTCAAATAATATTGATAAATAATACATTTAATAATAGGAAGACCGGCAGTAGTACTTGTATAATGTAGTTTTCAGTTTTATATTGAACTATGTGTAATTAATATTAATTAGTTTTTAGTTAAGAGCCTGACGATGAGTCTTAAACAAGCAAATAATTGCTTCCTGACTCTAATGTTATGTTATGTTAATTAATCGAAAATGAAGATAACGTTTGTGCTGTTTTTCAAATTCGCCGTCGATTCGCCTTTGGCAAAATGTTATGGGCTATTTTATGTGCTTTTATATGCTTGAGCGATAATAAGGCTATTCCGTACGGTATGGATAAGAATAGACAATAGACAATTGTTAAATATCATAAGGAATAGAATTAAAAACTGGATGGGTCATGTACTGAGATTGAATAAGTTTACTAAAAGACGTAATTGAAGAGAGAATGGAAAAGAAAAATTTAGAGGAAAATCGAGATTTGGGTGTTAGATGATGAGATAACTAATTTGTGTGTTGATATGAATAGAAAAGCAGAGGATGGAAATATGTGGAGGTATTATATGCCATGGACCTGCCAATAGCCAGTGAACTAAGAGAGTGATAGATAAGAAAGAGTTTAAATTATGAATCTTTGACGTGCAAAATGAAGTTTTTACACCATTTGGATAATATTGATACTTGACTGTGACCACGGTCATATTTCATTGTTGTCCAAAGAATAACTAATGAAAATGAATAATGTCTAAAAAAAACTTAATCTATTTGACCCACTTTTTTCAATTTTTTTTCATAAAATTTGATTTCGCTTCATTCTTCTTGCCTATTTATGGAGTTCGGGAGAGTTGATTTGAGACATGTACAGAGTTGATTTAAGATTTGGGACATAGTTGATTTGAGACGACATCCATCTGTGTAATATGGTTATGTTTAAATAATATTCGGAATTGTTGTTAAATTATTTTATTCCTAAATAAGAATATATTGGATAACGAATAAGAATGGATAACTAGAGTTACTCTGTCGATTCTGTTAGTGACGAGAAGTTAGAGCCTGCCAGTATTTTATTTGTTTCAAAGCTACAGAAGACAGTAATATACACAAAGTAACGGAAAAAGATTTCAACACTCTGTTTCGTGTAAGTGAAGAAAGGGGCTGCAACGATGTTAATGTGCGTTTGTGGCAGACTTGTAGTCGTCCTGAACCAGGCTTTTGCCCCGAGGCTTCTTGAGACTGGGTTTTTCCAGTCTTGGTCTTGGTCTCGAAGGTTCCAGTGTTGGTCTTAATCGTGGTCTTGAGCGATTGGTATAAAAAATTTTGAAGATCATTAACTATTGTTTTAACCATTTTAAAGAAGTTGTAAATGGACAGTTTTCAAGAATTATACAGTACAATGGTGTGTTTATTGTCTTCATTCCTTGCTGATCGATTGTTATATATAGGCCTACATAAAAATGAATTCAGGCAGCTTTGGGTCTAAATTGTCTGGGTTAGGTATATTTTGCTTGTGATATATGGACTTGAAAGTACGTCCAAAAGAATTAGCCTTGTAGTTAATAAGCAACTCATGTAGAAGTCCTATTGACGTAGCTAAGGCCTACCACCTCATTTAATTACAGCTTTGAGCCTGTTGTCAGTCTTGGTCTCGGTGTCGAAGATCTGGTCTTACCTTCTTGGTGTTGATCTCGAGGGGTTTTGGTCTTGATCTAGGTCGTGGGGGGTCTGGTCTTTTGCTTCAAAACGGACCTAAGGTGGACTCAAAATAACTGCCAGAACTCTGCAAACAATCAACCGATTGGCTTGAAATTTTAAATCTAGCCTAGAGACATATTGTACTTTATACTGTTTACATATCTTTTAAATCTGACCTGGGAAACATAGGCCAGTTGACATAGACCAGTTGACACTCTTATTTAACATATTTTTGAAATTTTTTTTTCCCCGAAGACGAATTGTAGTGGAATTTTAACAGCTTAACCTATGAAAAATTCCTCATCCAACGACACCGATATCATCTAGTACCTAATTTTGTCCCGTTTTTTAGCATTCTACCGGACTATCTAATTAATTTCTAAGCTGTATTTCGTTAATTATAGCTAATGAATAATTTTAATTAACAAATTCTTAGATTGTTATGTAGTTATTAATAAAATTAGTTACAGTTATGCAGGGATTAAAAATCAGCTAATTAAAGCTCTTGAGAGATGGCTGAAGGTTTGCGGGAGAAACTATTTCCGGAAAATCAATGCGTTGTTATACCAATGCCTTTTCTAAATCCACAAATACCATAGATCATATACTGATCTGTATCTTCTTCCTCTTTCCCCTTTTCTCCTCCATCAATTACCTCAGCATAAAGATCAACTCTGTTGTCGACCTTCCGGGCATAAACCCAAACTGGTATGAGTTAATGCTTGTTGAACCTCTCAACCTACTCTCCACTACTTTCCTACTCTCTCTCCCATACCTTCATTGTTTGTCTCAACAGCTTAATACCTCTATAATTATTACACTCTTGAATGTCCCCTTTCCCCTTAATTACCGGCACTAAACAACTCAACCTCCACTCTTCTGGCATCCTGTCCCCAATAACATATAATATATAATATTGGTGTATAATATGTATAATATTAAATAGTTGAGTCTACTAACTTTATAAATAATAGTGCAGTATAATAACATCGTTCATCTTTCCAACTCTATTCTGCCACTGAACTATGTCCATTGCAAAGTCATACACATGGTCATCTGCAAGATTGAATTTCATCTGCAAGATTGAATTTGATATCTTTTATACTGCGTTATATTATATTCTCTCTCTCTCTCTCTTCAGTGCACTGCTAAGTGGCAGGTTCAAGGTACATATTCATACTCAAAATCTGCTTTCACACTCCTTACGAGCATTCCTTAGATCAACAAGTTAATCCCTTCACAAATTTTATGCTTTATCCATACCTTATATAGCCTATAGCTTGGGAATAGTATGTCTTCTGAGGTGGTTTCCCGTTGCCTTCCTCAGTTAGATGGATTAATTGCCATTTAATCTTGGGGGAAATATTTCATGGTGAGGTGGGTCCCCTCTTGCCATCCTCAGCTCCTGCCTTAGTTGCATCTTATGTACACGCAGCATATTGTTTGTGGTTGCCCTATTCTGCAGTGGTCCAACCACACCTGAGCACAACAAGGGGAATATTTTATAATTATGTATTATATTATGCTAATATATTAGCATAGTATATTATATTATGCTATTATATTTTATAATTATTATTTTATATAATCTTTTACAAAATATTGGTTTGGTCAACACTTCTGTATGGATGTTAAATGTGGACATTCAAGAAAAAAGATATCAGGAAACTAGAGGCATTGGAAATGTGGTTATGGTGAGGGATGGAAAAGCTTAGTTGGACTGACAAAATTACAAAGAAAGAAGTTCTTGAAAGAATTGGCCCAGATAGACAGTTAATAAATGTGATAAGAAATAGAGAGAAAAGCTGGAGAGGTAATATTATAAGGGAGGATGGTTTGCTAAAGGATGTAATAGAAAGAAGAATGCTATGGAAAAAAAGTTAGAGGAAGACCGAGACATGGGATGCTGGATGATCTCATAACAAATTCATATAGAGATGAAAAGGAAGGTTGAGAACAGAATTGGTTGGAAGAGTTATATGCCATGGACCTGTCGTTAGGCAGTGCACTAGAAAATGGTATGAGACAAAAGAGTAGTAGAGGTCTATTCATATCCTGACCTAGTAAAATTGTGATTAAAGGGAAGATGAAGGAGATGATGATGATGATGGTATTATTATATCTTTATGATATTGTTTAATTAAGATGTTAATTACCTATAACTATCTTTAATTTATTGGTTAATAATCTATATGTAAGCGCTTTTCATATTTGAGTATTTTCCTGTAGTATTAGCATGTCCTATCCAACTTAATCTTGTTGATCTTATGATTTCGCTACAAGGAATTTCTTTTGTCTTTTCATAAACTTTCTCATTTTTTATTCTAAACATCCTAGATCTTCTATAAAAGGTGTTTACTTTTAAAAATCACTCTATATATTTTTTCATTCGTTGGAGGCGCCACCATGCAATCATAAACGTGAATGTTTTGCAGAAGGCAACTGCAATGTAATATATCCTAAAATGTAAGATATCCTTTCTAGATATTTTATCTAGATATATATTTAATATAAATTTAATAATGCATAGGTATATCATAATTTGATAAGTAATTGAAATATATATATATATATATATATATATATATATATATATATATATATATATATATATTTATATATATAGGCTTTGTTTATTTTGTGAGCAGTTGTACCACTACATTTTACAAGAGGTCTATATGTATGATGTATATATTAAATATTGCATTTTTATTTTTAGTTTACTACTTAGTTTTCTGCTAGTTAATTTTAGTTTATTGTTATTTTGTTATGTTATGATTTGCTGTCATTGTTAATTACTTTCTATGATTAATATCTTTATTAGTATGTAGCATACTTCCTAAATATTTTGTATTTTCTACTTTTGATCATCATTGTTGTTACTTTTTCTATTTTATCTTTATCTATTATTCTTAAATAGTAGATATTTGTAAATATTTAGATAATAGTTTGAAATAATGTGTATGTGTTTCTAGGTGCTTAATATTAAAATTTTTGTGTGTACTCTCATGTATTGTTCAATGTTTATAGACATCATCATCATCTTCCCTTAAATCCCAGTTTAGCCCGGGTTGGGATAATGTTTATAGACAAATCTTATAATTATATATATTGATCGAACTTATGCAAGCGTGTACTCTGAAATATTTTTAAAATAATTGTAACCTTGATAGGCATACGTCAGAGCCGTTGGGCCTGTATGTCCATTTTCCATGTCACTTTTGCATACTGTATGATTTCTTTATGGTTTTGTGAAAATGAAATCATAGTCTATATCAATCTATGTAAATCTCTAGTAATTAATATATTTTCAACTGATGTTATTAGCTTAGTAGAGTTATTTTTTCATTGAGGATCTATTCTATGTCATCTGCAAGTTAGTGGTCTAAAATGGAAATAGATTAAGAGGTTGGACAAGCATTGAGGATATCCAATTTGAGTTTAAGCCTACAAAGGTAGCCTTGGAACCGATCAATATGTGCAAATGATGAAAAGAAGGAAGATGCTGATGGTATTTGTTGACCTAGAGAAGGCCTATGGAGGGTGCCAAGGGAGTTGGTATGGGAGATTCTGACGAAAGTGGTAATCAAAGATATGTACAGCAGGGTGAGGACTAGTGTGAAAGTGGAGAGTGTACACCTGGAGAGCTTTGAAGTGAAGATTGGGGTAAAGCTAGGTTTTGCCCTAACTCCTTTTTTATTTATTAGGTCAGGGGTGTAGATAAGGAGGGTAACCAACTTTAAGTACTTTGCATCTATAATGGAAGAGCATAAAGCATTGGAAAAAGAGGTTACTTGTGGGATCCTGGCTGGGTGAGTAAAGTGGCGTGCTGTGTGATAGAGAATACCTCTAAGACTGAAAGATAAATTCTGTAGTTCGGTGGTTAGGCCAGTAATGATGTATTGTGCAGAGTGTTGGGCAATATAAGTTGGCTTGGTCATGATTGAAAGGATATTGTCATATAGTGAGAATGGCACAAGAGGATGCAGTGAAGGGAGTTTTGGCGAGATGAGATGGAGGTTAAGCTACAGAGAAGTAGGCTACAACTGACGTTGGATGACGTGATTAAGAGAGGTATTAAAAATTGGGGATTGACTGATGATATGGTGTGGTAAACGGAGTAAACAGGATAGTATTGGGTAAACTCGTTGGATTTCTCAGGAAATGACGCCCCTGCTCAGTAAATGTTAGTTGAAGCTGAGGAAGGCATAGGGGGTCCACCTGGTCATAAGCATGACCTTCTAGAATAAATGGGGTATATCACAACACAAATAAACGTCCCCAGTTCCGTGCACCCCTTAAATGGTGAGGGGGTGGTAAGAATCCCACGGCCAGTTAACACCTCGGAAACCTCACAAATATACCAAGAGCACATTTCATGCATCCAAAAATGATAAGTGTGGAAACGTGGAATGTGAGAACTATGGGTAAAAAAGGAATGTTAGAAAATGTATTCAGGGGAATGTATTAAGAGAAGATATGTGTCATTGGAATAAGTGATAAGTACAGGGTAATCTACTTTGGAGGGGAGAAGAAAGAGAACTGTGTGGCGATAATGTTAGATAGATTTATTAGAAATGAAAGGGTAACAATAGTTCTACAGGGCAGCGACAGGTTGATGCTGATGAGGATCAAAGCAGGTGGCTGGGTCTAGTAGACTTGGTGCTTATCCAAGTGTACATGCCCGCGTCGGTCTAAGAGGATATGGAAATTGAAGCAATGTATGAAAAAATAGAAGCAATGATGCAAGGGGAAAAAGCCAAGGATCAAGTCATAGTTATGAGGTACAGGTACGCGGTGTTGGGAGGGAAGAAACGGAATTTAAGTTGAGAAATTTGAATGAGGGCAAAAGGTGGTAGATTTCTGCAGCAGAAGAAACTATTACTAACAAAATACTTGGTTCCAACATTAGAAGAGAAGGCGTTACACGTGGTAGAAGCACTGGAAGCGAGGCATAGTACCAGTTAGACTATATTCTGAGCAAAAAATAGTACAGGTATTGTGGGAAGAATTAAAGGGCAAATCCAGGAACGGATGTTAATTCAGATCACAACCAAATAGTTATTATTATTATTATTAACAACGAAAACTTATATAGCAGTGTCATGGCCGAACTCGGTCTTCGAGACTACTTTACAGGAAGAGTTCAATATTAATCATGAGCTAAATAACAATTGCATTTAAATTAATATCTAAAGTAGTAAAAATTTCTACATATGAGCGGAACTTTACGCTATCCAGCAACACTCGTTCTAGTCTTCATATACAAAATACTTATAAAAAAACATACATACGTGCGTCCCAAAAATTGGGCTGCAGCTGAAGCAGTACTTAAATGGCAATATGAGATGAAATATGAGCAGATTGAACTAGAAAAGAAGTCAGTTTCAGGAAACAGTGGAAAAGGAAGTAAAGAGAGTGAAGGAATATGAAATAGGAGGGGTAAATGAAAAATGATGTCAGCTGAAGGGGGTTGTTAAAGTAGGCACTAAAGAAATGTAAGGTGCTCTCAAAGCGAAAAGCTCTAAAGAAACCATGGACTATAAATGAAATTATAGTCCATGGTTTATAGGATTTACTTAGGCTATATGTGTTCAGGGCACATGCTAATGCTTTGATGGCATTTGTGCCCTATATATTTCACTTCATCATCATGAATTTCTTGTGTATGGTTTTACTTGAAGTGAAATAAACACGATTAAATTCAATTCAAAATGGACAGTTAATAAATGCAATAAAAAATAAGAAGAATATTGAATAAGAAGAATATATTGGATAAGTTCCACTCATATGAGTGTATATGGACGTGAAGAGGAAAACGGAAGACAGCGAAGAGTGGAGGCGTTATATACCATGGACCCGCCAGTAACCTGTGCACTAAGAGAGAGAAATTTCAGTTTCCATAAGCCAAAAAGTTAATTAGCTAATCTCTTTGATGCGGCGTATGATATAATTCATTTCGAGAGTGTGGTCTGAGTTTCTTGACAAATATGACTTACGTGTAAATTTAGATTTCAGCTCACTTCAAAGCGACCTCCAGATATTATTTTGTAAGACCGTAATTGTAACCTTTAAAATTAGACTTTGTTGTCTTTCATTTCTATATTTTAATTTTTTTACGTGTTACAGATAAATTCAGTCTTCAAGAAATCTTTCCATGTTTAACAGAAATCAAGAGAGAACCGCTGGAGATCGGTCGATATCTCACAGTACGTCGCATGGTGAAAGCGTCGCACAAAATTTGGATTTGAGTAGAGATGAATCAGGTTCAGAACTGCAAGTCTGGAAAGTTAAGGTTATGAAACTTGAAACCGAATTAAGTAGAAAATCTGATGAGACAGAGAATTTGCGTAAGCTACTGGAGGCAGAACGAAGACAAAAAGATCAAATGCAGAGCCTACAGAAGCAGGACTCAGAACTTATTGATGCCTTAAGAAATCTGATAATGTCGAACCAAGAGCGAATGATTGAAAGTAATCCGGAAGGAAGGAATAAATTTGTCACTAGCAAGTTAACTATAATTACGCAACATTTAGCAGAGATAAGGCGCTTAAGAGATGTAACGATGCAACAGCAACAGCTAACGTTGGAGCTGGCTAAGAAATTATTGCCATCTAGAACTGAAATGAATGCGTTAATGAGACATCCGTCGTCTGCGATTGAGTGTACTGATAAAACAAATGAAGCATCTTCATGTGCTTTTCTGATGGGTGATGAGGAATATGATCTCCGGAAAGCAGTGGAAACAATGAGTGCATTTTAAAGTACTGTATGGCTTAAGATCTGTATTACAGGTGAAGATTTAGCTCTTCTAGCGTATCTAGTGATACAAACTATGTCCACGTTTCTATTTATGACAGTATCTTTATTAAAAATTAGCAATATTAAAAAATATAAAATATCTTACTTGATTGTGTAATTCAAATGAAAGTCTCTCCTGAAGATGTTTTTTTATATACGACTGTCGTGCTGATGACTTCTCTCTTGAGTTGAACTTTATTTGCTGTGTGAACCTATAGGCCCAATCACGAGCACAGATAATTTCGTCGTACATGCATGTTGCTATCATTGTAGTCTTCTAACTTTTCTGGATTTGAACCATGCACCGACTTATTTGCTGAAAAAATGTCAGTAAGCCTCTTCTATGCTGATGAAATTTTGGTTGTACTGGCGAAGTATGTTCTATTGAAGCAAGTGAAAGAAACGGCCTGGATTCAAATTCCAGGTCCGTTTACGATCTTGCCGCATTCAGTTTTATCCATTGGAAAGTTAAAATAAATATGAAAGAGTACTAACTTAAAATTCAGTAAGCTTAGGCCTATGACGCTGTGTTAAGTCATATAAGCCTATGGAACATATTTTTAAACATTCAAATCTGTGATATTTTATAATTAAATTTGGATTATTGATGAGCAAATGCTATCGAATTATTAATAACATTCTTGGCTAAATTTGATTTTGATCTTGTTGTGATCAATGAGTCCGAGATTAGGCAGTACTTGTCGAAGTTTCTAGAATCTTCATTTTACTGTTCTCTTTGCTGTAAGCTGTATTCGAACTCTTCAGAAGTGAAGTACAATAGTAGGTCGAGAGTACTCTGTACTCAAGATCTTAATTAAATGTTTTTTAACATTTTTCTACTTATAACCATGAAGCAGATTTCAGAAGTGGTTACATGTTGAATCCCATTTTTGTTGTTTGGAACCTATCTCTCTCCCGGGATACTGCTGCATCTAAGCCTACGCAGACTACCAGATTGTAGAAAGGACGTACTGTCGTTAATGTTTTTTTTACGAAACCAGGGTCACACAGTCTTCCTCTACACGTCTATACAATTTTTCCTTATTGAGATGGAGGGTAATTTCGGTATATTTACTGTAGTCTGTATGTAATATTTGTTATAACTGTATTTTATTTTTATTATTAGCAAACATCGTATCTATTTTTAATTAGTCTATTGTTCAAAAAGAATAGAATGATAGATTATCAACAATTAATTGTCTTGCAAGAGAAAATCTTAATGCTGCCCCACGTAACACTGACTCGCTATGTAACTATTTATATGGACTGATTAAAACCCTTTGGGATGATGTCTGTTTAATAGGCTATTCAATTCGTTAAGAGATCTGTATCACGTTACCATTACCGGGTCATATAAGAAGCTTTACCAGTTTTTTCTGTGTTAATTTTTATTCTAACTGTAAGATATAAAACAATACAGATCTATCTAATGTCTTGGTTACTGTTATATGAAAGAATTGTGAAATATAGAATCGTTGTTTTTTATCTAAAGGTCTAGATAAGCGTGTGGCTTTTAGTCTCTTTTAACTGTATAGCCTAGTCATACAGTGTACTATAATTTGTTCCGTTGGGTGAAAGTGCTCCCAGTAGGGGATTTATCTTCCAACAGTAGTCGCCGTTTAGCCCTCCCCCGTGATTTGCCCCAGCTAATAGCTGTAAAAATGTCTATATATTAATAGCAGGGCTTCCGTCCCATAAAGCAACGACGTATGCACGCATATCCCCCCTGCCTAAATCACTGCTTAATTTTTCCAATTTCCCCCTCTTTTTTCAAGCGCCGTACCTTTTTCCAATTCCCCTATTTTGTCAACGTAAGTTGCGTCGTTGTTAACATTGTGTAGACGTCCCTGATCCAGGTTTTTTGTCCACACAAAGAGGTCCTTACTTTGTGTTGGATTTGGAAAAACTAGGACAACACTAGATGTCTGTCAACGGGAGATTTGGGGACTTTCTCATACTCCCTCCCACTTAAAATAAAAATGTATCTCTCAAAGAGGCTTTTTATGCCTCCCTTCTTTCTTAATACATCTGAATTTTCATCTCAATAATAATAAAAACTTTGAAAAATGTAATATTTGCTTCATTCTTGAACTAATTGTCTGTTTTGCATCTTATTGTTCATTGATTTTATTTTGATGTCGCTGTTTTTGATTAGTTTTGCTTTGCTTCTCTATGGCTTATCAGGGGACGTCAAGAATCCATAAGTCTTTTATTAAATTCACTTTCAGAGTCTTTTCATTAGGAAACGAAGACTACTCATCTTCAATGTTGCAATAGATCAATCAATCTTTCAGGGTTTAACATGTGGTTCCTTACACAGTAGCGATAAATGTAAATGGCTATGTGTGTAGAGCAACAGATTGGCTAACGTTGTGAGACGAATTGAATTCTTGTGGGTTCGATTCCCGGCAGAACTGATCAGAAGGTCAAATCTTCAGCGTTCAGTAATTTAGTAATTTATCGAACTGCTTACAAGTTAAAAGCATGTTATATAAGGAACGAATATCATCGCAGATGATAATTTTCTGTGATGTTTGTTTAACCAGAGACGTCAAGATATTTTCAAAGGCCTTGCTATAATTAATTGCTTGTAAAAAAGGCTTTGCTGTAATTAATTGCTTGTAATGTAAAAAGCAGCCGTTTTTGTAGTAATAAAAAACAGAATATAGGTATAGAATATAAATACAGTGACATTTTGTCAGCAAATTCTGTTGTTCCTAACATTTAGATTTACTAGGAATAGAGTTCAGATTTGTGAAATTTTCTCTTTCACAGAGGCTAATCCTTTACCAAACCTTAACCTAAGTTGACTTTGGAAACATATGATTTTTGAGATAGCTTCCCAATACCTGCCTCAGTTTCTGCTTAGTTGCCTCTCACGACTCGTGCAGTTTATGGTTGATCTAATCTGTAATGGTCCTTGTTTAGTAAGGAAAGTACCAGTGTTTGGCAAGATACTTTTAAAAGTTTCTTGAAGATATAAGATAAAGATATCTTGAAGATATAAGACACAGATACTTTTCTAAAGTATTTCGACGATAGAAGATAAGATAGTATCTTCAAGATACCTTCTGTGATAGTACTCGATATAAATGTACATGTAGTTGTCAAAAAGTGATAGCATAGTATTACATGTATTACAGCAAACGGTAGGCCTCTTGCTCATATTATATTGTAACATGCATATTATATGAAATATTGCTGTAAAACGTGTGTATGTAGGCCTAGAGGTCTAATTATTTGATCAATCAAACGCTATGGTATAATAATAATAGTAATAATAATAATGAAGGTTTAACATTTAACGTTTAGCATAACATAAAGGTTTAGAGCATATGAGAAAAAGTTCTGTGATTTACATCAATACAAACCTGACTTGTATGGCTGCAATTAGCAGTTAGCATGACTTAATTTACGTGAATGAATGCAGTCACTGTGCACTTTTAGGATAAAATATAGATATACATAGATAACCCTAAAGATTAAATGTTGCCACAATGGTGTGTATTTGCGACTCCTGCAAGTAATTTAACATAACATAACCGACACTGTCACACTGGGTCAGGAAGCATAAGATGCTTACTTAGGACCCATCATTTCTAATGGAAATGCTCTAAGGTACACACTTAGTTAATCAATATCCTAGTTACATTGCATTTATTTTAACCGGCTAAACTAATATAACCAAAAATTAGATTAAAAAGAGACTCGAATTTAAAATGTCCTAAAAAGAAATTCTCTGTGTATGGCAGTAATCATTATCATCTAGATATTATAGATAACAGATATTACAATATCACAACCATTTCAACCATATAGCTTCTTATCTTTTATTTTCTAGGTAATAATTGTTTAGTGCAAACAATGCTACCAGAACTATATTGTCAAAAAATATTGCCAACAATTAATTTCAAAACTATCTTGAAAATTATCTTGAAAATGTACCCTGACTCTTGAGTGCCTCTAGTCTCTAGAAACTTTGTGAAAGTATCATGAAGATAAAAGATTAAGTACTTTATAAAAGTATGTTAAAGATACAAGATGAGACAGTATCTTGTATCTTGTAGATCTTTTGTTTAATGAAGATACAATTTTGCCTAACACTACTGTGAAATAGGGGGCCTACACTAACACTACTAGATAGGGGGCCTACTAATATAGTCGTGTAACTATATAAATGGGTACCGATGCATTTGCATATTTGTACTGTATATATTCACTGTGTATTTATAGTGTACTGTGCATATTATATAGGTATAGTATTTTATCTTTCTAAATGGGTAAACAATGCATATTAGTACTGTATATTCGCTGCGTATTTGTTTGTTTTTAAAGCCCACATAACTCGTAGTATAAGAAGGGATCCGCTTAAGTTAATGTGAAGTGGACTTATTGAATAAAATAGTCTGAAAAATAGAATATGTGCTGACCTCTTTTACTTAGCTCAATTAAGACTGCTTCACAAGTCTTACTTGTATCACTTCGATTTTTGGATTGCATATGTTAACCGAAGTACTTTTTAATCTTATTGTATAAGTCTCGTCCTAGTCCTGTTTATTGTAATCGTAGTCATCTAAGGAAAACCATGAAAAACCTCCTTAGACAGAATTTCCCGAGAAAAAAGTCAACTTTAATTTAAGTATAACCCTAAACAACTAATTGAGTCGATTCATTGATCGAAGGGGTGCTCATGTGAGCGAAATAGCAGATGTGTGAAGTAGAAATGTGTATCAGGAATCTGTAATTTAGACAAAAACATGAGAGAGAAAGTCTACTGCATGTCGCTCGTAGGGTCTACGTGCAGAAGGTCATAGCACCTCATTAGACCATCATTTATATGCTTTGTGTGTGCCTCTGTAGTACAGGCATTAATTCTCAGCCTATCCGCTGACCAATTTTAGGCCTCTGTTTCGTAGTTAGGATAAAATAAAAACGCATTTCGCATTTAGTTTATGTTATAAATCTTGGCTGAATAAGTTATTGCTGACTTCAGATTTGCTTGATTTAGAATGGTCGTAAAGATCATTGATATTTTGAAGGACGATAGAAAGACATCACATCTTACTAGTCTTCTGTCGGTACCACATTTTTCGTAGTTTTATTTCAATTTAAATTTGTCTTCAAAAACAGAGCGACGACTTTTCATTTGGCATGTGGGCCCTGCCTCTTTTTCTTTGGTGAATTTTTGTCAGCTGATTTAAATCACTAGAGGAGGATGTCTACCGACTGTGGGGGGGCTAACAATGCCCCCTCAGTTATCGTGTTATAATAGGCTATGTTTTGTATTGAGTTCTGGCCACTACACAAAAGATCAACTATTAATTCACGTATCATAAGAGATGACTAATGCATGAACCTCAAGATTGGAAGTTATCAGGAAATTGGAAGATTTCGAAATATGGTTATGGAGAAGATCAAATGAACTGATAAAATTACGGACGAAGGCAGACCAAGTAGGGTAATTGTCTTAAATACTAAATAGACAATTGACGAATATAATAAGGAATAAAAGAAGAACTGGATGGGTCATGTCCTGAGAGGGAATGTTTTAGACCGAAGACCGAGACTTGGGATGCTGGATTATCTTATATATAATTCGTATGTCGATATGAAGAGAAAAGCAGAGGATAGAAATGTGTGGAGCAGTTATATGTCTTGGACCTGACAATAGACAGTACCCATTGCTAGAGAGAGGAGACAACTAAGCTGAAATTGAGAAAGGCAATCCATTCAGCAACTCGTGTTGGAGTCGGGTTGATAAAGAATAGACAAACCGTGGACTGTATGTGTCTTAAAAGGCGACAAAGCACTAACATCCAAACCGAAGTCAGAAGGGGCATTAGGTTGATGAGCTCCTAGGCTGCACAAAATGCCACCAAATTTTCTAAGTCCACTCTGGTTAAGCTGTGATTCCAAGGAAGATTATGATGATGACTAACAGTTTAATGAAGCTAAAAGTTTCTGCATTCTTACAGCACTGTTACCTTTTGAACTTCGTTTCATTGGATTAGGTATACGGAAAATGGTCTAAATTGCGTAACGGTTTAAACATGCGGTATTAAAAGTCATAAGGATCAACAAAATTGATCATTTCACTATGATGCGTGTTTTTGACGTAAGTCGTTAAAATGATTCTTGCTAATAAAACCGTATAAACTGAAGAAAATGTAACAATCGCTTGAACGGTCCTACCCGCAGCCTCTTGACCCCATAGCCTCTGAGTCTTAAACGAGAACGTCTGTCTTGATTAGTCTATAGCAGCTACTCCTCATTGTATAGCGGCCTATAGGCCAACCGATTACAATTGATATAACTTATCAATAATAGATTGCGCATTGACCACCCATCAATCGTTAGTTCCATTGTTTTCAAGCTGTTCTAAATCTAATCGTTATGAATTTTAGCATATCAGGTCTTTTAGGCCTATATCAAGGTCAGGTCTAAAGGCCTACACAACAGTTACTGTATTTTCTAACAGTAGATTGGAGTGAAGCAGAAATAGTAGGGCTAGCTGGACTGGCGCTCCTTGGATAGCTTTTTAATACTGCTGTGAACGACGTTACCGGGTTATTGCCTTCTACTAACCGGATAACGAATGGCTTTTGGGTAAATTTCTTTCAAATGTTCGTGTGCACATGAATATATTTTATAAAAGCAACATATAGTCTTTTTTGGAAATTTTTTTCTGGGGAATGACAATTTTCTAAAGTGCAGATGAGAGCTTCAAAGGGGCACTTATGTAAATGAAGTTTTTAAGAAGATTACCACGAGTTCCTAAAGGGCACTAAAATCTTCTGCTGGCGCGAAATTTGTTCATTGTTTTTCCAATTTTTCGTTCGATAAAAAATGGCGACCTTTTTAGGTGTATGGCCATTTCTTAAGGTGAATTCTTTTAAGCTAGGAAAATCACTGGTGGGGGAAACCGCGTTACTGTGGATCGTCTGTTAGGGTGCGTTTGTCCCTACTAGTTATATCATTTTAAAAGTGCCATGAAAAGGGATATAGACCAATATTTAGAAACTCCTGATTTAAAGGCGTGGCTGACGATCCATAAAACCACAGGTCCTGAAAATGTAGGCCTATTGGCCTAATGTACGTAAGAGAAAACAACGATTAGGCCTACTATACACGTATAAGTGGCTCCGCGTTTAGTCAAACTTTTCTTTAGTGCATCTGAAATACGTTACGAACCGGTCATAGATCATATTATTCGACCGCGATCACTATGTGCAGGGTTCAAGTCCTGGGCTCTCTCGTTACTGACATCGCTTTCGAGCGAGGAAACTGGCGTTAACATTAGCTTTTACATTGGCTGTTTTATCGTACATGTACAATTGGATCACATCAAGTGGCTCAGAGCCTCTCTGTACTCCCCTTAATCAATTCTCTATCTGTGGCAATGATGACTATTGTCAATCAGCAGGTTTTAAATATGACAGTTTAGATGTAGCGCCAGTCAGTCAGTCTGTGTTACCCCAAGTCGTTGAGAAGCGTCGTATGTGTTTACTTATTAAGACATAAAGCCATTTGGAGTTATTAAGTTTGTATTGGAATAAACTTAATTATTTTTTAAAAACTAGAAAACTACGTCTTCGAAAATAGGGCCCTTAGTTAACATTTCGAAATTAAAAGAACATCATAGGAGGATAATTTTGAGTCTGGATATATTTCCACACCTGGAGTATTTATTTAAATTATTATTTAAAACTACTTTAGACGCCAGACCCTTTTAGGTTCCACTTGTTAGATTTATGATGTCTTTTCTTTACATTTCAGCCAGAAATTATGAAGGATAATTTTATTCGGCACTATTATCTAAATATAATTAGGCCTACTATTCGGCATTATCCGCCATTGTATACTACTATACAAGTAGTATACTTAATTATTTAGTGAAGACTCTGAGCCAATTGGTATAACCCAACATGTACGATAAATTAAGGTAATAATGAATAATTATGCAAAATATTCATTACTACTGGCTGGAGCCAGTGGCGATGTCGCTACGGATCAGTATGGGCGGGGTTCAAATCCTTGGCTCGTCCGTCAATGCCATCGCTTTCGTGAGAGGAAACTGACGTTAACATTAGCTTTATTATCTTTTTACTAGCGGTAATTGTTTTCTATTGTACTCTACTCCGCAGTAATCAGTACTATGCGCGAATACTCACTAGGCTACTATCCGCGACTATATTTGTTAGTATCTTTACTATCCTGAACTATTCTGCACTATACCATGGCGCAATCAAAAATCACTACTCAATAATCGGCTAATCCTGACTATACAGTACTGGCTGTTCAAGTTTATTCACGGTCGGTTGAGTTCCTAGTCTCGACTCTCTGTCAATCCTTCCAAAACAGAATCTCTTAATTGACACCCACCTCGTACCTAACTACGAAGCAGAGTAGTCTATTTTAAAAATTCTGCTCTCACTCAAATGCACTCCCAAGGCTTAAAACCTTGATGTCATATTTTAATGAAAACCTCGAATTCAAATCTCATATCTCTTCTGTCTGTAGTTCATCTTTTTCGTATCCATAAAATCAAATAGTTACCGTCTTCTTACAAAAATCGGAATAATTTTTGCTAACTCTATAGTTCATTCTAAACTTGATTACTGTAACTCATTGCTATAGCCTATGTGGCTTACCTACAAGTACTCCTTCTCTCATGCGTCTGCAACACGCTCAGAAGTCTCTTGCGCAAGACGATGCCAATTTTTTCTTTATTTTATATATGAAAATTAATGCATTGAACCGGCATACCTATAGAGCGCCGGTTAATTCTCGTTAAAATGGCCCGAGTATATTTGAATTGCTATTTAGCTTCAACAGATTAACTAAAAGATTGAATTTAACTTAAATTTGTAAAATTAGATATAAAAGTTAACCGTTTGAGAATGAGGCTTTCCCTAAAGAGAGTCACTTGCGCAATTCTCAGAGCCTACCAGTGTGATTAGTCTCAATAGTGCAGTGGTTATTGGTGTTGATGATGTCAATAAATTTTCAATGAGAAACCCTTAGGTGAATTGAACTCTCGTGAGTTCGAATCCCAGCCGCGCTGATCTGAGAGTAAAATCTTGGTCATTCACTGGACTGGTTACATGGAAAACGGAATAAATTGCCTTAGAACGGATTTAGCATATGGTATTAAAGCTAATTAAAGTGATAAATATCACCGTAGTTGATCGTTGTACTATAATGTGTGTTATTAGGCCTGTTATCATTATTATTATTATTATTATTATTATTATTATTATTCAGTACATCGTACTAGCCTGCCAGTGTAACATTATTATATTAATTATTATTAACTTTATTATTATTATTATTATTATTCAGTACATCTTACTAGCCTACCAGTGTAACAGTGACTCTGGATCTGTTCGCTAATGACATTGCAATGCCAGCAATGACGTCATGTAGTGTTCAGTAATTTTTAATAGTTGATATGCTGAATGCGATTTTTAGATGGCAATCATATTCAGAGTTTGTGTCTAAAATACATAAAAACTAAAATACATAAAAAGTAAACACGCATTATAGTGAAATGATCAACTATATTGATATCTATCACTTTTTAGTACCACATGTTTAAACCGTTCTAACGGTTTAAACAATTTAGTCTAACGGCAATTTTGTCCATGTTCTGTTTAACCAGTCCGGTGAATGTCCGAGATTTCACTCTATGATCAGCACATAGGCCCCTTATTAACTGTACTTTGCGCAAATTCGCGAGCGTAGTATATACTGGTACTTTATTAGAAGTAATTTCAGTACGTCAGTTTAAGTCTATGAATATGCTAATTTATTACTTAAATGAAGTTTGTACTTAATGACTTTCAGATCACTGATTATTTATTAATCAGATTAATAAAATGGCGTCAATGAACGATTTGATAAATATGACGGAGGCAAATTTGACGTCAGTACATGGCGGAATGATGGATGGAATGATGGAAGAAACCAGGGCCATGCTGGGTGTTCACTTGTTTAAGGACTTATTCGATTTCCTCAGGTTCATGGTCTATCTAGTGTCGCCCTACGAGTCTTCATACGCTGAACTGGAAGAAGTTCCCAATTATCTGATGAAAGTGAGTGGAACCGTATTTAAGCATTGTGTGCCTTAAAGTGAAATATAATAGCATTTAAATTCTGCGTCAGCACCGCTTATTTAAGACTGTTTAGGTAGTTTCTCTTCTTGGATTTGACATTTTCACCGTTCATTTTGGACCTTTCGCTTTTACTAAACATCTGTGGCTTTCTATAATGTTTCTATAATGCCCGATGTTTTCATGGATAGCACTCTAATTGCCGAGTTTTTGCTATACTGATTTTAACATGTCGCTGTTTCGATCATCGTCATTCATTGGAAAGAAAGTCTATCACCTATCTAGCATTTATCGATCCTTTTTCTATGAAAAAACCATTTTAATTGAAAACTGTAACTAGTTATAATTTCAATATGTAGCCTACTCCTTTTGATGCTAATCATTATTCATGCATGCTTAACTAAGCCGATGTAAAGCGATGCAATGTTATCTGCTATACATGTATAGTACATTATCATTCGACTTTTTTCTACATCTCATTTCCTCGACGTATGCGGAATGAAGACTGTAGACCGCAAACCGGTAAACTGCATACGCTTGGTTTGTAAGAGGGTATTTCGATGGTGTTTTAGAAAATATGGAAATGCATCTAAGATGCCACTTTAAAAAGTAAAGAATTACTCAAAAGTTTGGCATGGTGTTCGTAATGGAACTACTTAATGGTAGATCATAGGAGTGCAGCTAGTTATGAAGCCTGAATTCCGACTTCTAATACCAATATGATTGAACTACTATTGGAGTCTTTACTTCTCTGAAATTTGAGGTTGAAGTGGCGCCGTAGGTTCAAGGACTGCACCTCTTTACACTTCGTTGGTATTAGCCTTAAGGAAAGGAAACAACATTTTAAGGGCTAAATAAAAAAAAGGAGCTGCTGTGAATGGAACTCACCTTAACGCGTATAGTATGCAGTATTATTCTTAATATAGACCTGTTTTCTGTTAATTGTGAGTGTCTGTCAATCTAAACTAGAGTTTTAGCTTTCTATTGTTTTCATTGCAATTAATCTCCATTTATCAAGTATGTGGAGATTTCAACTACTGCTGGAATGGCATCTCCACATGCTTGGTGTGGCACCGAATTTTGACTGGGTGTGGCACCAAATTTTGACAATTATACATGTAGGCCTCTCAAGAATCCACAATTCTAATCCGCGTTGTGGCTATTGTTGTGCGTTGTGGCGAAACTTGAAAGTTAGGACTACATGCTAGACTCACGGAAACTGATATCTTTCAATCTTAAGCATCCTGTCATGGATAATGTAATCATGGAAAATTACTAATTAATGAATTAAATACTGCTCAACATCATACACTAACTAGTAATTTATGCTGAACACGTATTAATTAGTTACTAATCATGTAGAAAGCTTCAACGTTGTCCAGATGTGAAACCTGGACAACGCAGGGTTAAAGCGCAAAGAATGGTATAACTCGACTTGCAATGCAGGGATTTCAATGAAATGTTGAGAAAGCGCGTAGAGTGGGACTAGACGTAGCATGAAAATTTACATGACATAGCCTAGGCGTACAGTCATTAAGTATGTAATTTTTCTTCCTGGGTGCCATTTTATGCCGCATTCTGTACATGTATAGAGGGTCTATTACGATGACTCCGTTTGGGAATTTGATGAACTTTTGAGCCTTTCTGAATATTAGTATTGATTGATTGATTTTATTGCGCAGTACACGACAGTCATGCCGATATTTATGGTACCAGAAATCATCATCGCGTACATTCAAGGAAAGAAGATTCCAGGATTTGGTGAAACAATCAGCTCGTTGCTCTGCATTCTTATGCTCTTTATACCATTGTAAGTTATCTAGTTTACCGCCTGACTAAATTATTTCTGCATGATAAAGTTAGAAATTATTCAGTTATTTAAGTTCTCACTTCTCATTCACATTTCTCTCCTCTCCTCTGCTTATCAATAATTATATACATCTCTATTTCACCAAAAATATGGTAGCATAAGTACACAATGTAAAGCACACAGTGACATGTTCAGCGAAATAGAACAAAGAGATAAAGTATTCGAAACGAAAAGAACATGCAACATCACGCACATTTACTCGAAAAAACGTGAAATAAACAAATTAATGAATTAAATTATAGAAAAATATAGTCTTTTACTTTTCAGTTATCGTGCATTAATTTTATGTCTTATTTGGCTTTTTTTTCAAAGTATACACGCAAATAAAACTTCTGTTTACTTTAGATAAATCCGTAACATTACATCCAATACAGCAATTGTACTCAGACATCAGTTTGCATAATTCTTCATGTCTATAATCAATAATTTCACAGTAACGGTTACCCGTTGAACTTAACTTAGATAAGAACTTCAATCGTCTTATTGCAATATTTAGTTCAGCAGGCAATTGACCCAATAATATTGATTTTGAGCTATTATATTCTTATCGAATGTATGAAAAAGCTTAGAGTAGATCTGTGTATATGCATTTTCAATGCTGCGGATTTGTGACCTAGACAGTTCAACACTATCTAAGCCAAATAGTAACATAGGTACGCATTGCGATTTAGTCAAAGAAATTGTCACCTCCGGTGAAGAGGTACCAATTCTTGAAAAAATAGCGCTGAGTGCTCGAAAGAATTTTTGTTTCCAATTTTGCAAGTTCAACTTGCAATGCTTAGCAGAAACCATAGACAAACCTAAATACATGACTTCACTTACCCATTGTATCGGTGTATTATTTATTAAGATGTGTGAAGCTTTAATGGAATGTCAAGGGCCATTACGAATACAAAATGTCTTATTGCAATTAATTGATAAACCAATAGAACTAAGTTCTTCGGTGCATATGTCGGTAAGTTTCTGTAAGTCGTGAATTGAAATAGACAGTAAGACCAAGTCGTCTGCATACATTATAGAATTACAGCACAGACCTTTAATAAAACATTTAATTTTGATTTCTCTAACTTTAGTAACAGCTCATCAACTGTTAACGAAAACAATATTGGGGATAAAATGCCTCCTTGTCTAACCCCCGAAGAAATGATAAAAGGTTTAGAGAAATTATTTTTATACTTAACAACAGAATTTAGCTTAGAATACCAATCCTTTAAAATTTTAATAAACAATCTTGGAAAACTCCTATCGATTAATTTGACAAAAAGCATGTCAAATTTTATGCTATCGAATGCTTTAGCAAGATCAAGGGTGCAGACATTAACTGTAGAAGCATTGACTGTAATGTGCCTTTCTAAATGAATAGATGGCATTACTACAACCAACTTTTTTCTTAAATCCGAATTGTCTTTTTGCAGTAACTAAGTATTTTTCAAAGTAATGCATTAAACACTTTTCAAAGATTTTAGAGAAAATGCAGCTGATTGTTATACCCCTATAATCTTTCAGTTTGGTTGGATTACACTTCATGTCCCCTTTCGGGATAGGAATTAATATCGCTTGACCAAAAGCTTTTGGCACGTATTTGGCCTTTACTATTACATTAAATATTCTAGTTAGGCATCTGCACACTATAGGATGAGCAAACTGCAAGTGCTCGCAAGAGATGTTATCCAAACCAGCTGCCTTCCCACGTTTCAAATTTCTTATAATCTCCTCTACTTTAGCAACCTCAATTTCAATGTCAAACGTATCGCCAATATAATTTTTAAATTTTCGATCAAAAATCGATTTAAATTTACTGGATTCAACTGAATTTTGATGGTGTATTGAAGAAAAATATGTTGCAAACTGATCAGAAATAGGTTACCTATCACTTATGCCATTAACAGTTTCCATAGTAGACATTGACTTTCCAATTTTTGAATTCCAGATCTTCCAGAATTGGTCAGTATTTCAGTTCATAAGTGACTCCTGAAGATCACAGGATAACTTATTATTTGTAATTTTGTCTTTTTTCTTTAAATAGGATTTATAGACCATTTTTGCCCTAGTTTTGCTTAAGTATTCCTCGCCTGCATTAGGACGACCCGAATCCACCCACACTTCGTGCGTATTAATCGAAGACTCCTTCAAAGCATCCCCTTCGGCATCCCACCAGAATCTATAGAAGCTTGCTTTCTTGCTGACAATGCATTTAGAAGCGGACAAGTTTAAAAGATTAATGAATTCATTATAAATTTGATCTATTTCAAAAATTAAACGTGTATGATTCAAACTCATTGGCATATCGTTGTCTAAAAACTTGTGCAACTGGTGCCACAAAGGCGTGAATAATTGAAAAGTACAGTCATAATATAACGCCAAGTCACTATAATCCCATCGTAGCGCCGGTAAACGTTTCGCTGTACTATCCGTAGACTTACAGGCAACATCAACACATACATTTGAGCACACAACACAATCACTTACATAAAAAAGAACAGGATTATGATCAGAAAAATTAATCGGGCTTTCAATCACCTGACACTCTTTATACCTTTGTAAGTTATCTAGTTTACCGCCTGACTAAATTATTTCTGCATGATAAAGTTAGAAATTATTCAGTTATTTAAGTTCTCACTTCTCATTCACATTTCTCTCCTCTCCTCTGCTTATCAATGAATTCTCAAATCATATATAAGGTTATAAATAGTTTAGAATATGGCGATGTCGGTAAGGTATGCAACCGCGGACCAGTATGTGCGGGGTTCAAATTCTGGACTTCTCCGTAACTGACATTTCTTTCGAGTATTTATAATATATAAAATATACTGTATATAATTGTTGATCATTACTTGCTCCTGTTTGTTCAACAAACTTTTGAAAGAATACTATTTAAATACTAAGAATACTAGAAAAATCACTGAAAATGTTGCAGATGAATCGCATTAGTCTGTATTTAAATGAAGAGCTGACCTGACTGTGTGCTACAGGGCCGTCCTGGGTAAGATAGAGATCAACCTGTACGTCTGGCTGTACGACACGTACCGCTGGGTTGATCTCCCATGGGACTCTCCCCTCACCTGGCTCCTCTGCCTCGTCCTCAACGACTTTGGCTTCTACTGCTGGCATCGGGCCTCACACGGTCTGGTTCTATTTTACCAGTTTTGAATTAGATAAATATCATTTTTCTACTTATTTCTCTTAGTGCACTTGCTACTGGCAGGTTCATAGTAAATGACTAATGACACGGTCTAATTCTCCTTTACCAGTTTTATAGTAGATAAATCCCCGTGTTGTGCTCGGGTGTGGTTGGACCACTGCAGAATAGGACAACCGCAAACAATCTGCCGCGTGTACGTAAGAGGCGACTAAAGGCAGGAGCTGAGGATGGCTAGAGGGGACCGACCTCACCATGAAATTTTTTCCCCCAGGATTAAATACCATTTAGGTAATTAATCCACCTAACTGAGGAAGGCAACGGGAAACCACCCCAGAAGCCGTATTTTTCCCAAGCTATAGGCTACATAAGGTATGTATAAGGCATAGACTTTGTGAAGGGATCTAAGAAGTGCACTTATGGAGCGAGAAAACAAACTTTGAGTAAGAATATGTACCTTGAACCTGCACTTGGCAGTGCACTGAAAAAGAAGAAGAAGAAGATAAATATCCTTTTTCTACTTATCTCTCTTAGTGCACTGCCTACTGGCAGGTCCATAGTAAATGACGCCTCAACTTTTCTCTGTCTTCCTTTTTCCTCTTCGTGTTCACGTACGAGAGATCTTTAAATCATGTAACATAATATACCATTATTCTTGAGGATACTGCTTATGAAGAGGTGGGCCCCCTATGTCTTCCTCTCAGCTTTGATTAACATTTACTGGGCAGGGGCGTCATTCCACGGGAAAACAATCCTGTCTACCCATACTGAGAGATTATCAGCTTAGATCACAGAGATAATGGCCCTAGTCGTTGACTATTGCGTAAATCATAATCCGAAATAATCGTCATTATAAATCATAATTAGCTTGACAATACATTTTTAGCAAGGAGAGCTGAAAATAAAAGATACGCATTCATTCTAGGTATTCATTATTGCAAGACCCATTCTGCATTCAAGCAGACCTGCTTCGATTAATGACTTCTGAGCTATTTCGTTTTACAATATCTTCTTAGTATAATTCCCATATATAGGCCTTATATAAATTATAAAGTCTTCTAGTCATAAAAATACTAAGACTAATGATTGCAATAAGTAATTATTATTCATCATCATCATCATCCTCCCTTGAATCCCAGTTTAACTAGGGTCAGTAATCAGTAATCAATCAGTAATTATTATTAATTATCTATTAAAAACACTCTATCTGTTTATATTCCCTTTCTTTATGGCATATTTATTAATGATTTATTCATAATTCTTTCATAGGTATAGCACTTTTATTCATAAATACACTATGTATACACCGACTGCTACCCATAGAAAGGGAGTGAAGTTGCATATTGCTGAAGGCCTCAACGCGATATTCAGTAGCTATTCTGACTTAGGTCAAATATTGAATGTTATGCTAGGATTGTAAACGTCGACTTTTGAATTGTTTCAAATGAAAATTCATCGTCTTATAACGCTTCCATGGCACCTATTAGTTGATGGAGCCATTCAATCATATTTTTTCCGTTTGTTGTTTGCAGAAGTGAATCTGATCTGGGCTTTCCATCAGGTTCACCACACATCGCAGGATTTCAACCTTTCCACTGGAATCCGCCTGCCAACCTTCAACAGATACGTTGCTATCGTAAGTAGATATATTAGAGAAGTCTGTTAGGAGATTAGGCCAACCGTTTTGAAAAATGTTAAATAAGTAGTAATTTTTAGTGAAATTCATAATGTTATCACTTTTAGTCTGAGGCGTCCACAAAATGTTAACAATGACACTAGATGCGTCATTGGAGAAATCTGGGTAAGTGGAATAATGTGTGGAGCTTTAAAAATAGAAGGGGATGCAGGAAAAATACATTTTGATTTGATGACTCATGAGAATCGGGGGAAGCTTGCGTCTTTCCTCTAGGAGGATGGAAAGCCCTGCTTTAGAGTCATATCGGTTTTTTAGCCCGATGAGCAGAATTTAGTCTATTATCTAGTCCAGAAGATTCTGTGAATGTCCAAAATTTAACTCCGTGATCAGCCTAGGGGGCCATTCAACAATGCGACTTCTGATTACAATTAAGTTATGGTAAAAATACTAGTATTCAACGAAATTCTCCTAAAATGACAGCTCAGTAAAATTGCCAAGATTTTCAGTTCTAGGACAATAAATAAGCTAGTGATTTTTACAAATATCAGTTGTAAACGTCGTTCTAATATCATTTAATAACAAATATTCTAGTCATTGGCAGTAGACAAGCTTAATTGTTGCTATACTGTAAAAGGAGGATCCTTGCGGTTATAGAAGTTACTACTGGATTTGACTATTTTCGGATCCTATAAAATTCTACCTACCACATTAATACCTGACCATTGCCTACGTTCATATGATAATTTGATGATGTTGTTGACTGTAACAGTTCTTTTCTCTGCCGCTGGCCTTCCTTATTCCTCCATCAGTCTTCTACGTCCACTATCAGCTGGAGTACCTCTACAACTTCTGGATTCACACAAGCGTCAGTTCTCACTCTCTGTCCTAATTTACTATTCTAATCTTCTTTTTTTAAACATTTGATTTACTTGATTTTAGCTTTAGATTACAAATATCTATCGAAATGTTGGAAATCATTGTTCGATTTCAATATTGTCATCATTGCCATTTTAGCGTACCAGTGTCATCAGTGCCATTTTATTTAGATGTGTCCGAATTTCCAGGATCAAAAAAAGCATTATTAAACCGCAAA
This sequence comes from Enchytraeus crypticus, assembly GCA_905160935.1. NCBI lineage: Eukaryota > Metazoa > Annelida > Clitellata > Enchytraeida > Enchytraeidae > Enchytraeus > Enchytraeus crypticus. The sequence continues at coordinate 2,151,482 of CAJHZI010000641.1, read as the reverse complement.
TAAGTATTCTTTAATGATTTTAGTGTAAAATTCAATGCTAAACAACTTGTATTGATTATATTCCCGTTGGTGTAAAAATGCTATTTTCCAATCTTTATTGTTATCGATTTTGAAACCACGCACTGGAAAATTTTTAGTTATATATTGCTAGAAATTTTCACATTAGCTGGTAAATTAGTTTTGCTTTCTCATGCAAACTCTTTCTGATTGTATGATGCTACTTTAAGGCATAGTTATATTGTACATTTTCCGTGGAACGTTCCTGATGTGGCCTTAGAGTAAGAAACCAGACTTTAAATTTTAGCCATTTTGAATTAAAAGGAATTGTCCAAAAGGATATGTCTGATTCAATTTTTCAGTTAAAGGGTTATTCTGCTTTATACTAGTTAAACCAGCTGTTTCTTCCATGACGGACAATTATCAACAAAATTTAAATTTTTATCGTCTATTTTTATGCTTTCATATATCTTTGTAGAATAAAACATTGCCCTTTTTCAAGGGATTAACTTATTGAGCTATGGAGTGTTCTTTATGGAGCATAAAAGCATACTCTGAATACGAATATGTACCTTGCCACTTGTCAGATCATTAGAGAGAGATATCTTAATATAAAATTTATTGAACTTCTTTTATTATACAAAATGTTTTTGTTAACCATTTTATTTGAACCAAGCACCTGCTATTCCGTATTAAACTTACCAACTTGTTACCGGCTCAGCTCAAAATTTATCGAATTTAAGCCAAATCTATGTAATAATTATTGTTTAATGCGAAGACTATTCCAAGTTTTGGCTGGTTTGACTACATCTTCAATAGCCCGAGCACACACAGGGTTCATCACGGTAGAAACAGATACTGCATCGACAAGAACTACGGGGGTTTTCTCAACATCTGGGACGTCATGTTCGGTTAGAACCAACTAGTATTCTGCTCAGTTCTATTTTAATTGACAACATAACTTACACAGCGATGGATTGTGTCTTAATAATAAATTTTCATATTGTCTGAAAAGTAATGTGTACGTCAGTAAGAACTAATAACTCATGTCCAACTAAATGACACCTTGTAAATAATTCATGGAGAAATATTTGTCTGCTGAAACTTAAATAATTTCTTTTATGCTTCTCATTATTTTCACGGTAATGAATTAAGTAATCGTTGCATATAAAATTGTATTTTCTGTTTTTATTTCAGGAACATTCGAGCTGGAGCGTGAAAATGTTAAAATCTACAATGGACTGGTGCACCCAATCAAATCATTTGATCCTATCTACATAAATGTAAGTATGTAGCTCAGCTTTGTAGAAGTTAAAATTCTCTCTCTTAGTGCACTGTCTACTGGCAGGTCCATGGTATATAACGCCTCCACTTTTCTCTGTCTTCTGCTTTTCTCTTCATGTCCACATGTTAATAGTATGTTTTGTTTAATATTTACTTTAGTTTAAATTATGTTTAGCTGAGGAAGGCATTGGGGGCCCGCCTCGTCATAAGCAGAATCCTCCAAGAATAATGGTATATCAAAAGGAATGTTAGATGATTTAAAGATCCACTTGTAAGTAGACATGAAGATGAAAACGAAAGACAGAGATGAGTGGAGGCGCTATATACCATGAACCTGCCAGTAGGCTGTGCACTAAGGGAGAGATAATACGACAATTTTCCGCTAGTTCGTCGACCCGCTAGATGCGCCGTACTAACTGCTGTGCGGTAAACTTTGTGCATGTAGGATAAAAGCTGTAAGAGTCTTGAGCTAGTATTTGTGACGGTAGTACGAGTGTGTCTTGAGCTAGTATTTGTGACGGTAGTACGAGTGTGTCTTGAGCTAGTATTTGTGACGGTAGTACGAGTGTGTCTTGAGCTAGTATTTGTGACGGTAGTACTAGAAAGTCTTGAGCTAGTATTTGTGACGGTAGTACGAGTGTGTATTGAGCTAGTATTTGTGACGGTAGTACGAGTAAGTCTTGAGCTAGTATTTGTGACGGTAGTACGAGTAAGTCAAGTAGTCTCGATAAGTGATTGACCTGACCTTGACATTAAACACAGAACATTCTACCTCAACACGAGATTATAGCGACTATGAGCCGAAGTCAAGTTGTCGTAGAAACTATAATTTCTACTTTTTAATATTAGGCTTCAATGCCAATGAATTCTATATTTAAGCATTTCAGTGTCGTTTCTTATCTATTCTAACCGTTTAATCATTTATGCTTGCTTGTAGATGCATCACTTAAGGACAATCTACAGAAACTTCAGGGACTATGAGGGGATAGGCAACAAACTGTCTGCGGTATTTAAGGGTCCTGGGTGGGCCCCGGGAAAACCCCGCCTAGGATATATCGAGGAAATCCCCGAGGTTTTTCATATTTAAATTATTTCATATACCAATAATATTATTTGCTTCATTTTTAAATTTTGTAATATGCCTGATGATGTATACTTGTATTTTCCAATATTAAGTGATCTTAACATTTTAGTAAATTAGCCGTCTATAAATAAATTATTCTAAGGTTTTATTTAAATAAATAAATAAAACCTTTAGACTGAAGAATTTATAGAGTAGATTATTAACGGTTTTGCAAAGGCAATGCCTTTGTGGTAGAATCAACTCGTTGATCTATGAAGTGCTCTTGAGTGAGCGAGAAAACGACCATGAGTAGGTGCATTATGCTATGCACCTTGTAGCTGCTATTTGGCATAATATTATCATTTGAATTTTTAAAACCCAACTCTCAAAGCAGATATTAACGTCAGTTCCATCTCTCGAAGCGATATCAGTGATACATTTAAATATATGCTCTTATTTTCACGATAGTCAATTGCTGAATGAAAACTGTGGTTCCAATGAATGAATGAACGATTAAATATATTATTTAATAAAGCAATAGATAAATAAATAACTACAAAAATGAGTCAGTGATTGATTAATTAAAATTAACTAATTAGTTAATTAAATAATTTATTAACTTATTAATTGATCTGATTAATTAATCTGAGATTAATTAGTACATAATGTTTACATTCAAATCAGTTTTGAGGATTAATTCTAAATAAAGTTGGTATGTTTTATATAATAACTGATATGCTTGATTTATTTGTTAAGATACCAGAAGATATAAGTGTCTATGACACTCCGGTTCCTGTCTGGTTGAAATGCTATCTAGTTGTCCACGTTCTGATGGGCTTCTTCTTCTACTCTAGAATCAAATATGTAAGCTTTATTGTAATTTAATTTTCTCTCTTTGTCTTTTTCTGTCTTTCTCTTTCGCTTTACTTCTCTCTTCTCAACAAACTACAAACTATCTCATTTTCGTCTCTTTTTCTATTTGCTCCCTCCCCTTTCTCAGTCTATTTATTGGTTGGAAATTCTATCAGATTCTTCATTCGACTGTGTTTTGTTCTCAAGATGAAGCCAATATTATGGCACATCGATAAGAGTTTCAGATTTCTAGTTATGGAAAGGGTCTTTATTGCCTTGATAACTTAATATTTGCTTTTTGCATTTTATGAACCTTTTTCGACTCTGACTTAACGTTGAGTCTGAAACGTTAATTTTCAAAGAATTCTAATCAGTCGTCTAGTTACTGCTCAGCGGAGAAAACGAATTCAAAACTACGCTACGTCCTGCGAGGTCACTGAATTAAACTCGTATAAATTATACTTAATGAAAATGAATACAAAGGCACAGTTTCTAAAATGTTCTATCCACACAAAATAGTTTTTGCCTTCATTAACAAATGATTTAATTCATTTATTCCTTTTAGATGCCATCGATGACATACATGTGGGGACTGGCTAGTTTCATATTCCTAGGAGTATGCGCCATGGGCTATTTGCTGGAGCTCAAGTGAGTTATCAGTTTTCATTATTTAACTCATCACTGTTCTAGCGACTTTCCAAAACCTGCAAAATGGAAGAAATGTGAGCGTTATTAGTTTTATGTTCTGCAAACAAATCCAGATTACATCTAAATTAGATTACATCAAACTTACATTGAAAGTGAAGGCTGTTCTAAGAATATATTCCGGAATGTTATGTATCTACACAGTCAGAAATTATTCTTGTATTAATAACTTAGCGAACTATTCGAAGCATCTCTCCGAGGAGCAACCAGCGCAGGCAGGTGAAGGTGAAACTTAATGAGTAAACACTTCCAAATTATAAAATGTTTGCGTTGAAATCGTTTAATTTTGTAACAAAAAAGCTTAGAGGTGTATAAAAGGCTTTGTCTTAATTCTTTCTCTTAATTCCTCTTAGAATACCCAGAGCTACGTTCACAGGCGGTTCGACGTTGATTCGATCCGATCGTCTCCTGCTCCTCATGATAGGGTGCTATCCATTCGGCAAACCTAAGGACAACGTTATACGTTACATGTTGTTTGTTTTTAGGCCATATGCTCCTAAGCTGGAGCTGGTGCGTTGCTGTAGCTACTTCCTAGCGGGATACGTCCTGCCGAACACTTTCAACGGAAACCCCGCCATGACCTACGCTCTGCACTTCATCTTCATCGCATCAATCGCTCTGTGGCTCAGTAATCTGAGTCTGCTCAGAGGAGGGTTCAGAGCCAGCGCCAAGAAAGTGGACTAACCATCCGTGCGAGCTCAGTCTTCAACACTCTGTAAATAGTTAAACGTTAAATGCATTTGTGAACATTTCCCATAACGGAAGATACTTGTATCGTTTGATCGTAATTGATATCGTTCAAGTCCAAATTCTGTCATTTCTTTTATCAATACCGAAGTAGCAAGTTAGAGAGTTATATAGTCGCTCACGATGATGTCGAACGCTATAAAGCCACTCTTAACAGATGCAGCTATGATTTTTGTTTGTTCTGAAGCAATCATTTTTCTAGTAGTGTCATGGCTTGTGGCCGATCTTCGAGACTGCTTTACACGTTTCGAACACTGAATTTTAACCATTTCCATAATTAATCATATCGCAGATATTGATAGCGCCAATTGCAATTTAATTAAGTTAAAGGAATTAAAAGCTATTGTCCATTAATTCGCCGTAATCCAGCGATAAGCCACTGTAATTCAGCCACATTTCGACATGATCCAGCGTAAATGCGCCTTAATCCGCGTAAGCCACAAAATCCACTTTAATCCGCCTTGATGCTTTTTAATCCAGCAGGGTTAATCCGCTTTAATATCTACTACGTTTCATCGTTAATTTTCCTTAATACGCGTCAATGCTTCTTATATTCCAGTGTTAATCCACTTGATCTAGCGATAATATTCCCAAATTCGCCCTGATGCAAGATATTCCGCTATAATCGCGCGGCAGTCCGCTTTAACAGGACACTAATCCTCTTTAATCCCACCAAATCTAGCGTTATGATTGTCTCAATAGTGTAGGGGTAACGTCATGAAGTTTTAAATGGCATATCCTGAGGTGAATTGAACCCTCCTGGGTTCGAATCCCAGACGCGCTGGTTATACGAAAAATGGTCTAAATTTCCGAACGCTGTAAACATGTGGTATTAAAAGGGATAGATATCAACATAGTTGATCATTTCACTAAAATGCGTATTTACTTTTACTACGAGCCTTAATCCAGCGCTAATCCGCCATAATTCGCCTTTACCCCTTTTACTCCACGTTAATCCGATTTAGTCCACTCTTTTACAGCGATCATCCGTCTCATTCCGCTTAACTTTGCCTTATTCCGTGTTATAACCTGATTTGATTCGCTTTAATCCAGTATTAATACGCCTAATACGTATAGGCTTTTCCACCTTGTTCCGCTCTAGTCCACGCTAATCTGCTTTAATCGGCCTTATAATCTAGGGTTAAATCGCCTTAACCCGCATTAATCCTGTTTGATTATTAAGTATTAGTCATTAACAATTTGAAATTAATTATTAACAAATTATTCGTGTAATTAATAACTATTAAATATTCATGGTATCGTAAGGTGCAGGACTGCATATAGAGGAGACATGACTTGCGATGTTGCCATTTCAGAGCTGAATGTTATTGAAAGAGGGTGGAATATCGTAAAGGATAAAGTCAGATCTGCATCAAGTTACAACCAAAAGGAAACTGACTGAGAGGCTACGACAAGTCTGGCATCTTGAAGCTCAAGTGTACAGTTTAAGCACATTCGGAGTATGCTAGGGCCAATCAGAGTCATGATCAATGCTAGGAGAGGCACAACGAAATACTGAAATGAATCCTATATTAACGATTAATAATCGCTCAGTAACATCATGTTTTGCGTATAATTGTGCACAATAAAATAATTGCAATTCTTCAAACATTTCTTCAGTGTTTATATTATATACGAACAACACTGTATCTAAATGCTATTTTAAGCTAGTATAAAAAGTACTACAATATAAAATACATAAAGTATGAATATATAGGGCGTATATATATATACATGTATATATATATATATATATATATATATATATATATATATATACATACATTTTTTATATATACATGTATATTTGTATATTAATAGACTTACGTGGAGACAATGCCGCACGTCGGCCACTATGAGAATCAAAATGAACCCTGCCTTGATTTGCCCTTCATTCAGCTGCATTCCTAGACAAACTATCCATGTAGGCTGTTATGTAGGCCAATTAGTCTTTTATAATGGCCTATGAGGCTATGATATAGGCATATGAGGCTATGATATAGGCATATGAGGCTGTAATATAGGCCTATGAGGCTGTGATAAAGGCCTATGAGGCTAAGTTATAGGCCTATGAGGCAATGTTATAGGCCTAGGAGGCTAAGTTATAGGCCTATGAGGCTATGATATAGGCCTATAAGGCTATGTTATAGGCCTATAAGGCTATGTTATAGGCCTATGAGCTGGGGCGGATCCAGGAATTTTTTAAGGGGAGCCCGAAATTTTTTGAGAGTGTACACATTTTTTGCTTACTCTCCGCCTTCGAAATATGCTAGGGGGGCTCAAAACCTTTCACTACTGTCCTCGGCTCATAGAGTGAGTGTATCCCCGTATCATACCCCCCTCCCCACTCGTACACGTACTAATGTGAGAGGAAATCCTAAACTGCCTAAATTCCTACAGTTGTTTTGGAAAAATGTGGGTTCATTGAGAGACTCAGCTGATCTGGACGAAGTGCAAAAGTGACCTATTTTTGACGGTAAGGGCAGGGGCTTAAGCCTTTTCCAAACAAGGCTGTTTGCACCACTGCACCGGCCTCCGGGACAGAGTTCACATTTTTTACTTACACCCTCTTTTCCTTTTATAGCCAACGTGTACAATGGCTAGAGTGAAAATTGAGAGCTTGTGTAACGATAAGCATTTTTCGGGCCCCGTTCCATCATACAGGGCTCCCAGTATACCAAATTTGGGCTCCTAATCCCATACTTGAGCTAGTTGAACTGAGTTCCCTCTCGTATCCTCCTCCCTAACCACTGCCCTAACAAATATATTGACACATAGAAATTGCCATAGAAACAATGAAAATATTGTTTAATATTTTTATCGCCGGGTCTAAGGGGGCGGCGCGGGGGAAGGGCGGACCCCCTGGATCCGCCACTGCCTATGAAGATGTGATATAGGCCTATGAGGCTGTCATAGCCCTATGTATGAGGCTATGTTATAGTCATATGAGACTATATATGTTATGGGCCTACGAGGCTGTACATACATACATGGGCATACAGGCCGATGCGGTAATGTTATAGGCTTATGAGGCTGTTATAGGCCTGTTGTGGTTGCCTATTGGTAGGGTTTGATGTCGTTGATTTTAGGCTTTATGTAGTTGTTACAATAATCGTATTTCTAGTTTAAATAATATGTTGAATAAATGCAATATAGTTAAGTTTCATATTCATCTTGGGTCCGTATAAACTCACATGTGTGGTATATCAATAAAGCAATCAAGCCGTAAATCTATCAGAGTAAAGAGAATGCGGGAACCACGAGTACGGTATAGAGATGTGATTATTTATACAGATGCAGTGACTACACTGTAGCTGAAATACGCCGGCTGTACATTGTTAGTATAAAAGAGGTACAGGGAGTATTCGCTCCCCAATAAACAATGAAATGTTATGTAGTAACAAATGTAGACTTAAAGATTTCATTTAGTGTAAACATTGTAAATTAGTACTTCGGGTTAAATCGAGGTAAGATAACGTTTGGATTATTGATATTACTTTATTGTTAGCTGAAAATGAATGTTAATGTTCAAATCAAAAGGGTCTCACCTAAAAATATACATTGGGTGTCACCACAGTGAAACTGTAATTTACACTAGATGTCGTCTAAGCAGACATAATCAAAGATTGGTAGGAATACGTTAACTAAGTTTAACGTCAAGTTTGTCCGTTGTTAATGATATAAGCATCTAGTTGATTGCACTGTATATTATGATGGTAAATGCGAAATAGTAGTATGTGTAAGAAATAGACGCAAAGTAGTAAATTACGTAGCTTAGAGAATATTGTTATTTTAGTAATTTTGATTATTGTATGTTTTATATTTTGTGTTATGATTAGATATAATTTATGTCTTGCACTACTGATACTGTTAATTATGGAATTAGTCAGTAGTGTTGGAATGCTGTAACATATAATCATATATTTTATATGAAAAGATACATCAAAGATTAGACTACAAATTGTGAAAGGTTAGCAGTTGAGCTAAGACATAGATTTCTTTAGATAACCTGAGCATGCCAGTGATTGACCTAAATAGAGAGTATAGAATGCGGGAATGGACATCTGGAAGGACGACGTTATAAGATGCAAGTCTGAATTCATCCGAATGCTGGAAAAGCAATTAAGAGATCGCTAATGGCACGAGTGATAGTTTCATTGTCTTGGAATGTCTGATAGATTAAAGAGAATTGTTTGTGTGATCTAAGGCCGGAATCATAGGATAAATCACGGAAGTCAAACTAAGAAGTCAACTGTGATTGGAGGATTAGATTATCTTAAATATAATGAATTAACTCTATTGGACAGTACATAGGAAGAAGGCGCGGTTTAGCAGGAATAGAAAGACCTCAGATGAGAATAGAGGAGAGAAGAGTTAGTTAGGGAGAGATAGTCTAAGAATAAGGAGCTAAGGAAAGAAGAGTCCAAGAGAAGAGGGTTAAGGAAAGAGCAGTCTAAGAGAAGGGAGTCAAGCTGAGTAAAGTCTAGTAGAAGTGAAGAAACAGCTAAGTCGAGATCAAGACAAGTTGAATCTGGCTAAGTCCAAGGGCTGTTTAGAAAAGACTTAGAAGTTTGTCACAGACAGTAACAGAAAGAATTTAGAGTAAAGATAGTAGAATAGTAGAAGAGATAAAGATTCATAGGGAGTAAAAGTTAAAGATATTTATATATAGATATTTATACATATGTTTATATATCAAGTTTAAGTGGTAGAATTAGGGACTGATCATAACTGTGAAAGCGTATTGCCTGTCTAGAATAATTAGTTGAATAGAACATTGGTGTCTTGCTAGAATTGTAATTGCTAATTAATTAATAATAATAAACTCTGATCATATTACCAATGACTGTTTTCTATTAATGTGTCGTTTTATCGTGATTCATTAGTAAGAAGCAACAATACAAATAGGCGACGGCCAATTAATAAAATACTACCTGTGAGTCACTAGTTTCCCAAGTCAGAGGTTCTCAGAGAGTAAGTGTTTTAAGAACGACAACAAACACAAGACAACACAACGCAATAGTATTAGCAGAACCTCTGATATATAGTTATATTAACTACAATATTGTTGCTTAACCTAGCTCTTCCTCTTACGTTTTCTGAATAAAGTTCTACTACTAAAACAAATAATTCTTATTTTGTAGTTTATTTTCAAACCCAAAGATACTATAGACAATCACGTAACTAAAAACAAACAAACAAATACACAGAAATTAAAGTCAAATAAAATGTCAAGCCAATACAAATATACATAATAAAAATAGAGAGAGAGAGAGAACGAGAGAGCGAGAGAGAGAGCGTGCGTACCATTAGTAAAGATATCTTTGTGATGATATATCAAAGGTTCTGCTAATACTATTGCGTTGTGTTGTCTTGTGTTTGTTGTCGTTCTTAAAACATATAATCTCTGAGAACCTCTGACTTGGGAAACTAGTGACTCACAGGTAGTATTTTATTAATTGGCCGTCGCCTATTTGTATTGTTGCTTCTTACTAATGAATCACGATAAAACGACACATTAATAGGAAACAGTCATTGGTAATATGATCAGAGTTTATTATTAGTAATTAATTAGCAATTACAATTCTAGCAAGACACCAATGTTCTATTCAACTAATTATTCTAGACAGGCAATACGCTTTCACAGTTATGATCAGTCCCTAATTCTACCACTTAAACTTGATATAGAAACATATGTATAAATATCTATATATAAATATCTTTAACTTTTACTCCCTATGAATCTTTATATCTTCTACTATTCTACTATCTTTACTCTAAATTCTTTCTGTTACTGTCTGTGACAAACTTCTAAGTCTTTTCTAAACAGCCCTTGGACTTAGCCAGATTCAACTTGTCTTGATCTCGACTTAGCTGTTTCTTCACTTCTACTAGACTTTACTCAGCTTGACTCCCTTCTCTTAGACTGCTCTTTCCTTAACCCTCTTCTCTTGGACTCTTCTTTCCTTAGCTCCTTATTCTTAGACTATCTCTCCCTCACTAACTCTTCCTCCTCTATTCTCATCTGAGGTCTTTCTATTCCTGCTAAACCGCGCCTTCTTCCTATGTACTGTCCAATAGAGTTAATTCATTATATTTAAGATAATCTAATCCTCCAATCACAGTTGACTTCTTAGTTTGACTTCCGTGATTTATCCTATGATTCCGGCCTTAGATCACACAAACAATTCTCTTTAATCTATCAGACATTCCAAGACAATGAAACTATCACTCGTGCCATTAGCGATCTCTTAATTGCTTTTCCAGCATTCGGATGAATTCAGACTTGCATCTTATAACGTCGTCCTTCCAGATGTCCATTCCACATTCTATACTCTCTATTTAGGTCAATCACTGGCATGCTCAGGTTATCTAAAGAAATCTATGTCTTAGCTCAACTGCTAACCTTTCACAATTTGTAGTCTAATCTTTGATGTATCTTTTCATATAAAATATATGATTATATGTTACAGCATTCCAACACTACTGACTAATTCCATAATTAACAGTATCAGTAGTGCAAGACATAAATTATATCTAATCATAACACAAAATATAAAACATACAATAATCAAAATTACTAAAATAACAATATTCTCTAAGCTACGTAATTTACTACTTTGCGTCTATTTCTTACACATACTACTACTTCGCATTTACCATCATAATATACAGTGCAACCAACTAGATGCTTATATCATTAACAACGGACAAACTTGACGTTAAACTTAGTTAACGTATTCCTACCAATCTTTGATTATGTCTGCTTAGACGACATCTAGTGTAAATTACAGTTTCACTGTGGTGACACCCAATGTATATTTTTAGGTGAGACCCTTTTGATTTGAACATTAACATTCATTTTCAGCTAACAATAAAGTAATATCAATAATCCAAACGTTATCTTAACTCGATTAAACCCGAAGTACTAATTTACAATGTTTACACTAAATGAAATCTTTAAGTCTACATTTGTTACTACATAACATTTCATTGTTTATTGGGGAGCGAATACTCCCTGTACCTCTTTTATACTAACAATGTACAGCCGACGTATCTCAGCTACAGTGTAGTCACTGCATCTGTATAAATAATCACATCTCTATACCGTACTCGTGGTTCCCGCATTCTCTTTACTCTGATAGATTTACGGCTTGATTGCTTTATTGATATACCACACATGTGAGTTTATACGGACCCAAGATGAATATGAAACTTAACTATATTGCATTTATTCAACATATTATTTAAACTAGAAATACGATTATGGTAACAATGACATCAGCAAGTCATGCAGCAATACCAAAATATACTTAAATTGGAATTAATCTTTACTTATAATTCTATGACACTATATATATATATATATATATATATATATATATATATATATATACATATATATTCTTATAATGCATATTACCTGCATATCTTAGCAATATTTCCATTGAAACATACATAGTTCAAATATTATAAGATTATCACCATGTTCGCTTAATATCTCAAACGCGTAAAAATTATCAAATCCATTGTAACGAACGGGGTTTCTTTTGGTTTGACGAGCATGCGGCTGGCGAGGCCTCCCGTGTTACAGCGAGTGGAACGTATTTCTCTCACCTCAATATTGGGTCCCGGGAACCCGGGACATCGGGTTTTGGCGACCCAGCCTGAATCGGGAGTGGGGACTCACTCCACGTCGTCACGTTGTAGTATAATATTATGGTATGGCCGGCAGCGATTCGAGATAGCAACGACTACGTTAAATTGTCTATTCAGGTACCGCTTGACAGGAGGAACCGAGGGTGCTGCATCTCGAATGGCCTATCCTTTCTCAACTTCTATCTGTTAATTCGAGGGCCGATCCCCTTGCTTCTTTCATAGATTCTCTTCCGTAATGTGATTCTCGGCACGAAGTGATATGATGATCCGAACCGGGAGTAGAAGCGTACTCCGCGTCTGCTATATTTTAGGCAATTACGGTTGAGTTTGTGCCATGCTTCTTAGTCTTCAAACTGGTTGTAGTAGATAATGTTATGATTGGTTGTTTAACTGCGACGAACTTTATTCTTCTTTACCATATTAAAACTTCCCTATATATCCTTTTTAGACTTATTCTTCCCTATTCTTTTAATATTGGTCTTTTCGTAGTTCCTTCTTTCATCCATCGTTGCGGAAGTAGTAGTATAATTGGCCTTCCGTGTAGTCGATGAGAAATTCGTGATAGTCAACTGGTAATTGGTGATCCTGCTCCCGCCAGCAGAGACGAACTCGACCCAGGCGTTTAGTGTTTACTCGCAGAGACGGACTTGACCCGGGTATCGCCGTGGACTACCAGCCTCCCGCCTGCAGAGACACACTCGACCCAGGCGCTTAGCAAATACCCGCAGAGACGAACTCGACCCGGGCAATGCCGTGGACTACCAGCCTCCCGCCTGCAGAGACGCACTCGACCCAGGCGCTTAGCAAACACCCACAGAGACGGACTCGTCCCGGGTAATGCCGTGGACTACCAGCCTCTTACCTGGGCCTACCCAGGGGGACACCGAACTCTCTCGCCTCCTATTAGCCTTCGCGGCTTGGGAAACTAGCCAACCTGAGGGGCCCCCTTACCTATCCCGTAGGGAGTCAGTAAGAGGAAGGACCATTGAGATTCGACCCTTTGTGAGAACTACACGTTGTACACCGTATAGACCCATCGGAGCCGCCCTCCTGGGAACCTACTCAGACGAACCAAGTAGGCCCCCGGCCCTAACTTTATTCTACTGTATCTAGCTTCTCCTTATATACACCGCTGTCGATTGATGTCAAACGCTTCTGTCGAAGCGACCCTTTGTGAGAACTACACGTTGTACACCGTATAGACCCATCGGAGCCGCCCTCCTGGGAACCTACTCAGACGAACCAAGTAGGCCCCCGGCCCTAACTTTATTCTACTGTATCTAGCTTCTCCTTATATACACCGCTGTCGATTGATGTCAAACGCTTCTGTCGAATCACTGCGCTTCTTCGCTTAGCCGATTTACGCGCCAGCTGCGTCACTTTGGAAATACCCTTCGTAATAGTCTAGCTATACCCACCTAAAACCTCGGCTTATATCATCTATTATAAATCTTTGGAAAAACCCGACGTCACCTATTATTTATAAATAACTGCTGTATAATGTTTCTTTTCGATTTATAGTATAAATTTTTTAATATATAAATTGTGAACAAGGCGTGTTCATTACATCCATAAATCACTTAATCGACCATATTTCGTGAACAAATTAACATAATTATATTCTACAATGTTTTCTCCAATTAATAGAACATATTTCAGGCTTACTGTAACAGTGGGTTAGCTGGTGCGTCTGGATAACTTTATAACTTTATTCAGCCATTATGCCCCTAACTTTATCAACAATCAAAAGGAAGAGAACAGGGAACAAGAGTTCGCTGCCACTAAAAGTTTTTCTTTATAAATAAATAAACATCAGTTATGGCTACCATAACTAACATCTTCCCACCTGAGTAGGGGAACCTCAGTGACACTACGATAAAAGTTATTCATACAATCATTCACTATAACTCAACTTATACTTTAACTATCAAAGTTGCATTTATGTATTGCATACAATACTTATTCTACTAATACCATAGCATTTGAATGTTTACTGCAACACAAATTAACATTTGCAACAAAAGAAACTTTATAAGTTTTCATCATTAGTATAAACTATCATTAATAAAAATTAAAAATGTTAACAATTATTTTGTAACAAACGTTACCTCATTTTTATAAAATGTTCCCAATTATTTGCACCACTTGGTATATCAACTAATAAACGCTATCAAATGCAATTCAAATTTTCAACAATTTGACAATCTTCTACAATAAACACTAGCATACTCAATAAGTAATTTAATACTCTAGAATAATCATAGCAATATGCATATGCATGTATTACTATAAACATTTATTTAATTATTCAATACGAATAATAAGCTTAATTAAACATTACAACCTTCTTTAACTGCTCATTGTGTATAATACTTATGTTAAACAATAACAATTATCAATTTAGAATGTCTCTCAAATCAAATAATACAACTATAAAATGTCTCTTGCACAAATAATCATTTGTTTCTTATCAACACATACTCGTATACATATACTATGCAATTTAATACTGTTTCTTAATCACAACTAGACTCAAGTAAACACAACTTAGTCAACGGACGTCTAAACATTCCTTGATTCGTCTTAATTTCTACTGACCTCACCAGATTATCTTTACCTGGAAAGGTTTCAATAACACGACCAAATAACCACTTATACCTTGGCGTATCTTGCTCAACAATCATACAGCATCATTAATCTTAAGATTGGTTTCAGTACTTAACCACTTAGACAAATCAAATCATTTGCATCAAGCATCGGAGATAAACGATACAAACTGATCGTAATTTTCACTATATTGCCTTTCTTAATGCATTTTAGTTCATCATTAAAACACACACCTTGTACATGTTTAATCAACGCAATCTCTGCTGCACTTATTTCTTCAACAGAAAGCACTTGACGCATATTTCTCACAGGTAAGTTTCTGGCCTTATTAAGCCACTGCTTAAACAACAAATAAATCCATGCATAATATCTCTTCAGCTTATACCATGAAGAAAAATATTCACAAGATTTAGACAATTTACATGATGCATTTATCACTGTAAAGTAGCACTGTTTAGCACATTTCTTAATTTCTACATCACCAGAAGAGGTCGGAAAGAATTCTTTATGCACTGGGAAAAGTTGACTGTCAGTTTTTCTTAGCATATCTGGGCCTATAAACCACCGATGAGAATTATCAACCTTTGAATTCAACGTTAAACCTCTACTCGCGTCGTCAGCCGGGTTAGAGCCGGACTCGACGTAGCTCCATTTACTCACATCAGAATTGTCTCTGATATACTACACTCGATTAGCTACATACACATGAAATCTCATTGACACATTATTAATATTACCTAATACTGCTTTGATTTCAGTCCAAAAATAACTCTGTATATTTGGCAGGTCTAATTCTTCTTCAAGCATCTTACTTATTTTAACAGCTACCGTAGCAGCGGTTAACTCTAGCCGAGGTATAGTTACATGTTTAGTTGGTGTTACTCTTGTTTTACCTATAAGCAAACTACAATGAATTTCACCATGACTATTGACTAATCTTAAATAACTACACACACTATAGCCTAAGGTTGAAGCATCTGAGAAGTGATGAAGAGACATAGCCTCTACCCTACCAAAATTAACAGGCTTATAGCATCTAGGTACACACACACATTAGTAAGAGCATCCAATGTACACAAAAATTGATTCCAGGCTATTCTTATATTATCTGGAACATCTGCAACCCAGTCTGATGTCAAAGTACACAACTCTTTAAAAATTAATTTACCTTGAAGCACAAACGGAGCTAGAAAACCTAGCGGGCCATATATCGAACTAATTACAAACAATATTCCGCTGCATGTTACAGGTGTGTCTCTCTTACTGATCTTAAAGCTTAACATGTCACTGGTTAGTGACCAATTAACACCTAACGTTCTTTCTAAAGACGGATTATCGCTTAACAAATTTACAACAGAATCATTACTGGCTCTATCCACTGCAGGAATAGCTTTCATTAGATCTACACTGTTTGATGCAAATTTAGTTATATTAAAACCTCCCGCTTTGCACATTAATTTAACATTATGCACAACTTCTAAAGCAATATTTACATCTAACACAGACTTACAAAAATCCAAAAATCATCCACATAGAAATTTATAAGTAATGACACCTTAGCGCTTGAACCAAGCTGACCTTCGTTATTAATTGCTGTCTGTCTAAGTGCAAAATTGGCACAACTGGGTGACGAACGAGCACCGAATAAGTGTACGCACATTTGAAACTCTTTAGGAGTGCTTAACGTATCACCATTCTCCCACCACAAAAAACTTAAATATTTTTGCTGGTCTTCTGGGACCTTAACTTGATAAAACATTTTTTCAATGTCCCCTACCATAGCTATAGGCTCAGCGCTGAATCGCAATAAAAACACCTATCAATGAATTAGTCAAATCTGGTCCTTGTAGCAAACAACTATTTAAAGATTGACCTCTATACTGAGCGCTACAGTCAAATACCACTCTGATTTTATCAGGCTTCCTTGGATGAAACACTGCATGATGTGGAATAAACCACACACCTCGATTTTCACTCTTGGCTTCAGTAGCATAGCCTTTGTTTAACATTTCATTTATAAAGGCAACATACTGCTGTTTAAAATTTACATCTTTCTCAAACTTCGACTTTAAACTCATTAGACGCTTAATTGCTAAATCTCTATTGCAAGGCAAATTATTAGCTTCATCTGTTAAAGGTAATGGTAGGACAAAATGACCTTGATCCATTTTAACGTGTGATGTCATAACAAATCACACGTTAAAATGATGTTACACTGATATTAAATTCCTTAGTTGACAAGAAATTACAATTAACTGTATTGCATTCCTGCTCAGACAAATTATTAGTACCACATATATACCGGCCTAACAATGTTTGAATGGCTGCTGGCCCTTCATCTACTCACTTGATACATAGAAGAGGCTCGAAAGCCTTGATACAGTTTATGCCCAATAATATACCTATAGGAATATCATCGTTGCGTTCTGGTACTTCATCAGCATTCACACGCAAATATTGATATGCATTTAACACATCATGATTCACAATATCTTTGCTTTCTATAGGTAACACATCTTGCACATATGCTTTAGGCATTTTAATGACATTCACATCATTATTATACGCAGACAACTTAAGATCACTGACTATAGTGGTCTCTTGTTTCACCATTTGATTGATAGTTTTGATATCACTCTGAGATGCCTTACCTGGACAGCCTAAATCCTTCCACAGCTGTTTGCTTATGAAGCACGCTGTACTTAAACTATCGAGGCAACAGTATGTTTTTAACACTTTATCCCCATGATAAATATTTACAAGTACAACAGACAATAATACAGGCTTAGTCTTTGAACTGCTTGATATATTAGTACTGCAGTTAGTTTCTACTGGTTTATTATTAAAATTCATTGGCTTATTGACTTGAAAAGAGAAAACTCATGCAATGTTGTAGCATGAGCCTTATGGCATATTTTGCACGTCCTTCTACGCTTACAGGTTTTCACTGTATGTTGACTTGATACATGCTTAAAGCAACCAAAGCATAATTTGTTTGTAATTAGAAATTGCTTTCTATCATTAAGACTCATGTTAATGAACTTAGTACACACTTCTATATCATGTGACTCGTTGCATACAGGACACAAACAAACGCGACCATCTTTATCAAATACTGCAGACTTATTGACACTTGGATTATATACTGGATTGCTATCTACTGTGGTACACACTTTAAACTGCCTATGCGGTATAGACTTTGCATTACTAAACCTGTTACTTTCAGCATTTGCATTGGGTTTCCTTTGCATTTCAGCAGCTGCCTGTAACGTTGCTTGTTGCTTGTTGTTACAGGGTGTTTCGCTATATGAGCCTCGATTTATATAAACTCTGCTAGATCTTCAAATGTGACTAGCTTATCACAGTTTTGCAATTTATAAGCGTGCCTACACCAGGCTGTTTATAAATAGGTTGGTAATTTGCTCACAATTCTCTGTTTGTACAAATCAGTGTTTAACTGCTGTAGCTGAGATAAACTATTCATAGCACCTCGTATGCATTGTAGCAAAATAGAGAACGAACGTAAATCGTCTACATCTTTAACACTAATTGGCTTATATTCATCAATTTTGCTTAAATAAGCTCTCGCTATAGGTTCAGCTTTACCAAATTCTATAGCAAGCTGTCGTTTCAGTTTATCATGATTAGATCTGCTAGATTGATTCATATAGATCATGACAAGCTTTCTAACATGACCACTTGTGTACTGCTTCGTATAATTAGGTCTACGGTCTATATCACTGGTAGAATCCTCTATCAGCTTCTCGAAAGCCATCATCCAGTACACATATTCTGTAGGATCCCCGTTGAAAACACTTAATTCTAGGTTCGGCAATTTGTTCTGTTTAACAGCATCTGCTAAAACTTCAAAAGCTGTATTTGCACCATTAATGCCATCATGAAACAAATCATTACTTGCACGACTGTGATTAGCATAATGACACGCATCAATATCATCAGAATTACAACCATTAGTATTTCTGTTAACACAATTATTAACGTTGTGCATGTTTACACTGTTATCATTTATCACACTGTTAATTTTAGGCGCAATTTCACGAACACCTTCGTTTAATTTCAAACCATTATTAAATGACACAATATGGCTCGACGAATCTTCAGACATAATACCTTGTTGCTGATTTCGCCACATTTTATCATACGAACAATAGATATCACTTTCTGTGACAGCTAAATCAATTTTCTTATCTGAGTTATTATGCTTCATATTATTAAGAACTTGTTGTGTTCATTGTCTTACAATAAGGCATGTGAGTTAATGCGTTGGGTTTTCAAGCGTAGAAAAGAAAACCAGTCAACCAAGCATTTCAAACGTTC
Source organism: Enchytraeus crypticus (assembly GCA_905160935.1). NCBI lineage: Eukaryota > Metazoa > Annelida > Clitellata > Enchytraeida > Enchytraeidae > Enchytraeus > Enchytraeus crypticus. The sequence continues at coordinate 2,132,230 of CAJHZI010000641.1, read as the reverse complement.
ATATTCATGATTTAGATCTACTTTAGTCGTAGATGGTTAATCGAGTATTTTTCATTTTTTGCAGTTACTTAATACTGCATTAATACTAATTAGTCCGACATAAGGATGAAAGTATTACCTGTTCGGTTGTATAATGTGTTTAATTATTGCTCGAGCATGTTACGTTAACATAATAATTAAAATTAGGGGTGCGGGGGATTTAGCGCACTCAGTTAAGCTGCGCGTCAGTTGAACGAAGTAAAGCCACGTTGCACGCGGTTAGTAAATTGTGGGCGACCACTTTGGAAGACCGCGTGTAGACAGCTTTGAAAGTAAACAATCCCCAGGGTGTTGGAGGTTATTCTTAAATCCGCGCCGGCTGCTATTGGAGCGCCAACAAAAGGCAACGATTACTAATAACCATGGAAAGGAATGGAGGAACTAACGAAAACTACAAAAACAGAAACTTAAGAAAGGAAACATTGTAAACACATGCGGTAAGTCATGTGTGTAACCATACGGAATAAAAAAAACCAAAAAAAAACGCTACAACGCGATTTATGTTAACCTTAACGTCAATATTAAAAGGGTTTAACATTAAGTATTTACATTTTTGCTAGTATTTACTACAATACTTGCTTCATGAAGCGTACACATTTTGACTATCCTCACATCTATTTCATTGCCTGGCTCTATAGGCCTATAGAAATTACTAGTATTGATTCGATTCAATTAATGTTTTTCTTTTGGCCCTATTTATTCATTGCTTTTATTAGATATTTTGTGATATGATAAAGTTCCTCGGTGGTGTTTAGATCACCGAGTCGAGCACTTTAGCTTCAAACATGATCGCTTTTCTTAGTTACATTTTTTCTGTTTAGATTTCATCAGTTGAATCTTAATGTTTGCTAAGTTTAATTTATTTTGTTTTACAACAGTACTGTACTACTTAGTACTTGTTTGTGTTAATTTTCCTATGTCTTCATAGGCATTAAGCATTGTGATTTTGTATTCACTGTATGTTTTCTTTTGTTCCTATTTTCAATAAAGCAAATAGCATTGTGCTGTTCATTTTTGTTCAGTTATATTTTGTGTTTCGTTTTACTTCTCATCCTGTTTGATTGAGGCTGCACTTAATTAGACTGAGAAAGTTTAAATTGAAGTTTCACTGTAATTCTTGTCTGGAATTATTTTTAGTGAGTCCACTTGAATTTTCATTTTAGCTTAAAAGAATTGCAAAGTTGTGATTTTACTGAGGAAATATTCTATTTATTTAGTTTTACTTAACTTGTGTCTTCAGTTGAAATGCTTTAATTTCATTCTGAGTCATCTTTAACTACGTTGACGATGCTTCATTTAAGTTTTTTGTTGTCGACGGGCTGTATGTCCCTGACTTTGCCTTGTGGTTTGGAGCCGGACGCTTCACTCTTATTGACTGATTAGTACTAAGTTGTTTTCTTTGCACTTAGTTAATGTTGTGTTTTTGTTCATTTTGCGCAGACTGGGATCTAGTGCTGCCGTCTGGCTGGTGCTGTCGTCCCTGCCGACGTTGCTGACGTTGTCGGAGTGTTTCCTGCTGTGGACGTCTCTCCTATGTCGTCTGGTGCCGCCGCTCCTGGCCTTGGCTCTGGCCGGTGCTCTCGCCTCCGCCGCCGTTCCTGGTTGTCGGCTGTGCGCCGCTCTTTGTCGCTGTGTTGCGACTCTGTTTCTGCTCTGGCGGGGAGTCCTCTCTCTCTCGTTGGTGCTGAGAGCTTCGTTGAGCTGTCGTCTCATCGGCTGTTCTCCTCTGTGCTTTTCTGGAGCGTCGTCTGGACTTCTCCTTGTCCCTCCCTGTGGTTTTTGTTTACTACTAGGCGACTGTTCGTGAAAGTTCACGCATAAGTAGTTTATTTTAGTTTCTTTTGTTTCATCGTGTGTGTTGTCTAACATTTATTTATGTTCTCGTTTCATTTGTCTCACACACGATATGATATTAAATTAGTTTTTAAAAGTATGAATGCTGATGGATGCTTGTGTCGAGCTACATTTCGTTTGATGGATGATTGTTATCTTGTTTGTGTGATCGTTTAGTTTAATTTAGTCTCTTTTCTATTCTGTTCTATTGCGCTTTTAGTCCTTCTTTATCTTTCTTGTGTTCTTCTTTTGCTCTATCTTGCTTTGTTATGTTTTATCCTGCACTGCTTTTCTTCTTTCTTCTTCACGAGATGGCCCCTGTCTTTGAGGTGGGGAGGTGTAGCAGATTCCAGCTCTCCCCTCTTGTTGTAGCTGTCTCTGCCTTTATGTCTTTAGACAGTGACCTCTCTGCTCTCTATTCCAAAGGCGGGAATTTGGCCTCTTGCGTAACTCTCCGCAGGATATGACTTTTGTGTTTGCTCTACAAGTGAGGAGATCTCGGCCTCTGTCTTTCCTCGACCGGCGCAGTTTCTTGCTTGCTGTGTTGGAGCTTCGTTCGGCTTCCTTCTCAAGCTAAGTGTTTTCTACTTCGTTATCGACTTACACTGCGTTCAATGTGTTTTGTGCATAATATAATTTCACATCTCATTTACAGTACGGTTCGTTTGGACTTGTTCATTATAGGCATTTTAGAGTAACGTCACATCAGTCACCTTAAATCATACCCCTAGATTAGCGATAGCTGTGTACTCACCACGGTCACACACCGCCATAACGTATATAACTATATATATATATATATATATATATATATATATATATATATATATATATATATATATATATATATATATATATTCTTATAATGCATATTAACTGCATATCTTAGCAATATTTCCATTGAAACATACATAGTTCAAATATTATAAGATTATCACCATGTTCGTTTAATATCTCAAACGCGTAAAATTTATCAAATCTATAAATCACTTAATCGACCATATTTCGTGAACAAATTAACATCATTATATTCTACAATGTTTTCTCTAATTAATAGAACATATTTCAGGCTTACTGTACCAGTAGTTCAGCTGGTGCGTCTGGATAACTTTATAACTTTATTCAGCCATTATGCTCCTAACTTTATCAACAATCAAAGGGAAGAGAACAGGGAACAAGAGTTCGCTGCCACTAAAAGTTTTTCTTTATAAATAAATAACCATCAGATATGGTTACCATATCTAACAAGGCCTATTAGTCTAAGTTATAAGCCTTTGAGGCGATGATGTAGGCCTATGAGGCTATGTTATATAGGCCTATCAGGCTATATATCTTATAGGCCTCTCGGGCTTTGATATAGCGGGCAGTCTTGTAAGAAAAACTCAGTAAAATACTTAATAAAGTTCTTAATACTTAAAATACTTATTACTTAAGTAAAAGTAAAAGTAAACGAATATAGTTCCTAGGGTGAATTAACCCTCGTTCGAATCCCAGCTGCGATGATCTGAGAGTAAAATCTCGGACATTCACAGGCCTGGTTATACGGAAAAATGGTCTAAACTATTTAAAAATGTGGTTTTACAAGTGATAGCTATCAACGTAGTTGATAATTTCACTTTAATGCATGTTAACTTGTAATAAAATTATTAAAATATAATACTAGTTGAAAAGAGACATTTAATTATAATTTTATGGCTCTTCTGATCATTGAAGCCTAGGATTTTTATTAGCACAGTGGTATCCTGGCACGAGTGATGAGTCAGTTATTATAATAATAAACAATAATTTCCTGCAATAAATTAATACAATAAATATATTTTTATTTCTCACTAAAATAACGTCTGATCGATAGGAAATATTTGCAATGGATGATCGAAAGATTCAGTTGGAGCAGAAGAAGAAGAAGTTGGAGCAGATGAGAGCCGATAGGAAGCGACAGGAGGAAGAAAAATTGCAGAAAAAACGAGAGGTATTAATTGGAATCAGTCCTAATTTTTATTCATATATATATAGTTAGTCCATGATTATATCCATATTTTATTGGTATTATATAAGTTGTGTTAAGTATTAGTCATAAGTTTATAATCGTACGTCATAGTTTACACAAATGCACTTGTCACAACTCATGCGAGAGAAAATTTGGGATTGACCTGAATGATTCAAGACTAGTTATTAAGAATTTATTGTAAATGCTTATTAATAACGAGATTCACGTATTTCGTTAATCTAATTCGCACGAGTGCTGTATCAAATATCGCCAAGTAAAGATTACTACTTTTTCGTGTAGCTGATAAATTTTGCGTTTAAATTAGGGCTAAGTTTCATTTCAAGCTTGCCGATTGAGCCACAATTTGAGCTCTGGATTTCCAACTTGCCTAATATTTATTGGTAAAAATTGTAATAAAATCTTAACCCTGGCTTTAATCCTAATCATAAATTTCAAATTAGAATATTGAACGATTTTAGGAGCCCTTTAAGATCTATGCCTTATTTTGTATATTAAACAACTTTAAATAGAATAAACATTATAATGGATGGTATTTCGGATATAAAGAAGGCAATAAAATCGAAGAGAGAAAAAATAAAGTGGATTCGGGCTGAACGGATAAGAAGGATCAAGGAAAAGGTCAAGTTCATTAACCCAGCAGTTTTATTGAATTTAAAATAACATACTATCTAGATAACACAGCGTGTTATTGCATCTCGTAATGTTACTAATCTAAAATTGAATATTATCTGAAGTTTAATATTTAACATTTTAAATTTATTCCTATTCTTTGTCTTGATAGTTGTGCTCACTTTGATCTTATGAAAGAACTCTAAATATTTGTTAAGTGGACATTTGTAAAATGTTTCAAAATATTTTTGATTGAATACTATAGAACTTAACATTTGTTAATAAATCAAATGATAAAATTTATATCTCATTATTTTGTCAGTCTTGTGCTCTGTCATGTTTCATCAGTTCCTTGCATATGTTAATAGCCCTACATTATCAGGGCTATTAACAGGTGTTAATTAGGTTTCGGGAGGCATCTGTTAATAGCCCTACCTTATAAGTGGGAATTGAGAGGCAGGGTTCCCCTACCTCTCAATTCCCACTTTAGCCGCTGTGTATTAGTGCATGTATATGCATAGCTTAGCATATATTTAAGCTGATATTTATTAGCATATAAGCATACCAAGGAATATATAAACATACATATTGGATGCATACTGGGAAATGTTGAGTATGTAAGCATATTATACTATATATGCATCATCATCATCAGTCCTTTTCGTTCTGAAGAGAACATAAGTCGGCAACATTCCTCCATTCTTTTCTGTCTTCAGCCCTCACAGCATCTTCCCATGTAATGTTCGAAGTTTTCAAATCTTTGTAGATCGTGTTGAACCGAATGTATATAGTTAAAGTAAGTAGTATTATGTTCAGGAGCTTTTATTTTATTGACATGCTAGTTTATATTAGTTGCACGCTAGTTTATTTTAGTTTCCCTATATTAGTAGTTTGCTAGTTCAGGATTAGCACACTAGTTGTGGTTCTGGACATCCTGTGTCCAGACCAGCTGTGTCAAGAATGTATAGAATCTGCTTTCCCGCACAGCTTTTAAAGACGTTATTCACTACCCGAGTTGTTGTTGTTCCACCCTGACCATCCTCATTAAAAAATTGATGCCTGATTTGACTACGGAAAATTTACAGACTTTTCTTAGTAATTATTTTCCCAGTAGCTCAATAATTAGCTCTGTCTTCATTAGTCAGGACTCAGTTCTTTGGTAGCAGCTGGTCTTTCTATTTTGATTCTTTTAAAATATTTGTTACTTGGCATGAAGAACTTTTCTCATCATCATCGTTACTAACGATGTCGCAAACACTTTGTCTCCTCTTGTTTACTCAAGTTTATACTAGAATTGATACTGTATTGTATATATTCAAAAAGCTGAGTTTATAACTTTTTTGTAAATTTTGAACTGTCTATTAACATCATGGAATTTCAATTTCAAATACCCTGCCACCTGACCATTAAGTACAAGCAGTTAATGAACTAAGGGGCAATGTAAAGGTCTAAACTTGCATTCAATCAATCAATCAATCAATAAGAATTTAACGTCCGTTTCCTCGCCATAAGGCAATTTCAGGGGCGTATTAAGTGATAATCATCGACACGATAATCACGTCACTATATAATGTGTGTTCTATCTTCTTAAATAGTGCTCATGAACCTGAGTGAAACTGTGTTTATCATGTACATATTAAGGTAGCATAAATTTACATTTACATTTTATATGAAGCTAAATGTTAAATGTTAAAGTAATGTTATAGATGATTTAGAGATCCACTTGTATGTGGACATGAAGAGGAAAACGGAAGTTAGAGATGAGTGGATGTTTTATATATCACAGACCTGTCAGTAGGCAATGCACTAAGAGAGAGAGAGATGAAGTTAAATTTTGTATATGTAAGTATTGATAATAATTTAAATTTTTTACAAGGTTAAACTGATGAATATTTTCAGGAGGGGGAGGGGGCAGGGGGTGGAGTCCCGATGATGAGAGATCTGCGCAATGAGACAGAGGAACTGCTGAAATCTATCGGCATTCCACTGGCAGGTTGATATCAAATTATATCTACATCTATTTCATAGTCTAGTTTGATACACTATGCATGCTCTCTATAACAGTATAAATGCTTCTCTTTATAACAGTATTAATGCTTCTCTTTATAACAGTATAAATGCTTCTCTTTATAACAGTATAAATGCTTCTCTTTATAACAGTATAAATGCTTCTCTTTATAACAGTATAAATGCTTCTCTTTATAACAGTATAAATGCTTCTCTTTATAACAGTATAAATGCTTCTCTTTATAACAGTATAAATGCTTCTCTTTATAACAGTATAAATGCTTCTCTTTATAACAGTATAAATGCTTCTCTTTATAACAGTATAAATGCTTCTCTTTATAACAGTATAAATGCTTCTCTTTATAACAGTATAAATGCTTCTCTTTATAACAGTATAAATGCTTCTCTTTATAACAGTATAAATGCTTCTCTTTATAACAGTATTAATGCTTCTCTTTATAACAGTATAAATGCTTCTCTTTATAACAGTATAAATGCTTCTCTTTATAACAGTATAAATGCTTCTCTTTATAACAGTATAAATGCTTCTCTTTATAACAGTATAAATGCTTCTCTTTATAACAGTATAAATGCTTCTCTTTATAACAGTATTAATGCTTCTCTTTATAACAGTATAAATGCTTCTCTTTATAACAGTATAAATGCTTCTCTTTATAACAGTATAAATGCTTCTCTTTATAACAGTATAAATGCTCTCTTTATAACAGTATTAATGCTTCTCTTTATAACAGTATTAATGCTTCGTGTGACAATCTGTTCCTAGTATTTTAAAGGGCTATATTGTGACAATGTGAGTGGCTCCCTTTGTCTTCAGATTTTGACTCTGTAGAACTTGTGTACTCTGCAGATGTAGAATTGCTTATAAATATTTAATCTCTGACTTAAGCATCTTTGCATCACGTTCAGATGAGAAACAGGACTTCAAATTTTGGTTGTTTTGTACCACACTAAATTGTGTGCACGTGCTGACAGAGTTATATTCTTAGATAAATTAGTCAAATTCGTTGTTAATATTTTGTGTTTATTTTAGTTTGATAAATAATTGGAATTCTCACAGATTTTTATAGCTAATGTCTTTATTGGACTCAGTTTAAGTAGCACATTTTCCTATGACCAAGAATTACAGTAATATAAATTTTATTATTAGTTTATTCAGAACCCGTATGATGATGAATTTATGAAAAGTATTGTGTTATGTGGATTTTCAAATCCTGACCCTACTTAACCTGGGTTTCAAGGGAAGATATTGATGATGATTGTGTTTATGGATGAAGATAGCACATAATTTCTCTGACAATATCGGAATTCTGTAAACAAATATATTGTAGTGTTTTTGCAATCGATGTGGGTGCAAGCCTTGCCCTGAATAATTTACAATTTATTCATTACAGTAATCATATATGTTCTATATAACTATTAAAAAGAATTACAAGGACTTAAGTCTATTTATGTATAGCTGAGTCGGCAAGCCATGTTCAGGCGGCTGAGAGCGTTCCAGGAGCAGCTGGTGAATCAGCCACTGGGGCTTCTGAGGACCAACACTCTGCGTTAGTACCTCAGTGATTATAGACCAAGTCATCTGTATATCTTGTTTGGTTATCTTCTTTCTGAAGGAATGCTCCCCAAATTGTGAATATAGATTATAGTGATATTATAGTAATATTATAGTGATTATAGAGCAAGTCATCTGTAGATCTTGTTTGGTTATCTTCTTTCTGAAGGAATGCTCCCCAAGTTGTAAATGCTGTATTGAAGTGTGTGAAACCTCGAGTTTTATTGCTATTGTTTCTCAAAGAATTTCGTGAATTTCATTTTATCATGTGAAATAAGCCCAAAACCTTACAATTTAGCTCTTTTATGAGTTTTATGCATGGAATATTTTGTATCTTTCTTTTCTGCGTTCATTGAAAGGTTAAAGGTTAAAGCCTAGTTTAACGTCAGTTTCCTGTCTCAAATTTATCAGTAATGAGGCTGGTGCTGGACTTGAACCCCTCCTCTATTGATCTGCTTTTGAGCAACTTGCTATTTGCAAGTCTATATGCTACCTGCTCTGATGTTAATTTAGATTCACTTTCTTTCTACAGCAAGTTTCTCCACAAAATTGCTGTTGATATTCCAAATTGAATCTTCATCAGTTAGTACTTGCGCTTTGTATTTGCAGAAGTAGAAAGGCCACTGTGTTGAGTGTGTCCAAAGTGACACAGACTAACATACCTCCGCGTGAAATAGTCACCTATACCAAGGAGACTCAGACGCCTAAAGAAGTTGTCGAGAAGGAAGGTTTGCGCTCATTTTCTTGACTCTGTAACGCGTAGAATGTGCATTTTATGTCAATGTAAATGTGTGGAATTGTCAGGGTTGTTAATATTGGTATAAAACATAAATGTTCTCCTATTCCTGATACTGCTCTAGTTTTCCTTTTTGTGGCTGTTTCGCAGTAAAAATTGCACTAATGGCTGTATAAACATTAAACACTTTTACGTGAAAAAGTGGTACCATTGCTTTTGATGACACTTTTTAAAGCAAAAGATCTATTAGCGCACAAGTGGTGACAATTGTAATTACTATTTTCATAGTTCTACTGGTTTATGTTAACCTTTAACAGCGTTCTTCATGTATTCTTACTGAGCATGTTAAGTTAGGGCTTTCTATCATCTTTGTATTATATCGCGTATCATATCACAATGGGCTTCCTGCGAAATCTTTCTTCACGAATCATCATCATCATTTTTCATCTTCATTAAATTTTCATGATTTAGGAAAATAGATATTTTCTCATCCTTATCATTTCTTCTCTGCAGAATCAAATCAAAACCCTATTGTAGTAGCCACCACATACATCAAAAGTTTATTATAGTGTGACACCTGCCGTGAGCAATTTGGGTTTGTTGGGGTCCATGGCAAAATTTTAATTGCTATCAGTAAATTTAAGTTGCCATAATTTTAGATGTTCAGTACTTTGGATTTCTCAAATCCTTGATCTATCATGAAGTACCTCAAAAAATGGACATCAGTATAGCTCTGGTACAGATTACTGGTCTCACCTGACTATCTTTGCCTTTTACCTTTTTTTGCCTCTATAATTGTAATTGTCTTCTAACTTGTATTTGTGTAAAGCAATGAGTAGATCCATCCTGAGTCTCCGAATATATTGTAGGAATTATTGATTATTATTCTTTTTGGAAAACTATTGCCTTCTGAATTGTGACTAAATATTGTTGGCAACCCTGATGATTTTTATTGTTGTCTGTGTATGATCTATTGAATGTACACTTTGCTGCATGGTAACATGTGCACATGTAAAGTAAAAAGTAAACACGCATTATAGTGAATAATCAACTATGTTGATATCTATCACTTTTAATACCACATGTTTAAACCGTAAGGCAATTTAGACCATTTTCAGTATAACCAGTGAATGTCCGAGATTTTACTCTCAGATCAGTGCGGCCGGGATTCGAACCAACGACAGTTCAATTCACCTCAGGATTTGTCATTTAAAACTTCATGACGTTACCCCTACGCTATTTAGACATTCTAAATTCATGTATGTTGTGTATATGCCCAATTTTTCCTAAATACATATATATATATATATATATATATATATATATATATATATATATATATATATATATATATATATATATATATATGAGTTTCTCTGAGTATGATTTTATTTATGATAATGTTAGTTTTATGACAGTGTTGAGCTTCCTTGTAATATGTAGCATACCGAACGGTACGATATTTAATTTAAATCATGTTGTTTTAACCTATATGTTAAATATTGTTTATGGCTTATGTTAAATATGATAGTGTATTTTTGTATGCATATATTATGCACGCATGTTTACGTCTATTTTTACTTCAAATCTAAAGAATTAGTATCCTGCAAATAATATGTTACATTTTATGTAAATATCCTATGCGAGAAGTATACATGTATATTTACTATCTCTTTAATTTCAAGAATATTTTGTTAGATAAAAGGTTTAGTAGGGTCAAATTGGACAAGTATTGCTCATACTTTCTGCCCTTGACATTTAAATAATTGCTTGGGGCATTTAAGTTTCTTATAAAATCATGTTTTGGTGATTTTGGTTTTACATGAGAAATTACCCATATCATGATATATTAAATATCTTGAAATCAACCTTAAGCCCAGACTTTGCGTCCTTGTGCCAGTTGCTTATAGTATTTAAGTTACCTATATTTACGTGGTCTCGGAATGAAAGTCTTTAGGCCTATAGATTAATATAACAAGGTGCTATCAACGACGTCGTTAGTCTTAATACTACTATTAACTTTTGAGATTACTCTGTGCTGTCTACAAATATCATAGAAGTATTTTTAATATATGAATCGGTTCTACATCAGTGTGTACAAATAGTGCTTACTACTTTCCACTAATATATATTTAATTAATATAAGTTATGCTTTTAAGAATGCCATTTTGATTCATTAAGGTTTCTATATGTTTGTATTTTTTATTATTTTACTTCCTAAAGCACGCCCATTGGATTATTACGGTGAGTGGGTGACATTATAGAATTATTGCATGGTGGATAAGTATGAATGTATGGTATATGCATTGTATGTACAGTATGTGTGCTGGTCTTCTGTTTGTTTTAAAATCTACATGGATCTAAGCAATTATAGTTTCACGTTAACAGATACCATAAGGCCAGAAATATTGTCTTGCATAAATTCTTGTAGAAAGCGCATTTGAAATGTGCAGTTTAGGTGCCTATATTATAATTTTTAAAGCCTGGTTTTATTACCTGTTTCATTAAGTGAAGGTGCATTGTATTGTCGCTAATCTATACCAACATATCGCACAGATTAACTGAAACCCCTTGTAAATTATTTTAGTACTTAACTATTTTCAGTCTTAATAGTCATCAGGGTTAAACTTTTTCTGGTGTTGCATTCTCTATTGGTGTATCGGAGTTACAAAAAAATTCTTCAATAAAGTCTGCCATCTGGATTTTAATAGTGTATCAGTGACACCAATGCTAATCTCTTCTTCCTCTTTAATTCTTGTCTTCATAATTGAAAATGTTATCAATTTAGTATAAAAAGCAATGGCTATTTATAAAAGTAGTGTACATGTTAATATTCTCCCTTTTTGTGGAATCTTAAGTCTTTCCTTGAGCTTATTAGTGAATAGAATCTTACTTTATTCTTACTAGTTTGTCTATTTTCTACATTTTTATATATTATATCTAAGTAGCAGACACAAGTGTAGTCATGATTTAATCGCAACTATTTGCTGTAATTCCATCTCAACTAGTTGTAATAATTAATTTAATCACAACTAGTTGTAATAATTAATTTAATCTCAACTAGTTGTAATAATTAATTTAATCACAACTAGTTGTAATAATTAATTTAATCACAACTAGTTGTAATAATTAATTTAATCACAACTAGTTGTAATAATTAATTTAATCTCAACTAGTTGTAATAATTAATTTAATCACAACTAGTTGTAATAATTAATTTAATCACAACTAGTTGTAATAATTAATTTAATCACAACTAGTTGTAATAATTAATTTAATCACAACTAGTTGTAATAATTAATTTAATCACAACTAGTTGTAATAATTAATTTAATCACAACTAGTTGTAATAATTAATTTAATCACAACTAGTTGTAATAATTAATTTAATCACAACTAGTTGTAATAATTAATTTAATCACAACTAGTTGTAATGATTTTATGACAGTTATTATATAAGAAGAAGTTTAATGTATTTTGTGAGCTCTATAAGAACAGCTAATGAGTGATGGTTCTTTATAATACTTAACTTAAAAATATTGTGTAACTCTTTTTAAGAACTTCAAACGTTATCAAGTTAGACTACCGTATAGACACTTGAATATTGTGTATTCCTATGTTTCTTCATATTACGGTGTGTCTCTGTCTGACTATGTATTTGTGTTAGTATGGTTTTGGGTCAATGTGTGTGTGTGTTTGTGTGCTTGTATTGCTGCAGCTCTTGCCACCTACCTGTGCTTAAAAAATTTTGGGGTCCATCTAATCGTCATTGTCTCATTGAATATCTGTTCCTTGTAATTGTGTGTTGCTCATATAATTTAGTTACATTTTGTGATAAGTGTGGTATATTTAAACCTTCAATAAAGCCAAGCTGAGCGTCAGTTTTCTACTCACTAGCATGTCAGTGATGGGACAGCACTAGCTTTGAACCCTGCACCTACTGCTGTGGAATAACTTGCCAACATGCCACCTGGTCAACCCTAATTACGGAATCAATTGAGTCAAGCAGACATAAACACGAATCAATGAAGAATCAATAAAGATTTCATATAGATATGGACATATACATATAGCCGCGGGTCTGCGCGAGATGTTTCAATATTACTAAGTATTCAGCGATTGGTTAAGTAGCATATTAGCCAAATACGGCAACCGGTTCAGACGGTTGTGTAGCCCTCTGTAAGCTGATGATCTAGACCCCTGTAAGCTGTGGCCTGTCCTTAACAGAATTTGTAGCTGAGACAATTAATTTAAAAGTTTGTCTGGCCTATTTCGGTTGACTTTATTTATTTATTTATTTAGTTAGATCACCAAAAAGATGATGAAAGAAAAAAGATGAAGACTTTGTAAGATGATGAAATGCTTGTGAACTTTTACTGTATTGTATAATGCAAAGTATACAAATTTTGCAAAACATTGCGATAAGAGTATTAGCATTCCACTGTAGCAATCCAATATTTGCTGAATGAATGTCTTGATCCCCTTACCAATTTTATTGTTAGGAGACGCCTATATTGATACGCACTTGTACTTGTATATTCTTATATAGTTTTGGTAGCTTGTTCTTGCGAAAGCTTGTGTTTTGTATATAAATTCTATTTAATTATATTTTCATTTATTTATTTAAATATAGACCGAATAAATCTTACTTAAATATCAAATAAACTTCTAAAATATTTCCATCACATTATATGGCGGTATTTGATTATACAGCAGTATTCTTGAGCTTAACCGGATGTGTATGAAATCCGTTTTAAATGATAGAGGAACGTTACGCATTTGTGATTATTATTGCTACTGAGCTGGTGATACTTATTCTGGAATTAAATAGTAGTTTCTATCTAGAATTACATATGTAATGCCACAATAGTTAAAAATATTGGTCCAAAGCCTTTTTATTTTCATTTCTCTTATGTACACCGGTTATGGTTTTCCTCTGCTGAATGTATTATATATTTAATATAACGTGCTATGAAGCTGGGCCTTGTAAATATAATGTAATATTTAATTAAAAGTTGCTAAAGCTGTTTTATTTTAGAATGTTTATTTTAGCCCATTGTTGTGTATTGCGAATGAATGCTTTAATCAGGAGGAGGGAGGGGCAGGCACAGGGAAGGTTCGGGGGGCTCGTTGGGGGTCCATCACGGGTCCCCCAAGTTTCTCTATCCCCACCTCGAGTGGGACGATGATGAGTTTGCATTAAACGATGCGGCAGGTAGGTGGCACTATGCGGCATGGCACGTTGCTGATTGTTGCTTCGGCCTGTGTGTGAGCCAGTGAGTGTGCTGCATGTTGAATGTTGTTGCTTGTTCTCTGTCGTCTGCGGCTTAATGATATTTTCTGTGTTTGTTAATTTCTGGTTCTGTTTACTTGTCTTTCTGTGTTATGTTTACTTATATACTAGGCTAGACCAGCTTCATTTATGTTTGTGTGTATGTGCACTAATAGCATGATGAGTGTTGTCCTATTCTTTAGTAGTTGTTATTCTTGCCTATATTTATTCAATATTCACAGCATTTATCTTTATCAGCTGCATTATCATGTTCATCACCATGGTCGTCATACGTTATTTTATACATTTCTGGAATATTTTCTTGAGCATTGTCGTGTTCATCGTCATTGTCGGTTCTCTTATTTAATATGCTATTTATTATTGGGAGGGGTTTTGAATAATTGGTAGAGCGTGCTGCACGTCATGAACGAAGTTGGACAACGTTCGACTCCATTAGTACTTGGATGGGCGAACACTTTGGATGATTGAGTGCTGACTGTATTGAATAAAAACTTCAGGATGTTGAAAGGTTATTCTTAAATCCATGCTAGCTGCAAGCTGCACCATCTAGAGGCCACTATTCACGAAAACTACAAAAACGTTGTGAACTACTATATGCAGGACATCCGGTATAATTATCTCTCACCAATGGAAGAACGAAGCTCTCATCAACAGCTTTGCTCAATAATACGTTCATCTTTCTTATATAAGTGTCTAATTTTCTTCTGCTTGCTTTTCTTATTTTTAATATTTTAAATATCTTATTTTAGATGATATTTAATACATATTGATATGTGCATTGTAGGCGATTGTATTTATGTGCACAATCCTCTTTTTTGTTTAATTTAAATTTTGTTAAGAACAGAAAGAAAAATCTACAAATATTTGAAATCCTGATCTAAGTTAGGCGCATTATGTTAGGTGTACATTAGCAAGCATTGTCAAAAAATAAACGCAGCAAAAGTTGAAATTATTCTGTATTTACTATTGATATTGCTGAGTGAGTTCTTTTGCGTTTTCTTTTGTCCACTGCTTGTTTAGAATTTCTATTTATTTTGTCTTTTCTTGTAGTGCTATTTAATTTTTGGCAGACTTTGTTATGTTATTTTAATAATTGGTCTTTGCTATCTTTAGCTGTGTGATATGGTAGGCTACACTAATATATTCTCTAGTGTGTTGATGTTTTTGTTTCGTTTAAATAAAATAATCACTACTTTTTTAGTTTTGCTCTTGTATATCAAATTATTTATTACTGCATGTTAATGTAATTTTGTGTTAAAGTAGAACTAAAATTAGTAATACTTTAATTGTTATATTGGTGCTTTCTTTATTGCAAAATGCACAAGTGCATTTTGTTTTTTGCACTTTGGTTAGCATTTGGAAAGATTAGAGAAGGCTTAGCATGATATATAGGATCTAATATGTCATCAGCTTCGTCTCGAGAGGGTGAAGCGTCCTGGGTTCAGAATTTTGGAACCACAGCCGGGTCAGCTGTTCGCAGATTAATCACCTATTCGCAACTGGGTCAGCAAATCGCAACTGAGTCAACAAATCATAGCTGGTTCAGCTATTTGCAGCTAGTTCAGCTATTGACAGCTGGAAAGCAAAATTTGTTGCACATAACGTGGACGGCAGATGTAATTAACTGATAATTAGCTAGTAGTATATTATTATTTATTTGATAATTAACTGATAATTGTACTAGTAATTATCTAACTAACCGTCCACTAGTGCTAGATATTCCGTGCAGACCTCAGTTGCAAGCTGATGCGGATTTATGTTAAATTAATCGTTCTTTAGATGCAATACACCGAAAGAAAAATAATATCGTGTAAAGAGGTGTATAAGTTATGTGTGAAATTGAATACTACAAAGTTAATAATTTTATAATATTTTCTTATTAATAACTGCAAAATGCCTATAATATCGTTACAGTGATCAAGCGTAGTATAGGACTTGTTTTGTACTAACCCACCACTCTTCGTGAGCTTAGAGGTTCAACGTACATAACTCAGGACATGCTCAGCCAAAATATTTCACTTCACCAACATTATTATTGTAATAGGGAATAAAACCTGCCAGTCGGTCGAATTTCACAGTTAATTTAAAGTCATATTGTACAAGCGAGTTTTAGGACAGCCAATGAAATGTATTAACACTCAGCTTTGACTTATGTTGATTCAGACGAGGACGGAGACTCGATGGAGGTGGCAGTGGACACGCCGCCACCTGGTGGTCCAGGGCATAAACTACCTCATACTGCCATGCACGAGCCCTCCGAGTCAGCTGCCGACGAGAAGAACGCCGAGAAACTGCGTATGTCACAGTGTTTAATTAATTAATTAATTGATCAATCTATTTATCAACAACGCTATCAGTGCCTATAATTAGTGGTCGAAGATTAAACTTTGTCGTCAAAGATTCAACTTCCGGTGTCTTAGCATGGCTATGCAATAAACAAGAGTTGTAGTTGAACCTAGGAGCTTTGGATACCGCTGAACTTCTACTGGTGAACTCTATGAGCGCATTGTAAATAATGTATGTTGTGAAATAGTTATTTGACGCCTGTACATACTATTGCTTATTATATTCTACACTCTCTATCTCTGTCTCTGTTCGGCGTACTAACCCCTGGTCCTTGGCTTGTATATTCATCAACTGAGTTAATTAACTTCTATTAACCTATTTTTATTCTAGTTTTTAGTTGTTATAATCTTGTATACAGTCGAATGCGTTGTGGATCATTTAGCTGCCTCAGTCAAGTCCTTTCTTTATTTTTTTTTCTAGTCCATTTTTGCATAACTTCGCTCTTTTTTCTATATAATACTATGTAATACTGCTGTATAATGCTACAATGTAATGACTGCATTGTCTCTGATCCTATCTATTGTAGTAATTGAAAGAAACTTAAACTGAACATTTTAGTAATGTTATGATTAATGCTAATAGTAAATAATTTAATTCATATGAAGAGGATGATATGCGCGGAGAAGGGTAGAATTGGCTGGAAGAGTTAGTAGCCATGGACCTGTCGTTAGGCTTGAAGAAGACGATTAATTATAATTGTAACAATGTTATTATTATTAATATTAGTATGACTATTGTGACTAATATAGCTTAATAAGTACTGATAATAACTAAACTGACGGCTGGAGCCAGTGGCAATGTCGGTAAGCTATTCGACCGCGGATCAGTATGTGCGGGGTTCAAATCCTGGGCTCGCCCGTCATTGACATCGCTTTCGAGTAAGGAAACTAACTCTAACATTAGCTTTATCAGCTTTTTTGATCATATTTTTATAATTATCCTTTTATATATTACTATTAAAAAGCTGGTAAAGCTAATATTAACCTCAGTTTCCTAATTCGAAATCGATGTCAGTGACGAGCGAGTCCAGGATTTGAACCCTGCACATACTGATCCGTGGTCGAATAACTTACCGACATCTCCACTGGCTCCATCCAGTTGATTACTGCTACAATAGTAAAAGTAGTATATTGCGATTATCACAATTGCGACCTATGTTGCTGTTGTTGCTAATAGCTATTGCTGCTGTTGTTGTTGCTAATTGCTTTGCTGCTGTTGTTGTCGCTAATTGCTGTTGCTGCTGTTGTTGTTGCTAATTTCTGTTGTTGTTGCTGCTGTTGTTGTTGCTGTTATTACTGTTGCTGCTGTTGTTGTCGCTAGCTCCCCCACCCCCACGAGAGCTGTAGCGAGGAAGAGAAGAGGAAGATCATGATGTTGTTGTTGCTAGCTCTCTCACCTCCACGAGAGCTGAGCTAGGAAGAGAAGAGGAAGATCATGATGTTGTTGTTGTTGCTAGCTCCTCCACCCCCACGAGAGCTGAGTGAGGAAGAGAAGAGGAAGATCATGATGTCTGATGTTGTTGTTGTTGTTGTTAGCTCCTCCACCCCCACGAGAGCTAAGCGAGGAAGAGAAGATGATGATGTTGTTGTTGTTGTTGTTCCTAGCTCCTCCACCCCCACGAGAGCTGAGTGAGGAAGAAAAGAGGAAGATCATGTTGTTGTTGTTGTTGTTAGCTCCTCCACCCCCACGAGAGCTGAGTGAGGAAGAGAAGAGGAAGATCATGATGTCCGATGAGTTCACAACTTTCCTCACGCGCACGGCTCGTTACTGCGAGAGAGCGCTATCTGAGGCCGTCGACATATTCACCGACTACGCCGGAGTCGAAGAGGAAGATCAAGACAAGTGATTACTATAATTCTATTTTCTGATAAATATACAGTTGTTGCAATAAATTCTTTAATGTTCAGAATTTTCATTAATATAGTTGTTAGAATATTTGTTTGTAGTATTTGTTATAGAAAGAGAGCAGTTTCTAAATTGTTGCCCTTTTAGAATTTGGATTGTAAGTGTAGAGTAAAACAGTAATGAAAGTAATATAACATGTGTCCTTCTTAACCATAAGCAATATCTAAGGCACTATATTTAATTTGGCAGTTGAAACCTTTTTAGTTTATGATTTTGTTTCATGATTCGCTTTACATATTGTTTAAGACATCATAATAAAACTGAAAGGAATAGTTTAAAAATTTTGCAGATTGGTTATTGTATTGGTAATAAAATATTGTTTGTATTAGAAATCTAATGATATTTTTCATCCTGTTCTTCATTGAAATATTGAAATTAAGTTATGCTGATATTGGCATCAACAAGGAATTTACTGAGAGACATAAAGGAATGGACAGAAGAGGCCTTGACAGCAGAGACTTCGTCAAATGGGTAGGAGATTCTTTTAGAAAGGAATGGAAAGGAGAACTTATAGGAATGGACAGGAGAGGATCTTATAATAAAATTTTTACAAACCACTAGGCAGGTGTGGTGTATATAAATAGCAAGTTTATTTTATAATGCATATCAGAGCTCTGCTGGAAGGGGAACAGCTGAAGTTGAATAGAACATTCTTTGATGATCGCTGGTCAAAGCACAGAACCGTTACCAGCTTAGACTGGTCCACTCAGGTTAGATATTTAGCTTATAGTTAACTTTAATGTACTGCATGTTGTAAACAGTGGGGTACTTAATCAGACTCGTATCCAGTGGCCTGGCCCACCTAGGCACACCTATTATACTGACATGATAGGTTCCAGTGCTTGAGCACGTTACATATCATAACCTTCTCACAAGGTCCTGATGGAAAAGCTAAAGAAGTAATTAAAGAATAGATGCGCGCCTAAAAAGGCCGTCACTTTATTTCTGAAGGAAGAATGTAAAAACACAGAGAGATTAGGGCCCCCATTTTAAGAACTTATGTTTTCGCGTCAAAAAAGATGTGGACACTATCCAAAAATATGTCAAATCATGTCTCTCCTTCAAATAATTCCTGGATGCGCCACTGTACCTAATAGTATTTATTTAGCATTCTCAAGTCATACATCACTCATTTTGTGGTAATAGATGCACTAAGCTTACAAAATATATTTTATGAATTGGCTTTAACTTGCAAATTATATTTGCTCATAAAATTCATCTTAAATTGAATTATCTTAGTTTATGAAGTCAGGATGATATTAGCAAGTTGATAAATAAATAAAATGAGTGCTTCACTATCTTTCTGTCTGAAATCGCTGAGCTAGCTGAGCATTTAACAGTAGTAGTGGCTCAGTTGTTAGATTAAGTACTTTAACCAAACTTAGCCTAGTGTAATGTTAAACTCTTGTCAATGAAAGCATAGTGCTCATCGGTATTTGGTATTTGCTAGAGACTAGATGAATTTTATTTTAGGACTTCAATGTATTGTATTTTAATTGTTGGTATTTTCATTATATTGTATTTTAGTTGCTGGTATTTTCATTATATTGTATTTTAATTGCTGATATTTGCATTATATTGTATTATAGTTGCTGGTATTTTCATTGTGTACAGTTTCCTGAGCTGCTGTTGTCTTCCTATGATAAGAACCTCGAGTCGCCCAATGAACCAGATGGCGCTGTACTTGTGTGGAACATCAAGTACAAGAAGACCACTCCTGAATTTGTTCTGCATTGTCAGGTTCGTTCTATTGTCAGGCTCTTCATGTTGTCAGGTTCGTTCTATTGTCATGTTCAAAATATTGTCAGGTTCTTTCTACTGTCAGGTTATTCATGTTGTCAGGTTCTTTCTATTGTTAGATTCTTCATATTATCAGGTTCGTTCTATTGTCAGGTTCTTCATATTGTCAGGTTCATTCTATTGTCAGGTTATTCATATTGTATGGTTCTTCATATTGTTAGATTCTTTATAGTGTCTGGTTCTTACTATTGTCAGGTTCTTTCTATTGTTAGATTCTTAATATTGGCAGGTTCATTGTAAAGTCAGGATCTTTCTATTTTTAGTATCTTGCTGTTGTTTGATTCTTTATATTGTCAGGTTCTTTACATTGTCAGTTCTTTCACCATTATAAGCCTTAATCTGTGTCTGTTTGGCATTCTGAACCGCACACTGGGCGACAACATTACTTCATTCGTTTCTATCATCAGCAGTCTTCAAAGTATCAACCTGTTGTTTAAGCGTTTTTGTTAGTGTAGTGCTTGCCAGTAGTCCCTTAACTACTTATCAATAGATTATTTTTTCAGTTGTAGTTATTTTTGCCACATTGTTTGTTTGTGTGAGCGTATGTATGTATGTGCGCATGTGTGATGTATGAGGTAATTATGCCTGACTTAGGCTAATGAATAAAGTTAACTTATTTCTGAATGATTATCAGCGTTTCTTGTTTATGTGTGATTAACAAGACCAATATCAAGATCATTTCGTATGAGATCCACTCGAGTTCTTGTGTCTGATTTAAGTCTGTGTATCTCCCATATTAATATCTGCCAGTTAAAAGCAGAATATAGACTTGACATTTTGTATAATAAATTACAAATAAATAGAGGATCAGTTTTTCCTTTGAGAAGATCATATTTGACAAAATTCTGAATTAAAGTTGTTTGTCATTCAGCTAACCTTATAAGCATAATTTGTGTGATATTAGACGAGCCTCAGAATTTATTCACCTTAATTATATTTTGACATAATAGTACAACAATAATAATAGGAATAATAATACAATAATAATAATAATAGGAATAATAATGATGATGAAGGTATTAATAATTGCTCTATAAATGAACTAATATAATCTATAATTGAAGACTATTAATGACTTAATAATTATTAAGTATAAATGAACTAATATAATCTATAAATGAACTAATATAATCTATAAATGAACTAATATAATATATAAGTGAACTAATATAATCTATATTTGAAGAATATTAATGACTTAATAATTATTAGGTCATTAATAGTCTTCAATTATAGATTATATTATTTCATTTATAGAGCAATTATTATTACCTTCATCATCATTATTATTCCTATTATTATTATTGTATTATTATTTCAAAATAATTATAAAAACCCATCTCGTTACGCCATAGGTCTAAATTTTGACCCGCTTGCCTTAAATCATGGACTTGCACTGTTTTGATCTCACTTTCTCTTGTGATCTTTGTGTACTCAGTCGTCATCGTGTGGTGCTTTGGTGCCTGTTTGTGTAGAGTCTGCAAGAGACGTCCCTGACATTGCCTTGTGGCGAAGAATCGGACGTTAAATCCTTATTGATTGATTGATTGATTGATTGATTGATTGATTATAATAGTAGTAATATTAATAATAATTGTTCTCTATTTTATTATAAAGTCACTCTTGCTGCATTCTGTTGATTTTTTATTTGCAGTCTGCTGTAACGTCTGCGTGTTTTGCAAAGTTTCACCCGAATCTCATAATAGGAGGAACGTACTCCGGTCAGATAGTGGTATGGGACAACCGGAGTAACAAGCACACTCCGGTTCAGCGCACTCCGCTTTCCTCCGCTGTGCACACCGTATGTAACCGTGCTCTCTGATATAAGTGTCGTTAATATTAATCAGCTACTCTCAACTGCCAGGTTTATCAATTATATTTATCAACTAATTAATCAATTATTTGAAATCAGATCAGTTTAATCAGTACATAATTTGAAGCTAAATTACCATGTATAAGCTAATGCCAAATTACTTCAGTATATAATATATTAAATAAATATAACAAATTTTTGTATTTGATGTTGTGCTAATTTTTTTGTGGTTAATATATTTTGTATGCACCACCTACACTTTTGGTCTAATGGTTTTATTAGTATCTGCACACTGCGTGTATTGGATTTAGGTAATGGGCTTAAATTGTTTTACTTGTTATTTTACCAGGAAAAAGTGTATTGTACTAACTTAGCGTGTACTTAGGTATTTACACTATTGTACTAACACTGTAGGTTTGTACTTTGATATGTGTGATATTATATTATCAACATTTGGTGTACTGTATTAAGTGAAAGGTGTTTGTTGTACTTTTTTCTTACAACTAACCACTTTTTTATGACCACCGGATCGCTTTCATTAGGACCTTACTTCTCTTCACATTTACTTTGCAGATTGGCCTGGGTGAATTGTTGTGTAGTGATGTGTGCTGTGGGGACGCCCCTGACCTCATCCTTTGACATCATTTTGTATTAGGAAACAGGAGTTAAATATGTATGTATTATTATTAATATTATTTTTATTGTTAGTTTTTTATTGTTGTTGGTTAAACTGTTATTTAAGGGAAGATGATGATGATGATGATTGTTAGTTTGTCGTTGGTACTTGTAGCACCCAGTTTATTGTACTAACGTGGTGGGCACTCACAACGCTCACAACCTGGCGAGTCTCTCCACTGATGGTAAGATGTGCTACTGGAGTCTGGATATGATGTCTCAGCCACAGGTAGCGAGCAGACTCGATTATGTACACTTTTACTGTGTGTATATATATATATATATATATATATATATATATATATATATATATATGTATGTATATATATATATATATGTATATATATGCACGTTTATCCATTGTTGACGATTTGCTACTACATTTTAGAAACGTGTTATTTCTCAGTACATGATGATATTGAAGCCTACAATGTACTGAGGTCATTATTAGAACTTAATAATGTCCGACATTGCTACTGGCTGGAGCCAGTGGCGATGGCGGTAAGATATTCGATCGCGAATCAGAATGTGTGAGGTTCGAATCTAGGCTCACCCGTCACTGACATAGCTTTCGAGTGAGGAAACTGACGCTAACTATTAGCTTTTTTAGCTTTTTAACGCAAAAATAGGCTAATAGCTCTATTTATGAAACATGAATTAGCTTAAATTTACTCATACGTGAGACTTCATAATTAAATATTGTTTCCAATAACATGGGCTAATAGCTTGATAAAATTTTTCAAATCCTGGGCTCGCCCGTCACTGACATCGTTTCGAGTGAAGAAACGAACGTTAACATTAGCTTTGGCTTGTATTAAAAATTTTTCCTGTAGCATTCTTGGCGTTAATTGACTGTTATTTGGTTGAGGTGTTTGACGTGTTTGAGAGTTAAGAGTTTTGATAGATTAATTGATTGATGTGTTTGAAAGTTACGAGTTTTGATAGATTTATTAATTAATAGATGTGTTTAAGAGTTAAGAGTTTTGATAGAGTAATTGATTGATGTGTTTGAGAGTTGCGAGTTTTGATTGATTGATTAATTGATTGATGTGTTTGAGAGTTAAAGTTTTGATAGATTGATTAATTAATTGATGTGTTTGAGAGTTTAGACTTCTGATAGATTGATTGATTGATTACTGTATAGGACAGTGTAGAATTGCAATACAAACAGTCTAAGAATGTTCCAGCCATTTGCTGCGCATTTCCTGCCAATGACTTTAATAACTTCTTTGTCGGTGCCGAGGATTGTTCAGTATACGGAGGCTGCAGACATGGGAGGTATGTATTCTTTTCTTTTCTAATTAAGTCATCGCTAATTTAGTTATAATTATCATCATTAGATTCTATTGTAATTTGAAATTAAATGTGTAGTTACTATGCTGTTGAGTCTATTAGTTGCCGATCAAACACAGAGTAACTGATAATAAAGAGTTTGAGCTGTAAAGGATTATAGGATTTTCTAAGAAAGTTATATTACAAATTCTACTATGAATAATATTTTAACAAAATAGTCAACACTTTAAGTGAATGCTAGCTGAGTTTGCTTATAGAATCGCTTGCATATGTGCTATTGAGCCAACAATGCTGTTTTGTTCATTTGGTTACGAAACGTAACTTACCACATGTGTTACAGTGTTTTCTTGCTTACGTTTTTTTTGAAGTTTTCGTTATTTTTTCCGTCCTCTCCATTTTCTAATAACTTGTTACCATGAGATGTGTTGGTTATTTAAAGTGTATCTTACATTATGCTACTATACTTATAATTATGCATTAGCAAATGAAGTGTTGAGCAATTAACAAGCCAGTGTTTCCATTGTTAATATTATATTCCCTACTATAAAATGTTATTATATTATAATTATAATTGGTGGGCTCTGTGTTATGCTATTGTAGCAAGGCAGGGGTGAATGAACTGTACGAAGGTCACCAGGGTCCAGTGACCTCTATAGACTGCCATGCTGTGCCTGGTCAAATTGATTTCTCGCCCTACTTCATTTCTTCTTCTTTTGATTGGACTGTGAAGCTTTGGAATAGCAAGGTTTGTGCGGGGTTGTGTTATGTGTTAAATGATTCCAAATTTAGTGTATTAAGATGAGATATATGGCTGAGAGTGTTGCATGAAATGACATTTAATGATTTATCATTTATTGCATTGACTTCTATTGATTGATACTACAAGATAATGCAGAGTGTTAAATAGAATTACATTATAGCTTATAGTAAAGTAGTTTTTTGAAAAGCTAGAAGGCTATAAAGCGTTTATAATTGAACTGTTCTATTTGAAGAAGTGTTTGGGATTGTCTTTCGGTAACAGGTAATGCTATTATTCGATGTTTTGGCATAAATAAAAGAAACGAGAAAATCTAACGCATCTGAAAAGTGTAAAGTACTGCAATTACATGACGGTCATTTAATAATTTTGATTGAATTAGCTTTAGCAGTATTCACCTACTAAATCCAATACACTTTTGTCTAATTACACTTTTGTATAATAACTTAAACCCAACTGTCGGTTCATGTCTCAAAAGCATACCTGTTTTGAACCGAGCTCACAATTTGAATCTTGCACCAACTGATCCTCATGCGAACAACTTAGCTACCAGCTCAATCCTGTAAAGTATAACTATAATAATAATAATAGGTTTAACGTCCGTTTCCTCATACAAGGATGATGTATGGCTACCGTCTCTACCGTGCTTCTATTTGACGACAGGAAATGAAGCCTCTGCACTCGTTTGAGGACTACAGCGAGTATGTCTACGACTGCAAGTGGTCGCCCATACACCCCGCTCTCTTCGCTACCGTCGACGGCTCAGGACGTCTCGACCTCTGGAATCTTAACATGGAAACAGAGGTATTGATTAGCTATCTGCTTTTTGTATGGCAGTCTTATTTTATCTGATTAGCAACTATTAAAAGTGATTGGATGATAAATACTAGATGGTCGATTTAGCATTTAAACAGAGGTATGGATTATCTAGCCAACTGCCTTTTGTATGGCAGTCATGTCTTATCTGATTATAATATATATTATAATATATTATAATTATAATATATATAATTATATATTATATATAATCATATATTATTGATTATAATATATGATTATGTTATAATTTTTTAATATAATATGATAATTATCAACTATTAACAGTGTTTGGATGATGAATACTAAATGGTGGAATTAATACGTATAGATCAGTCATTCTCTCCTAACTTTTTGGTGTGTTGCCATGTCAGTTGTAATCTTTGATATGCTGGTCAATTCTCTTTTTGTCCAATCTTTTCTAAATCATTCCCGGACGTAATTTTAAAGTTTCTACTTGACTGATCGATCAGTTGATTGATTAGTAGATGGAAAATGGAAATAGTAACGGAAAGAGTGATCGATTGTTTTATTAGCGGATTGCCTAATCTATTAATTTATCTATTGATTAAAGTCTTACTTTAGTATGTTAGCATTTATCAGAACTGGTTTCATTGCCGCGTAGCATAATAATAATAATAATAACAACAACAATTAGAGTGCTGAAGTCATCAATGACGACATCGAGCACTATTGAGGCAAAATCAAACCAGCGAGCAAGAAGAAGGTCCAAAAACGGTGCACATTCCAAAATCCAGAAAATCAGTCCAAAGTAAAGTAGTATTTAAGTAGTATTCCATACTTAACAGTCAGTGCTGTTGTTGCTGTTGGACAGGTGCCCAGTGCCACTAAGTACGTGGAGGGGAATGCAGCGTTGAACAAGTGCAGGTGGCACCAGGGTGGTCACGTGATCGCTACCGGTGATGATGCTGGACGTATTCAGATCTATGACGTAGGAGAGGTTAGTAGTCGATGCCAGCAGTTCATGTATTGTATTAGTATTCGTCGTATCAGTAATATACATATAATATATATATATATATATATATATATATATATATATATATATATATATACACATGTATACAAGGTGAGTAAAAAAAGTGATAACACCTGCAAAAAGTTTGAATATCTCAGGCTATTGTAAATATTTTCCAATCAAACTTTTACCAATTACTAAAGTACTAATTTTTGATGGGGTGGCCAATTCTCGTCCATTTTAATGTATAGATTGGCCAGTTATACAATACCAGTGTCAGCAGAGCAACCCCCCATTTTTTTACCTAAAAATGGCTTTTGCTGCAACGGTAAGGGCAAATTGCACTTCATTGGTGAGAAGGAAAAGGTGAACACTCAGTAATACGTCGATACTTTGCTTCCCGAGCTGTTTGATGATTATTATGCTCTTCTGTCAAACGGTTTAATCTTTCAGTAGGATGATGCTCCGGCTCATGCATCTCGTCATGCACAGGAATGGATCAGCGAGAGAAACCCGCATTTCATGAAGAAGAGTGAATGGCCTCCAAACTCTCCCGATCCAAAATCCTCTGGATTATCATGTCTGTGGAACCATGCTGCATCTCTATCAGAAACACCAGTCGAAGCCTAAAAACAAGACAGAACTGCAGGAAGTGCTACCTACCATCAATTTGGGAGAGACTGCCCCAAGCTGGAATCAACAAGGCTGTCCTAGCGTTCCGAAAGCAGCTGCAGTCCTGAAAAGCAGCTGGAGGAAAGCATATCGAATAGGCAGTTATGCTATCAGATACAACTTTTTCTTTCGGAACCGCCACAACGACCCTTTTCATGGTTAAAAAATAAAGTTAAATATAATTTTTATTTACAGTACACTCAGAAATGCGGGGTTGCTCTGCTGAAACTTTCATAACTGGCCAATCTATAAATTTAAATGGATAAAAATTGGCCACCTCATTAAAAATTAGTCCTTTAGTAATTGATAAAAGTTTGATTGGAAAATATTTGCAATAGCCTGAGATATTCAAACTTTTTGCAGATGTTATCACTTTTTTTTACTCACCCTGTTTATATATATATATATATATATATATATATATTATATACAAATATACAGACTGCGTCAAAAAATACCTGACCTCCTACAGAAAGTTTTCTGTAACTTTGGTATCTGATGTCTCTTTATCAAGTAAATTTAACCACTTATACATTGTCCAATTCTACACATGCCGAAAAATTCATGGAAATATGTGCATCACAATTCAAGTTACTGATCTTTTTGCGCCATGCCCCTACCTCTAAGTAGTCTGTCGCTGATCATAACCCTTCATTGCTTCATTGTTTTGGTTTGAGTATAACAGCTAGGCCACCGCTGCAATTACAGCAAGCGCTGTAAGTCTAGGCGCAGAAATTTAAAGGGCTAGAAGCTAGGCTATACAAGGCCTCGCAGTAGCCTGCAGCTCTAGCCTTCTGTGGCTGATGAAGCAATAGTTATTACGTAACGCTACGCGTGGAGTCATATCCACTGTTGACTTTCAATCTGTGCGCTTGACTGCAACCATGGGAAAAGTTACGTACGTTGCGGATACAAACACTCCATGAGCATGGTTACGTGGCGAAAAGAATAAAGCAAGCCTATCCGCTGAAAGGATGGTCCTTGTCAACTAATAGGAGTATTTGTAGGAAGATTGCGGAGAGAGGGTCAGCAACTGACAGAAAGGTGGGCAGTGGTAGGCCCAATAGTGCCAGAGTTCCTGCTAATATTGCTGCTGTTGAGGAACTAATTTGTTCGCAGGAAGGAGAACCTGGAACAAGTACTAGGGGTTTCTACTGCTTCAGTTCGAAGGATTGCTAAAGTCGATTTGAATTTGCAAGCTTTCAAGCGGATGCCTGTTCAAATAATTAATCCAGCCACACAGATTAATCGACTTAATCGATGCAAAGACCTGTTCACTAGACTGAACCGAAATGCATGGAAAAAAGTATTTTTCACCGACGAGAAAATATTCTATCTCGATCCACCGATGAATACACAGAATGATCGAGTGTGGGCAACTGGTCGCAAGCGAGACATTGCTTCATCAGCGCGCCAAGTTTAGTATACGTGTAATGGTATCAGCTGGAGTCTGTTACAATGGAAAAGGTCGACTCTACTTCGTTCCAGAAAAGGCAAACTACTATGTCAGCAATCTGCTGCCTAATTGCTAGAAGATTGCTTCGAAAAAATCGGCAGTGACTTCATATTTAAACAAGATGGAGCACCGGCACACACTGCAAAGCAAACTGAACACTTCCTGTTATTAAATTGTCCAGACTTCATTAACAAGAATGAGTGGCCTCCTAATTCTCCAGACTTGAACCTGTTAGATTATCATGTTTGGGGAGAAATGATGAGAAAATATAATTGTCTGAATCCGAAACCTGCAGATATTAATAAATTAAAGGAAACACTAGAGGTTATCTGGAACGAGCAACCTCAATCTTCAATCAATAAGGCAATACGCTCATTTCTTCAAAGGCTGCAGTCTTGCATTCAGATTCAAGGTGGACATTTCGAACAATTACTTCGTTAATAATTGTTCCAAACAAACGGCCCTTTTCAGGGCCAACAAAATAAAATAATTTAAAATATTTTCATTTGAGAAATTTAGTATTAAAAGGTAGGTATGGGCGCAAAAAAGAGTATAACTCGACGTTTAGAGAATCTATTTTAATGAAATTTTCAGAATATGTGTAGAATTGGACCATGAATAATCACTTCAATTTACATGATAAAGGACATCAGATAAAAAAGTTATAGAAAATTTTCAGTAGGGGGTCAGATTTTTTTGACGCAGTCTGTACATACATATACATTCATATACTATTATTTTTTATATTGGTGGTATTCTATCCGTTCTTTCTGTATTCTATTGGTATTCGCGGTAGTCTATGTTGTCTGTTCTTTATGTATTCTATATATTTCTCTGAGTTCGAGTGTTTTGTTGTTAATATTTTAAATATGCACTGTCGTATCCCTTAGCTTAGGAAAGACGTACATGTTTACCTTCACACTGGAGCCAGTGGCGAAGCCGGTAAGATACTCGACCTCAAGATCAGTATGTGCGGGGTTCAAATCCTGGGCTCGCCCGTCCCTGACATCGCTTTCGAGTGAGGAAACTGACATTAAACGTAGCTTTTTTACGCGTCAAATGTAGCCTGTTGTTTATGTTTGATTTGATAGGCTATTGCTGCACCGCGGGCTGAAGACTGGTCGAAGTTCTCTAGAGTTCTGCAGGATCTGAAAGCTGAGAGAGCTGATAGAGAGGAAGATGAACAGCATATCTCCAGCCTCTCTCAGTCTCCTATGAGATAAAGATACGTATATAGAGACATAGATAGAGATACAAGTAGAGATACACATAGATACATACATAGAGAGAGCTGATAGAGAGGAGGATGAACAGCATATCTCCAGCCTCTCTCAGTCTCCTATGAGATAAAGATACGTATATAGAGACATAGATGGACACTTGTAGAGATACATAGAGAGACACACATAGAGACACGTATAGAGACACACATAGAGATACAGAGAGAGACACACAGAGACACGTATAGAGACACACATAGAGACACATGAAGGTACAGAGAGAGAGAGACTCCGTGAGCTGATGGAGACGAGGATGAACAGCCTAACACCAGCCTCTCTCAGTCTCCTGTGAGAGATATCATATGAGTCAAACTTATACACATAATTCACTCACACAGATGTAATACGCATTCATATAAAGATGGATGTGTATTACATACACATAATTCACACAGATTACATGCACATACATAACAGATGTATTTGTATTACACGTACAACACGTTCACATATAGAAATAATACAATAGACACTCGTACCAAGAAATAGCTACACATAATAGAGATTATGTACGGATTATAGATTAATACACAAAATAGAGAAATAAATGCATGTATATGAACAAATGCACAAGAATACCCGCAGCTAGATATGTGGAGAGAGAGAAAGAGAGAGTTGCCTGCCTCGGTCTCTGTGTCTCGATCTGTCGTTAGCTAAATTCCCTTTCGTATGGAAATATTGAAGTGCACAAAATACTCCTCAAGAGATACATGCACATGTAAACGTGCAGTATATTACTGCAGACATAAGCCAATGAAGCATATGTTGTGCTTGCTGCAGACAAAAGCTATTTCCTTTATTAAATCCGCCGCTGACATTAAGTCGTTAATTGTAATTTTTACACAAACTGAAAAATAATCGATTCTATAAAAAAGCTTTCATTTGAGAAAAAAATAGTCAAATATTTAGATTTAGCAAGAGTTCCATGCTATTAATAAATGATTTTCTCGAGGTTTCGGCGTGTTAAGTTAAATTTTATTGTTATAACTGATCGTGCTTAGTATGGTTGACGTTAGTTGACTGTTCATCGTGAGATGTATTATACATTGTGCTTCAACTGTGTTCAAGTTGAAATATGTCGTGCTTTATCATAGCTGGACGATTGAATGTAGAAATATAATTTTACGTAACGCTTCTTTATTGCTGCGAATATATTAGTGCAGACAAATGATGCTATTCTGTGTGTTGTAGTACTTTTCATTGTTTTAGTCTCCAAACCTCACATTAAAGCCGACCACCGATAGGGTTAGGTTATTTGATTTTGCTGTTTAAATGCATAAGAATGCCAAAGCTCTTCTGAAAATCACTGCATTAATGCTAAAACAGACTAAGAGGTATTCGGATAATATTAGACATGATTATTAAAACTGCTAAAGTATCCTTATAATAACTGTAACATTACAATTAGTTAAGCTTTTATATTATAGTAATTTTTAACGAATGCTTCTATATCATCTATATATAGAGGAGCATATTTATTGATATCTCTGAGACTGTACCAAATTGAAGTATTTCTTGATTTAAAATGAAATTTTAAATGACGGATTCTTAGGTGAATCCCTCGTTGGTTCGAATCCAAGCCGCGCTGATCTGAGAGTAAACTCTCGGACACTATGTGTTGTGGCGTAAATTAAAGAAACGATACGCTAGTAGTTTTTACGTTATATATAATACTGCTCGTCAGAAGTCATATGTTGTTACTAATAAAGAATCACGTTCAGAAATACTAGATTTCAAATTTTCGTGACGTTTTTCAGAGAGTGAACTTTGAGCACATACTTGATAAATAATTTGGACAGATGAACATACCGATTGGACGGCAAGTTGATAGCACGCTTGCCTAATATACAAAGAGGTCATTTTTGGAATCTTAGCGGGCCTATATTGATAGGTTTTATTATAGGTCTTAATGTATAATTTATTTGACTTCAATCGATCTCCATTTCATTCATACCTTTCTTTCTCTGTCTCTAGCTGTCTGTCTGTCCGTCTGTCTGTCTCTCTCTCTCTGGCTAGAGTTGTGTACGTTGTAGGTCCAGTGTACATATTCGTACTCAAAGTCTGATTTCACAATTACCGAGATCAATCCGTTGACCGTCTAGTTGATTTCACCACTAAGCTTAAACCTTTACCAAATATTAATGTAGCCTCTGGCCCATGAAAATATTTCTTCAAGGTCTTAATGCATTCTTCGATATTTTCTTAGCCTACTCGTGCGTTTTTTAGTTTGTTTATTCCGTGATGGCTGGGACATTACATTTGAAACTGTCTGAAACAACAATATCTTTAAAACTCCTATTGTCTATATGTTTAGCAAACTTAATGCCTATTAGTATCTGGCATCTTGAAATCAGTAACAAATAGCTTTAACATATTTTACATACTTATGGGTCTGCCGTAATGCATGTACATAATGGCCTTTGGCTAACTGTTATATAATAAATCATAACTTGGAACCGCAGTGAAGGATGCGTGGGTGTTTCATGCCATATATCGCCTAATAATCTTAGACACTAACGCATCAGCAATCTGCCGGCGAATACATGCAAATACTTTGATGACTCACTGGCAAGTCGGTGACCGGATGTCAAGCTGGGACGTCTGCCTTGAATGAGAGATTTGACGCTAAGCCGATATTACGTAAATGAATAATTTTTTATTATTTAAATAAATAATTTTGATATCGTTATCATTTACTTTATATTAAGCTCAGTGGTTAAATTGCCTTGGAATTCAGAGCTTGAGGAACATTCAGAATTTTTCGGGTCCCCGTCTTGTATTTACAGATCTCCTACTATTTAATACGGGTGAGGGAACGCACCTGAGAAAAAATGAGAGCTAGGGTAACTCAGTTCCCCCGCCTCTTTAACCGCCCAATATGCCATTATTATTACAATTTTAATGATTTATCATTATTGAACACTACGTACAGTATTAGACTGCTGAAAAGAACAGTACTTAACGTTTGGCAATGGAGTGTAAAGCTGCGGACAAAATGCTGAAATTGGAAGATTGGATCTTATATTAAACTGAATTTTGTCTGTTGGAAATTTTGACCTATTCGCTTATGACATTGTTCACATAAAAATATTTTAGTTGTTTTATTCAGAATCTATTAAATGTAACGTTTTCTGTTACCAATAGGGCCTAGAGTCTATAGGCTATAGATGTCATGTAGAGATTGATATACAATATCATCATATGAATAGAGTGAGTGCCTGCGGTATGCAGAGGTTCTGACAAATGGAATGACGATTAAACGATAAAAATATTTCTACAAAAGATTGAATGACAGACATAGCTGCTGGTGTCAAATGTGCTGCGACAGCGTTACCATAGCTTCGTTATATTTTCACTGCTAACAACTTGGCTTATTGTTCAGTGTGCACAAATAGAGAGAGAGAGCAGGTGTAGTGTTCACTTAACCGAACTTACTTTTGTGCTTGACCTCTCTTGCCCTCTTCAGTTAGTCTATTATACATGTATATCTTAGATCGCTAGCAACTCGGTATATTAGCCTGTAAAAACTACGTGCTAGTGTGAAATACTAAATAACAAAAAAATTAATGAATCCTATTCACACTGCCCGATAGCATTAATTCATAAATGGCAGTTTAGCTTCAAATTATGTATTGATTAAATTTATTTAATTTAAAATAATTGATTAATTAGTTGACAAATATAATTGATAAACTGTAAGTAATGTATACAAGGTTTTAACCTAACCAATGTGAACAAGATTTTGAAATTCATGAGAACTTACAAACAATGTAACTGTTTCATTGGCTGCCCTGAGACAGTTGATTGATTGAACTCTACTTTGAAATACAAGTTGTACAGTTCAAGAGAAGTTAATTTATGAAATACCTGAGGCCTTATTGTACAGAAATCATTGAATGATATCGCAGATCAACTTATTTTATAACGTCCGTATAGATTGGGCCTGCTGATAAACTAGAGCACATGCTAGGCTACCAAATTATGCGCTAATCAAAGTGGTTAAAATGGTCGAATGATTAACGAGTCTTCATTTCGCATAAGCCCAATTCATTCAAGTTCAGTGCACGACTTGTGCTCGATACGTGGTACTGAATTTTATAACAAGTCATGCAAAATCTATTACATCATCATTATTATCATCATCAATTCATCATCATCATCTTCTTCTTCCCTTAAATCCCAGTTAACCCGGGTCGGGGTACGAAAAGCCTTTCTCCAGTCCTCTCTGTCCCATACCATATCATCACTCAATCCCATATTAATGCAAAATCTATTACATGTTAACATAAATAATTCATGAGATAAAATTAAAAAGTTCCATCTCGATCTTATATGACTTGCATTAAAAATACTGCATCTACTAACTACTATTTCACGGTCAAAATATTATATGCTACATACTGTAAAACTATCTCAAAACTATCACAAATACACAAAAGCATAATTAGCGTACGAGCATTTTGTTAGTATGGTAGTCATGCTAATAGCTCGTTTTTTGTGTGCTCATGCAATTGCAAAATTTCCAACCATGCAACCAAACTTAACATACTGATTTGGGTAATTCCTATGCTGATTTTGCAAATCAAAAGTAAATTAAACTAAAGTATGTGGTATTCTATTATGGAATACAATGCTAATACAAAACATACTATATTGAAAATTTCGTTTCTATTTGTAACTCAAATGTTATCACGTGATGCGTCACGTGATAACTTCACCTTTTACGTCTATTTTCAGACCTGCTTAAAATAATTTATATTCTCATCCTTTCGATATAGACTTGAAACTGTTAACTTTTACAATGATTCGACTAATTTATGTCCTATTCACAAGACTTTGACAGACTACTTTTCCTTTCAACAGATACTTTTAATTTATTGTATATAAAATAAAAACATTTCATTTAATATGCGCATTTAATATAATCTTTTGTATAAGGCCTATATCGAAGACTATGGAGCAGGACGTGGTGGGGCTTGGCCCATCGTCTGCTCCTATTACTCATTAGCATTTAAGTCATCAACGCCTTTCTGTGGTTTTATTATAGTAGTGTGTTTAGTTGCTAATGCCACAATTGTTTGGCAAATAGACAAGAAAAGTTTCCTAAAACATATAAATTGAAACTGATAATAAAATTGAGGCTTAGAGTTTTTCAATACCGATTTTAATGAGGTTTAGACAAATATATGTGTTAATTATCTGACCATTTAAAAATCTGAACATCTGAACAATATCTGAACATATAAAAATATTTAAATTATCAGAAAAATCTAGAGCTCCAGCAAACCCTCTCCTAGTCGAATTCTAGAAAACTTTCAATCTAACCACTTGCTTTGTATTTGTATTTAAATTCTCTTAAGTCTTTCCTTTAAAGTAACAAAAAATTTAAATTAAATTAAAAATGGGATTTTAAAATTTAAAATCTTTGAAGCTTTGAATTTAGTTTAGGCGTGTCATCCTACTTTGACGTTTCGTATCTAAGACTCGATACCTATGCTGGAATAGAGATTTAAATGAATAGGAAGAAAATAAATGGCTAATTCGTCTCGAGAATTCTGGGAAAGCAATGAATATAACCATTCATTGTATATGTTTTAAAGACTCGAAAGATTTAAAACTTTTAATTATTGTTATTGTTATTGTTATTGTTAAACCTCTTAAGATTTTAAACCATTAGCCATAAAGTAGGATTTTGCATGGAATTGCTCTTAAAATAAATGCTATGAATTGAACTATTTGGTGAAATCACAATTTCTTCCATTGCACGAGGCGTTCATGATTTTATCAAGTTACCACCAAAGTCTTTCAGACGTGATACAAAAACTAAAAGCTGAGGTTAACGTCAGTTTCCTCACTCGAAAGCGATGTCTGTAAAGGGCGAGCCCAGGATTTGAACCCCGCACATACTGATCAGCGGTCGAGTATCTAACCGACGTCGCCATTGGTTCCAGCCAATGCATTGAGTGCATGCATTCATAGGTGAATACAATAATTTCTTTAGTTAGTCGATACGTCCAAGGCGAATTTTAAATTTTCGAAGCAATAAAAACAAGAACGGGGGGGGGAGGGGGGGGAAGGACACACATTTATGGCGTTGGACGTGAGTCCGTTTCCTCCCGTTCTTGGCGTTGGATAATTTAATCCTTGTGTATGATTAAAGAGAAAGACAAGAAATAAGTGGAGAAGTTACACTGTTATATGCCGTGAACCTGACACTCGTCAAACAACGAGAAAGCCAGAGAGAGAGAGAGAGAAAGAGAGAGAGAGAAAGAGAAAGAGAGAAATAGAGAGAGAGAGAGAGAGAAACTGTGCGCAGTGTATACTTGTGTGAGAGGGGGGGGGGGCAATTTCAAGCATGTATGGGTGCCAATTCATCTGATGCAGTTTCGGTTGACTGAAGATTGACTGACTCATTAATCAGAAATAATCTGCTTGTTGTAGTTAAACGTGTTACCGTGTTGTGTCCGGACAGCTTTGAAATAACCAACCTTACAATGCCTCTCGTAAAAGTCGACTAAGTTCCAGGGAGGAAGACAAAATCAATCCGCGTCAGAAGCTATTTATTTTCTCTCTCTTTCTCTCTATCTCTCACTCTCTCTCTCTCCTTCTCTCTCTCTCTCAGTGCCTCTCCCTCTCCCTGTCTCTCCGTCTCTGTCTCTGTCTGTCTGTCTGTCTGTCTGTCTCTCTCTCTCTCTCTCTCTCTCTCTCTCTAGTGTTCCTATAATCGACAGGTCTAAGGTACTCATTTGCAGAGTCTGCTTTCACGCTCCGCAGAGCACTCCAAAGAATAACAAGTTAATCTCTTTACAAAAACTACGCTTTATCCATATCTTAAGAAGATTATGGCTTAATAAAATATTACTACTGATGTAGTTTCCCGTTACTTTCCTTTTTCGCTTTGTTATCATCAAGTTATTATCAGCAAAAGTAAACAGTCGCCGATTGCGAAGTTGATGGCACGAAGTAGTTTTTTGTCGGTACAGCGTGAAGACTTGACCAGCCAGCACACCGCGACACGCTGCGCTCTGCGCCAAGCGGCGCGACACGCTTGAGCGCGTTTCTGCTTAGTTACAAAGTCGCTGCGTTCTGTTCAGCTTAGAGGTAATTTTCTGTAAATAGTCTCTACGTAATCTTGTTGAAAATATTTTCTTTGTAAATAGAGTGGTATAATTAGAAGATAATAATCCGAAAAGTCGTTGAGAAGTTTTCAGTTTTCAGCTGATAACTCTTAGGATTTTAATATTCGGCCAGTGTCTAATACATGTAATTTACTTTAGGTGTTAGACTGTTAATTCAACTATAACAGTAGATAATAGGTAATAGCACGATTTATCAGCTGCTTTTCCAGCTTTGCATTCTTTTGGGTACATTAAGTGAGAAATCTAAGTCAATAGTCGGTGGGACTTAAAAGTTGAAAAGTCTGGGTTATGAAACACACTGCAATATGTGCATTATGCGAGCCATTGTATTTTTTGATTGACCTTCTTCAGAATTACTAAGTACAAAGGAATAGTAGCGGGAAGCGAGACGGGCCTACAGAAGATAATGTATAGTCTGAATGATACGGCATTGAAATGTGGAATGAAGATTAACATCAAAGAGACAAAAGTGATGAGAGTATTCCATGAAAATATGAAAATGCTTGACTCAATCTAGGTGGATTTGTTCTTGTTAAATCCAAATTATGATTTTTTTCTAATTTTAGTGTGCTACCTTAATATTTTGCGGCCAGATTTAAAAATAAATATATATAGCATTCTATATGTGTTAAGGCTATCTGGCTTAAACAATTTTGAACCATAGCAATGCAATAATTTCATAACTATTTTCGTAACTTCATAATTGATCTGAAGTTTCAAATTTGAAACCCTAAGGTAAATTATGAAGCTAATTACTGGTCAGTTGATAGCAAACGGTGTATAGGCCTATTATGATCATTTTTCTATGGAAGTACACGTGTTTACCAAATCATCTTTATTCGACATTTTTATGTTACTAAATTGCACTTTGTCTCTGAAATATTGGATAAAATTTTAGCGAAGACATTTCCACTTAATTATAGACGTATGTAATATTTAGGCCTATAGTGTCAATAAAAATTTAAAAATTGATGAAGAATTCTATTTGCTTGTTATAATATAGTAAAATATTTCAGATACAATAATAAAGCTAAATATCTATATTATGAACATTTGCTGGTCAACTTACAATATTTTAAGATATGTACAGGAATAAATATCACTTCTTTCCTTTTTCATTGTCATATTTTTACCCGGATGAAAAAAAGTGGCAGCTATTATGACTTAATGAATTTTTAAGCATATTTACCATAAACCATTTTAAACATATTTGCCATAACCATGATTATTATAAGTAAAGGTAAACAATTGCAACATTATCCAAACCAAACCATTTCGAACTCGAATCGAACTCTTGCGAGTTGGAAAGCAAGCCGAACCCGAATCGAACCCGAACCCTTGTTAGAACCGAACCCGAACCGAATCGAACTTTCATTTTCAACGAACCGAACCGAACCCGAACTCTGGAAATTCATAAAATTCCCATCTCTAATGTAAACTGGGAATAAAGGGAATATGAGGATAATGATGATAGTATATGTATATATACATGTATATATAATATTACAAAATATATTATATAATTGCTGATGTACGGAATTTAACCATCATCATGTACTTGTAGACCAGTAGGCCTATCTTATGCCATTCTGTACTCATAAAATAATTATCTAAATATTGTTATTGACAAAATTTATTTATACTGAGAAATCAGTCAGTCATAGGCTAGCATGTCAGTGAAAAAAAAATTCATATTAATACTTTATTCATACTTTATTCATTGTATTTGGAAGAAAATGTAAATAATCTGAAACGAACCAATATATTATTCGATGTTCGTGCAATTTAGTGTAGGCTATAACATTTCAAGCAATCATAAAGAAAACTGAACTAAAACTTTGCGTAGGCTATCAGAGTTTATCAAATTCGCTGTACCTTTGTTTAAGGCATGCACGTTACAGCGTACTGAGCATGCCCCTGTGTTTGAATCCAAGTTAATCTCGATTGTCTTCTTTGTGACACAGGAACCGAAGAAATACTATTTGAAATAGATCTAAATATTTTAGTCATAGCAAAAAGGCGAACGAATTTCACTAAAAAATTATAATTAGTAAAATAAAACTATAATTAGCAAGACTACTTAATATGTCCTCAGCTAAAATACACTGGCA
Organism: Enchytraeus crypticus; assembly: GCA_905160935.1. Lineage (NCBI taxonomy): Eukaryota > Metazoa > Annelida > Clitellata > Enchytraeida > Enchytraeidae > Enchytraeus > Enchytraeus crypticus. The sequence goes on along the minus strand of CAJHZI010000641.1, from coordinate 2,093,090 downwards.
TTAATAGTTACAACTTACAAGGCAAATTATTTTATTCTCATTGCTTATTTTTGCCTTAAATTTTATAAAACTTTGTGATGTGTAGTTTATTGAACTTCAGCATATTTCGCAAGATATCTGCTTAGTTTCTCTTCTATTTATTGATATGAACACTTCCATTACAATATTTCCGGCAAAGGTACAAGTTGGAAGATGGCTGGAAGAAATTCATATAAATGAAATAGATCTATATTGCATATGATGGTGATAAGAAAGCATTGTCAAACGGTTGAATCCGACTAATAATTGTTGACCCTTAAATTCTACCATTGTATTAATTTAATATAAAAATGTGCTGAATTTTTTTTTTGTTTCAGCACAATTTTTTAAATAGATACAATAATTGAAACTCCAAGTCTAGAACTTTAAGAATAATGTTCAAAGTAGGCCTAAGCAGAGTAGTTTATCTAGATATTCAGGGACACTGTTGGTGTAACATGATGGCAAGCCACAAAATTATATTTTAAAATCATACTTTACTAATTTCAGTCAGCGTATATAATCGCAGACATTGTATTCGTTGCGTTCAGATCGTTCTACTGTATTCATAGTCCTGACTTTTGGATAACTGATTGATCATAGCTTACAGGAACCGTTTGAATTCTATTCAACAAAAGTTAGCATGGATTTATTCTATAGGACTGACTGACAGTTTGTAACATATTTCTCTAGCCAGATTTATGTAACAAACCAATAACTGACCTTCTCCAGTATCACGATAGAGCTATAACAATTTACGGAGGAAGGACGACAATGATGAAGAAATCACACAGTATATTATATGCAGTGTTGAGTCTATTTGCATTGCTAGCAAACCAAGCAGCAGCTGCTGGTATGTACTTGTTTGAAATTCTCATAGATTTAGTTTATTTCATAATCGTAGTTGGCTTAATTGTTGCGTCTTGAAGTAATATATCATATATCACGTGATGCTTTGAGATCCGGATCCAGCCAGTGTGAAGAGGCACAATATAGTTTTGCACGCAGAGGCTTTGGAATGTAACTGTAATTCTAACATGTAAAAAGTAAACACGCAATATAGTGAAATTATCAACTATGTTGATATCTATCACTTTTAATACCACATGTTTAAAATTTAGACCATTTTCCGTAGACCAGTCCAGTGAATGCCCGAGATTTTACTCTCAGATCAGCGCGGCTGGGAATCGAACCCACGTGGGTTCAATTCACCTCAGGATGATCTGTCACTTAATACTTCATGACGCTACCCCTACGTTATGTAGGCTAGTTATAATCTGAGGCTTCAATTTGGTTAGATAGCATTATGGATGGTCATTACAGTATATTAGAGTAGGTGTTGGAAGTCATTTCCTTGAACAGGTAAAATCTTAATTTGGAGTTTATTATCTGAAAACTTGTCAAAAATCAGAAAGAGGGGTACCACAAAAGAGCCTAAGCTCTGTGAGGTGATACAGTAAGGTCTTCAGATCTGTGAAGATTTACACTATCATGTCATTATATTTTTATTTTTTGTGTCTTATGATTTACTAGTGCTGTAAACTCATCATGTTGCCCACTGAACAGACTTAGACTTATCGAAGTGCGATAAGCCAACAGTGAGTCGAGGTGATGGACTTGTGTGCTACTCCGTGGTGAGAACTCAGACCAACTGGAGCGAAGCTACAAGGTACTGCAAGGCTCGGTCCATGACGCTCTTGACTGTACTCACACCCAGCGAGAACGATGTAGTCGTACAGCTGCTCTCCTCAGAGTCTTTTGTCGACTCGTGGCTGGGCGCCTCGGCCACGATGTACAACTGGATGTGGCTCGATGGTTAGTCGAGTCGACAGTTCAATTAGTCACTAAATCAATTAAGCGATTGATTGGCAAGTTAGCAATGAATCAATCATTAAATTTATAAATAAATAATCAGTCAATCAAAACAACATTCGATGTGTAAGTTAGTAAATAATTGATACGTCAATAAGTAGGCTAAATATGTAAATATTAGATCAGTCGATCAAGTAGTTTAAATGAGCTCCGTCAAGTTGGCTCCGCAGCTTCTTACAATAAATCTAATTAATATGCTTAAAATGCTTAGAGCTCAATTAGTGCTAATTTTTTCTGCGAGTCACAATTAGAGCTCACTCAATTTAGTACGTATTACGTACCAAAATATGCCAACTTGACCCTGGCTCCGCAACTTTCACATTCGAATTTGGATCTCATGCTAATAATTAGAGCTCAATTAGCGCTAATTTTTGCTGTGCCACAATTAGAGCTGGCTCCGTTTGAAACTTATCGGGTACCAAACTCGGAGCCAGCGTTAAGTAGGCTCCGAATTCTTCAAAACTATATGTAAAATTATACCTCAATAACTCAATTAGTGCTTATATATACATGTATATATGTATGTACACTGTAAAATCTTAATTTGAATTATATATAGGCCTATATATAGGCCTATATATAGTTCTATATGTAATATTATATAAATATATACGCATATATATATATGTATATATATATGTATATATACATGTATATATATAGGCATATATATATATATATATATATATATATATATATATATATATATATATATATACATTTGAATTGCGTTTATCACTACTTAAATACGTGACTAATTAACATTTAACCCGTAACAGAAATTATAATTATGCACAACTTTACAACTTTATGTTATTTTCAGGAACTGAGGTTCGAGATCACGGCTGTTTCAATGATAACCCTGCAGATCGAGATCTCGAAGTCTTCACTACATTCCCAGACAACAGTCAGAGTAAGTGTGTACAGTACTGTCAGGGACTTCATTACGCCTATGCTGGACTACAGGTTAGTACATAGCAGCAATTATAAACATGGATTATTTGTGAATAAAATCGAGTAGATAACCTGAAATGACAAATCAATAGTAATTTTTAAACTACGAATTAAGACTCAGTGATGTGATTCCGGGTGCCAAAACAAACTTGACGCGTTCATCAAAGATGAGATGATCCCATTCTTGAATGATAAAGTGGAGGATAACTCTTTTTACAATATTACTAGTAAAATAAGTTAATTCTAGAAATACTCTATAGGTCTAAATGTACGTACGATCGTATAATTAAAGCCATATCGGACCGCAAGAGGGAATAGACAGTATTCAATCTAGTTGACCTTCTAAATCACTAGTTTTTTAAAGATTCGTTTGCCATTAGTTATGAATCTTTTGTTTTGAATATCTTCATTTGATAATGCGATTTCTTCGTAATATGGTGTGGGCACATATTCACTATTATTATGGCTCATCGATTAAATCTTGTCTTGAGTTTGTCGTCGTCGGTCACTGCAACTACACGTACATGAGTATAATGTTGAAATAGCGCATTGTATAGAGAGGCTGTCCTGCATGTACCAGAATTAAATACTTGAAATATCGGATCCTGAGGTGAATTAAACCACATTGGCTACATACTAGTCGGAGCTTATCAGAAAATAAAATCCCAAACAATCGCAAGAAGGGTGATTATCTAGTGCAGATAAGCCTTCCACGAATCGCTGTTGGAAGCAGGCGGGCACCCATTGCTTTTAGACGCTGAATATCTCTTTATGATATCTTGCTATACAGGCGGGCACCCAATGCTGGTGCGGCAACTCGTTTGGGAGGTACGGACAGAACGACGCCGTGTGTCAGATAACTTGTCCTGGGATGGGTGGTACCAATTGTGGAGGCTCAACGTCACAAATCATCATCTATATTAAAGGTCGACATTATGATTTGTAATTTATAAGCATCTCATTTGTGGTGTCATACAACAACAACAACAACAGCAACAACAATACGATTAGAGTGCTACAGTTGTCCATGACAACAATGAGCACTGCGAAACCAAATCCAAGCCGATGAGCAAAGTGTGGGTCCATAAGCGGTGCGAGCCAAAATCCGGGTAGTTAGTCCAAGGCAGGGTACTAGCGGAACGGAACGTGTTGGTCTTAGTTCGTGGACGTTTGGTGGATACGAAAAGTCGAAAAGAACAGCTTTCAACCGCCTATGAAACTGTTCGTAAAGTAGGAAAGGCTAACCAGGAATATATAGATGAGGGGGCCTCTTAACATAAAGGGAATCTTTCTGAACATGTACCTCCCCTCTAGAACACTCCTTGTAGGTATACATCAAGCGGCTCTGAACAAGGAGCCGGTGGAAGCAAGGACAGACCATCCAGCCAGACCTCTTAAGTAAGACATGTCCTAATTTTGCATAAGCTCTGTCATTTTACTTAGAATACATGAGGGAAACTCTCCTGCACTACAAGATTATGAATTGAACAAAAAAATAAACAAATGTTGGAATCGGTCCTCCTTATATATATATATATATATATATATATAATATATATATATATATATATATATATATATATATCTACATATATACATATATACACAATATAAATATATACACAATATATATATATATATATATATATATATATATATATATATATATATATATATATACAGGGTCAGTAAGAAAGTGATAACACCTGCAAAAAGTTTGAAAATCTCAGGCTATTGTTAATATTTTCTAATAAAACTTTTACCAATTACTAAAGGACGAATGTTTAATGAGGTGTCCAATTTTCATCTATTTAAATACACAAATTGGGTAGTTATGAAAGTTTCAGCAGAGCAATCCCCCTTTTTTTGAATGTTTTGAAAATAAAAATTAAATTAAATTAAATTTTTTTGGCCCTGAAAGGATCATTCTGGTTGTTCGGAAAGAACCAGTTGTATCTGCTAGCATTACTGCTTATTCGATGTGCTTTCTTCCAGCTGCTACGCCGGACTGAAGTAGCTTTCGGAACGCTAGGACAGCCTTGTTGATTCTAGTCTCTGCCAAATGATTGTAGCACTTCCTGCAGTTCGGTCTTGTTTTTAGGCTTCGACTGGTGTTTCTGATTGAGATGCAGCATGGTTCACCAGACTTGGTAATCCAGAGGATTTTGATCGGGAGAGTTTGGAGACCATTCACTCGTCTTGATAAAATGCGGATTTCTCTCGCTGATCCATTCCTATGCATGACGAGATGCATGAGCCGGGGCATCATCCCGCTGAAAGATGAAACCATTTGGTAGAAGAGCATTGCAATCATCAAACAGCTTGGGAAGCAAAGTATTGACGTATTACTGAGCGTTCACCTTTTCCTTCTCGCCAATGAAGTGCAATTTGCCCTTACCATTGTAGCAAATCCCATTTTTCTGTAAAAATGGGAGGTTGCTCTGCTGAAACTTGTATAACTGGCCAATCTATAGATTAAAATGGATGAAAATTGACCACCCCATCACAAATTAGTCCATTAGTAATTGGTAAAAGTTAGATTTAAAAATATTAACAATAGCCTGAGATATTCAAACTTTTTGCAGGTGTTATCACTTTTTTTACTCACCCTGTATACTTGAAGAGATGGTAGAAATTAGAATACTTAATACCAAACTGTTACTATATGTTTAGGTTCTTATTGCAACTGGGAGCCGAGCCAGCCAGACAACGCTTTAAGCAACCAGAACTGTGCAACACTGGATGG
>CAJHZI010000641.1:2067500-2085000 GCA_905160935.1 Enchytraeus crypticus | reverse complement strand
TAAGACGCAAAGTAAAGACGTGCCAGCAACTGTGTGAACAACGTGCATCGTTGTTAACATTGTGTGGAAGCAACTGTTATCGGCAGGCTGCATCTGTTGCACACGAAAATACATGTACATGTAATTATGAAGCTGTCTAGCAACAACTGCAATAAAATAAACTAATAAAAAAGTTTCCATTCCTCTGTCAGGCATTTCGATAATAGTTTTGAGGGGGCGTTGTGGCTCATTATAGTTTTATAGTAATATTATATAAAAAATGGTAGGCCTAGTCAATTTATCAACTTAGAAATATTAAAAATGAAGCTTAGTCACTTTTTATTTTTGGGACTCAACTAGTTGTCCTCATGCCCAAGTATAAATACTATCCAATCGACTAAGTCAACAAATGAGCAGTTTGCAAATTTGATTGTATATTTTTCAGCAAACAGTTCGCGTAATTCAACATTGTCGGGGTTGATACCAAATCCTGTGGGTTCAACAACCACTAGATCTCCTATTGGACCCATAACGGCCCCTGTGGTCACGAGAGGCCCAAGTGGTCCCAGTGGTCCGGGAGTTAGCCAATCACCGGGCGGTGACGGTAGACCACAGAAAACCGGACTATCCCCTGGTGAAATTTTATTTAATATTTACATTTATACAACTTTTATCTAGCCATCAGAAAATATTCTATTTTGACTTCACTCTGAGAATGAAGAGTGAAGAAGAGGAAATGTAAAGAGAGTAGTAGCGTAATGTAGAGTAAGAGTTGTCACTGAAGGGTTGTATCAAGACTGTATTGTATAAACATAAACTAAGCGATTTAAGACTAGCGAATCTACATTAAAATAATTGTTCAATAGGCTCATATTGCCTCATTATGGTGGAAAAATAAGCTACCTAAAATAGGCTATAATGTATTTATATTTCAAGTGCAAGTCTTGTTTATGGTTAGAGAGGTATATACTCATCCTTTTACGAACTATATAAAAGTTCTACTTCTAGAACTACTTCTAGCACAGTTTTCGCAGTAGCTTTAACGATGGAAAGTCTGTACTCTGTACACCAAGTGTAAAATGTTTGCTCTGTACACCAAGTGTAAAATGTTTGCTATTACGTTTTCACGCAGCTGCTGTGGGTGGCATAATAGGCGGGTCAGTGGGAGGTTTTCTGCTAATAGTTCTCATCGTTGTTCTCGCAATAGTCTGCTGCTGCTGTTGTTCCTGTTGTTCTTGTTGCTGCTGCTACAGGTAGGCTACACACTAATATGTAACTTTTTATGTGCTGTAGGCCTAAGTGAAAATATACTGCCTTTTAAACTTATTAAACAGTTAAAACTGTGCTATTTCTTTGTGATTTGCAGATGTTAAATGGGCCAAACTGATAACATGTCGTTAAGTTGTCCTACTGCGGATCAGTTGACGTAGGATTAACATCCGGTGACGCTCTCCCCATTACAGATATTTTTTGAAGATAGAAAACTGACATTAAAATATATGAATTCTTAGGCTTTAATAGGGTCGATCAGCTCTATCAGTCAAAATAGCACATTTTTATTGATAGGCGAGCTATTATAATATCATTACACAACTGCGTTACAGTTGTGCAATCTGTGTATTGACTATTGACAAATATACATGTTAAATTAGTTTGTTATCTTATTTTATGGAGAATTGGTCACATCTGAAATATTTCTATTCAAAATCATAATCGTGACTTGTACTGATCTATTAGAAATGTAATATTAACATGTAACAGTAATATAAAAATTTGAACATTAAATATGAAATTATTTTGCTGAACTTTTGTAGAGGCCAGAACATCAAAAATACAGCTAATACAACCCGCATCCCGAATGACTATCAAGTTGACGTAGGCCCCGCCTATTTCTTTGGCATGGACAGCCACACCCCCAACATAACTACCATTGGAAAGGAAAAGAAGACATCAACAACGGATAATCCTGACGTTATACCCAGCTATGAGCGCGCTGCGTTGTGAAGCTTGTGGAAAATCTGCAAATATTCCGATGTACTGTATAACTAATACTGCATACTGTGTGACTGTGGGTACAGTAATCAAAAGTCGACAGTCTCGATTTTCGTATTTGTGTCAATATGCTTTCTACATTGTATAGTTAATTATTTCAATATGCATGTGAATACATCTGCAGATATAGACTAGTATAATGTAGGCATGATTGTAGTCCTATGAAATGCATACCTAGACCAATATGTTGACTGCTTATAGGGGTAAAACACCTAATATTTTGGTAATATTTGACTGACTACCGGATTTGAAAAATTGTTTATATTCTGTCGCCAAGCCTATCTTAATTTATGCATCGGATGTCTGCGAATATTTGTGACTCTGTCGTATGTTTTAAAGTCAATATTAGAGCCAGTTGTAAAGATATACTGAAGTATAACTGTGGATATTGTAATCAAAAGTCGACAGTCTTTATACTCATATTTTTTTCAATATGCTTTCTACGTTGAATAGTTAATTATTTCAATATGCGAATGTATTTGCATATCTAGACTCCTATAATGTAGGCTTAATTGTAATCCAATGAAATGCATTGGTCAATGAAATGCACGTCAACCTACGTTGACGTAAACTGTAGATAACGGTTTATGACAAGTAGAACATCTAATATTTTAGTAATATTTGGTTGACAACCGATTTTTATAAAATTGTGTATATTCTGTCGGCAAGCCTATCATAATTTATGCATTAACTGTCCGCGAATATTTGTGACTGTCGCAGGTTTTAAAGTAAATATTTGAGCCAGTAGTAAAGATAAATGCTTCTTCTTGTAACGGTTACATTCAGCAGATCTTCCGAATGTTAGATTTGCACTGTTTGTTTGATCTTTTTGCTTTATGTCCTTCCGACGGGTTTTGGCTACAAAGTGCTCGTTATTGTCATTGAAAACAGTAGCATACTAATTGTTTTACGATTGAATGAAGATTTTAAGGCAAAAATGATTAAGTTGATATTTTGATGTCTTGCTTTTTGCGTTTTCACGCCCTCTAGCTAGGTCATCGAGCAGCATTTCCTTACAAACACAATACCGATTGCATAGCCGACTTCATTGTCACAACCTATCACCTTATTGTTCCTTGGTATTTTCTAAGGCGCAATTGCCTGTTAAACAGAAAAACACATGTTCGGCTCCCATCCCTTCCGCCTCATAGTATACTGATATAAAGTATGAAACGGTCGTTAAAATTAGCCTTAGGCCCTTACAGTTGTCGTTAATAAATGGCAAAGAAATAGTGGCTCTAGTTTGTCTACTCGTCAGCTGGATGATCAAGCGTTGTTTAAAATCCTCCTATAGCTTTCAGTTGTCTGCTTGTTGAGTATGAGCTTTTAACGTGACTCTAAACTTGATATTTCCTCAGTAGGCTTAGTGATTATCAAAACTACAAGAAACATCTACAGACTGTCTTCAATGGATAGGTGTACATGCAGAATAGTAGGCACGGTTATGTTTTACCAACGAATTACATGGAATCAGTCATCAAAAACCGTTAAGCTTTAAGTTGTAACTAATATTGTAAAATGTAGTAAAATGTAACAATGAATAAAACGAGATTACAAACTAGTAATAAATGCATGAGATGGCTCTATATGAAACATTTTCTTAGTAAATGACATTAAGTGCGCCTAAAGGTTGAACCCTTTTTGCACAATTATATTCAGGTATGCGCACTTGATTTAGCAGAATTTACCAGAATATTGTTATTATTAAATATGATATCGTTTTTACGCTTTTTGCCAATGCTGAAATTACATCGACCTCGTTTTAGAATATCACATGTTTGTAATTTACCTATTGTCGCGACTGTATATAAATGTTAACGTTTATTTGTTAAATATTCATATTGAGATCTGTGATCCTTATAATATCTTTACTTATTGTGGCTTGATATGTTGAATCAGTTACCAGGATTTGCATTGCCCCTGACTACGTCATGATCCCGCGAGTGAATAAAGCATGAAATTAATTGGATATATATTTATGTATATAAATACATACATATTACATATATATATACATATATATATATATATATATATATCGATCAGGATTAATGACTTGAATTATAATTCTAATATTATTGAAGTCGTCATTTAATTAGAATAGCATTATTATTGACATTCTGATAGCTTTGTGAATTACGTGAAATAGAGATTATCTTACTGTCGCTATCGTATTTCTAGGACGACTGAAATGATGCTTCACGCATATCAAGTACATGATGCATACTTATATACTCAAAAAGAAACTGAACTGAAGCACAGATAAGTATAATCACAGTAATTAAGCTACAATAGTATAATATAAAAAGCATTATAAAAATAGAATTTCTGCGCAAATACATATAGATATACAATCGAATGATTAATCACACGGATCCGTCAAATGGTAGGGCCAATGCCATCTCCCCAAATAATCTTTCAATATAGTTCTCTCCTTATAGTGTCTATTCTAAATACAAGTAAATGAACACAAGACAGATTCTGGAGATAACTACATGCTATATATAATTGAAACAATAAATATACGCAACGGCGCAATTTGCTAAGGCAGACATGCATGCAAGAGTTACAACAGCTTTTAGTACGGGTACATAAATAAATTGGCTAACTAGATTTTCGTAATACAAATATTTCACTTATTCCAAATTACGTAGAACTCCTTTATACTAAACGTAGCAAAAAGTAACAAATACAACAAAATAGAATTTATTACTTTATTGGCCTATTAACAGTAATAAATTGTGGCATATGCTAGCTACAAAATACAACTTACTACAGCTACATGTTAAAATTTAATTAGCACCAAAAATAGTACCTAGCTCTTTATGAATTGCAAATATTGAATATTGAATATTGGCCTTACGTAACTGCTTTAGTTACTATATAAAACTTTTAAGTGAATCGGAATTCATTATCGTTGCAATTAAATTCTAAAGCAGAAAAACTGGTATTTTGCAGATATTTGCCCGCCAATCATAATTAGCCGAGCGTTTAAACGTCGACGAGAACCTCAGCATTGATACAGCATTGCTAGTGAGGTAGCTACAGAGAAACGCTAGTTAAAGAACTCCACAGCATTGCTAGTGAAGTAGCTGCAGTGAAACGCTAGCCAAAGAACTCCACAGCATTGATAGTGAAGTAGCTGCAGAGAAAAGCTAGCCAAAGAACTCTACAGCATTGCTACTGAATTAGCTGCAGAGAAACGCAAGTCAAAGAGCTCCACAGCATTGGTAGTGAAGTAGCTGCAGAGAAACGCTAGTCAAATATCTCCACAGAATGGATATTCAGTAGCCCTTCTGCCAGTCAACGATGTATTTGAGAGGTTCGCTCTTCGTGTATCTGTCATAATTCTCCACAAACTTGTTCATTAACATCTCCAGGAACTGCAACCAAACAGAAAATAAACGGAAATGCTTAATTTAGTTATTAAATTATTTTCATTTATCACGTCATACATTTCATAATTCAATAGTTAAAGCAAGATATCTATGTGACATAGTGCCCCTCATATTCTCCGAAGAGACAACGGACAAACAACTGCAGAGGGTCCGTGAGAATCAAACTCTTCCTCTATCACGAGATCTGTCGAATCCTCCTTCGATTCGGCTCAAATCTCGGAATCCTCATGTTTGTGATATGGGAAATGCAGCAACATGATTCATTGAATCCTTTCAAGTCGGTGTCTCAGTGGAGATTAGAGCGGTCAGTCGTTGAGGTCAGAACCCATAATCTGGATTAGAATCCGTCTCAAGCGCTTCTAGGAATAAATCTCAGTACACGTAGGTTTTTGCCTGATGATAAACGGAGATAGAGTAATAAGTCAGGGTATGGAGCTACAGAAGGTAACAGATTTTAAGTATTTGGGATCTGTAATAGAGGGTAATGGGGAGTTGGAAAAGAAGGTTACTAGTAGGATTCAGGCTGGATGGGATAAGTGGAGGGCTGCTAGTGGAGTGTTGTGCGATAGGAGAATCCCACTAAGACCGAAAGGCAAATTTTATAGTTCTGTGGTAAGGCCAGTAATGATGTATGGTTCGGAATGTTGGGCACTAAAAAGGGAAAATTTGCAGAGTTTGCATGTGGCAGAAATGAGAATGTTGCGTCTAATGTGTGGAAGAACTAGGAAGGACAGAATGGAAAATGAATATGTGAGGATGAATTTGAATGTTGAGGGGATCGGGGATAGGTTGGCTCAGTCAAGATTGAGATGGTATGGGCATATTGTGAGAAAGGCAGATGAGGTAGCAAAGAGAGTTTGGAGGGAAGAACTGGATGTTAAGCTAGAGATAGGTAGACCACAATTGACATGGGATGCGGCAATTAAGAAGGACATGAAAAATAAGGGATTCACTGATGATATGGTGTGGGACAGTGAGGACTGGAGAAAGTCTATTCGTATCCCGACCCGGGTTAAGCTGGGATTTAAGGGAAGATGATGATGATGACATGTCGGTTTGTGCCATCTGAATCGATTCGTTACGGGCCATGGAAGATGAAGAGAAAGTTAACCACGAATACCCCTGCGATGTGAGTTTTGCTGTACATTCGTGATTCACCACTTTATGACTGCGGCCAATCTCAAAACATGAAACAAATCGTTGATGAGTGCCCTCTAACCCGCCTACTGGGTGGACTGTCTACGCTAAACTGCCTCACAAGTGAAGCAATTACCTGAATTTTCGCATACGTTAATTAGATAAATCAATGCAGAATATCAAGAGCAGGTGTGAACGGTAATGAAGGCCAAAATGGCACTTACATATTCAGATTAAAATACACAAAGACGATAAAATACATAATATACCCATAGGTAAAGGTATGATTAACATATATTTCAATTACATACGAAAGTAATTGACTGGGACAATATGGTTGAGATGAATACCCTTTCAATCTTGCCTATCGGAAAATATGCTATGGTCCAGCTACCCCACCAGAGTCATAACCCTAAAAGTATGCTAACACCCAGCCTAAAACCATAATATGAAATCATAAATTAATCATCTAAAATCATAATCAGAACCGATCAAGAGAGAAATTAAAATATAGCTAAGTTACTAAATGGTTCTATATACTAAAACCCGTTACTTATTTACCAGTTACAGAAAATTAGAATTGTAAATTATGAGCATAAAATTATACGACGCTATTATAAAAGCTCAGACAGAGGTGTTGAGTGCTACTGACTCACTGTTACAGTAACAACAATCAATCAATCAAGCAATCAAATCAATCATCAATCAATCCATCATGAATCAAATAATAAATCAATCATCAATACTCAATCAATTAATCAGTCAATTAATCAATCAATCAATTAATCAGTCAATTAATCAGTCAATCAATCAATCAATCAATCAAGCATAAAAGCAATCAATCAATCAATCAATCAATCAAAGCAATTAAACTCCAAGAATCAATTAATCAGATATACTGACAAAGGGATCGTCACAACAGAGTCCAGAGAGATGGGGAGTAATGGTAACGTTGGGATGATCCCACAGAGGACTGGACTCTGGGAGAGGTTCCTCCTCCATCACATCCAGTATAGCGTGGCCCAACCATCCCTCTCTGTCCACAATAACAGCAAATCAAAATAAACTCACAGTTTTTTGTTTTTATAGTAAAGTTACACAAATGATAACAGCACGTGCTTACAAATTTTTCTTTCGTTGTTTCTGTTTTGTCGTTTTCGCTACTTCCTCCTTCCCACACATGGCCATTAGTGACCTTTCTGACATCATCCCTGGATGAGGAAACTGACGTTAAACTTTTATTATTATTATTATTATTATTATAATCGCTGCCTTTACTACACCACCGATGGCAGACGGCCCGGATTTAAGAATAGCCTTTCAACACCATGGATAGTTTTTTTCATTCAAAGCTGTCAACACTTGGTCTTCAAAGGTGATCACCCATACATGTACTAACCGGGCCCAAAAATAGCTTAACTTCGTCGTCCACTGACGCGCAGCTAAACCAAGAGCGCTATATCGTGCTCATGTAAATGTTTACTCTCCACGGTCAATTTAACAATAACATATCGAGCTGAAGTTAAACCTGATTTCAAAAGGATAATATTTTTCACTAAGCGCATAAAGTAATAGTATCTAAATTATTCACTTTTAGAAAATGTGTTAGCCCCTAAGTGAACTGTTGACTTGAAACTACAGGAGAAACTGAAAATCTGCACAGTAAAATCTGAGCTCGCCAAAAGTTTGAACATTTCTAAAAACTTTGACTACCGGTTATTTTACCGCCCTGAAAAATATAGGACTAAGTGCAGCTGAACTAAGAGACCATACTTCTTGATGAAGCCTGGACAAGGTCGTTCAAACCAGCATAATGTGGAACGCGATGGTTGAGCAGGCGCCCCGTCCATCAGGACTAGCTATCACCAGCTCACGATTGACCTAGATCTGTTGTTCGGCGACTTTTCTCACCCGATCAACGGCCTGACTAAGTTTATTACATGACGTCATTTAATCACCCATAGTTATCACTGAGTTATACGTTGACGTCAGGTGGAAGTAAATTTTGACATAATAGAATGACGAACGACAATTGTAATGACTACTTGAATAAAAAAGGACCTTTCATAACTTTTATTAGTTGGACATTAATCCCTTCCATCAAATAGAACTTGACAAGTTAAAATATATCCATTAGAGTTTCAGAACATTTAAATATAAACATTGTTTATTCAATAAAAAATTGCAGAGTTGCCAGGAAAACATTTAGAACATGCCAATAAAAACGGCAGTACTTACAGCTCAAAAAGCCCTACTGTCTTATCAGGCCATCGTTTTAACTATTCTAACTGCTAGCCATATAGTCTTATATCTAAAGGTACGGAGATCAAAGGACTACAGAAACAAATTCAATAGATACATTAACGAAATCGCTAAATCTCAAACATAAAGAGCAAACATTCTAAGCTTTGATTTATTTCATAAACGAAATCTAATTTTGAAAGCTCGTCAGCTATTAGATTCCAAGCACTTTCTAGTAGGTGTATTGAATTCATAATAAATTTAAGACAATTAAAAACAGTATAAACAGTTAAACGCACCATCAAATAAAAAATAAACTAAAAATTTCCTACAATTTAATACTAACTGTAATGCGTGAAGAACAGTTTGATTCTTGATGCAATTGCCTCGTCCAATGTTGATAAATACTGATTTCTGACAAACAAACAAACACCACCATTTGAAGCCTAAATTTGTTACATATTTTTAAACAGCTCAATTTCTGATTCAAAGCTTGCAGTTTATCTTCATACTAAGCATGCGATAGATGTGGAGAACACAGCAACATACCACAACGCAGAGCAATCGAGACATTTGTACCTGAATATTTGACAAGACTAGAGTTCCGTTATTTCATGTATTCAATTTGCTCCAGCAAATGACAGGCAGAATCTGAGTGGCTACCAAGAATAAGTAGATCTACTGGTCACACAACTGCTTAATGTAGCAGAGATTAATGCCATAATCCTACAGGCTACAAAACAACGGGGAAATTTTATGATATAGAAATGTACCTTTTCCCTGCACGGCTCCAGTATATTTCCATCCAACAAGCCGTCAGTACCTGGAGTACTGGGTAGAATGCAGACTACGTAATCACAAGAGCTCAGCATCTCTGGCAGCTGAGAATAAAGTCTGCTCACAACAATGGCATCAAATAAATAAAGAAATTCTAACAACTTCTCATCGAGGTATAAATTAATCTGCAGGTGTAACGGATTAGAAATACATGCAGTATTTTTCACAGTGACAGAATATATTGCAACTCAATAATTTAATAACCACCAGTGCATAAAAATATGCCCCAGTAATTAATAGCAAAGCAGATGTTTAATGTAGTATAGGGTGTCGCATAAGTTCGTATACCGTTTTCAAATTGCATTAACTCTGGAACTACTTAACCGTTTTAAACCAAATTTGGACAGTATGTAGACACGATAAATAAAATATATGGGTACAATTTAATTTGTAATCGTACAAGTAATTAAGTAGAAACTGAAATTTTTCTGAATGACGTCACATTTTCGCAAAAACTAATATTTTATAGTATTTCCTTTTTGCTTAATGACAGCGAGTATTCTATCCGGCATAGATTTGATTAATGTCTGAAGTATTTCCACTTTCACTGATCTCCAAGCTTGTTGTAGACGACGTTTCAGCTGCACAACATTCGTGGGCTCTGGATCGCGGTAGACACTAAACGACAGAATACTCCACAGGTTCTCGATAGGAGAAAGGTCTGGAGAGTTCGGTGGCCAGTCCTTCGGCTTAATGTACGATGGAATGTTGTCTTCCAACCATCTTGTTGTTTTGGCTGATGTATGACATCTTGCACCATCCTGTTGAAAGATGCCAAGGTCATTGTCATTGAACAGCTTTACTCGAGTAACGTTGCCGCCGGTTACGATTCTTTGAAACGCTGGCTTGACGAGTTTATCCAGTATGTTTACAATGTAATAATCCGAGTTAAGTCGTGTACCGTTCGGAATGAAGTGCAGACTCGTTAATCCGTGTGCAGTCATTCCGCCCCAAACCATAACCGAGGGACTGAACTTCATTTGAGCAGCGGGAGGAACATTACTCTCCTGTGATCCCCACACAGTGTCGTTCTTGGGATTGGGTATGTAAAACACTTTGAAGGGTGACTCGTCAGTAAACAGAACATTTGACCAATCCTGAACAGTCCAATTACGATGATCACGCGCAAACTTAATACGTTTCACCTTGTGAGCATCAGTCAACAGTGGAATTTTTTTGCGACGCCAGTTCTTCCACTTCAGGTCATTAACCATGTATCTGCGAATTGTGTCCTTAGAAGCACGTTCATTACGAATTTTCAGTTGATTTGAAATACGGCGCAAACTCTGTCCACGTCTGTATTTTGCGGATTGGATGAGACGCTTGGCTGTATTAGATAGTATCTTCGGACGTCCACTACGTTTCATATCCACTAGTTTTTCGTCAAATTTGCTTCGACCTACCCACTTCGTAACCCAACACTTACTCCGATTTAACTTTTGTGCAATACATTTATGCGAATATCCTTCTTTAGCCAATACTACTGCCTGTGCACGTAATTGTATTATTTTAATTTTATCCATATTATAAATTATACGCGGCCTCATCGAACAATAACATTGACACGTTGATTAGCCTTGACTGCGGTCCTGGACGACAACATCAGGTAATTTCCAGGCACGCGCTGCATGCAGCCACAGCGTGTCTCTAGCTGCGCCAGTCAGAAAATGGGTCACATTGCGCGACAGCGCCGTGTGACGTCATTTCCAGGTCTAATGAAAATAAACTTGCACCAACATCTAATTCACATCTATTATACACGAATACGAAATTTTATGAACATGCGACCTTTACTAGCCGAATTACTGCAATTTGAAAACGGTATACGAACTTATGCGACACCCTATATATCATACCAAGGCATCACTGAACTTCACTAAATTAGGTTAAGTACAAAAAAGCAGCTCCGTCCCGTTGGCTCCGCACCTTCTTCAAATAAATCTAATTCATATGCCGAAAATTAGAGATCAATTAGTGCTAATTTTTTCCGTGAGTCCTACAATTAGAGCTCATCTCCGTTTGGTACGTATTGTGTACCTATTTGCAGAGACAACTTGACGCTGTCTCCGCAACTTTCACATTCGAATTTGAAGCCTATGTTAACAATTAGAGCTCAATTAGTGCTATTTTTTGCAGTAAGTCCCACAATTAGAGCTCTCTCTGTTTGATACTTATCGGGTACCAAATTTGGAGCCAGCGTCAAGTTGGCTCCGCAACATTCTCGTGTAAACTTAAAAACTATAATACAAAATTAGAGCTTAATTTGTGCTCATTTTTGCAGCAACTCTCATAATTAGAGCTCGCTCCGTTCGGTACCTATAGCGTACCGTAGCTTTGTATTTGGATCTAATAAACATCTCTCCCTCTCTCTCTGGTACAGTTTTGGAGCAAGCGTCAAGTTGGCTCAGCAATATTCTCGTATAAACTTAAAAACTATATATAAAATTAGAGCTCAATTAGTGCTACGAATCAATCTATCTATCTACTATCTCTCTATCTATCGATATAACTCTCTCACTCTCTCTCTGGTTATTGCTCGAGTAGCGGTCCTACGACACATATTTTTACTCGTCCAGCCCGGCGGCTACCCCGCCCGAGGCTGCGTCGCCCCTGGGGCTGCTTCACCCCTGGGGCTGCCCCGCCCCGAGGCTGCCTCGCCCCTGGGACTGCCCCGCCCCGGGGGCTGCCCCGCCCCGGGGGCTGCCCCGCCCCGGGGGCTGCCCCGCCCCGGGGGCTGCCCCGCCCCGGGGGCTGCCCCGCCCCTGGGCTACCTCGCCATTGGAGCTGCCCCGCCATTGGGGCAGCCCCAGAGCCTACCCGGCCCGGCTGCGGGGTTGGGCAGGCAAGCCCACGGGCAGGCCCGTCCCCGGGCAGACCACCTTGTTAACGTCTCAGTTAACTGACGACGAATGTGACAGTCACTCAGGAGCCGCTGCTTTTATACTGCAACAGAGGCGTACCGGTTAGGTGATTATAGAACCGGTTAAGTTAACTGGTCATGTTAATTTACCGGTTTAGTAAATTGAGTACGCAAATTTACCGGTTAAGTAAACTGGTTTCGGCTCATTAGATTTAGCCGCCTTTCAAAATTAACATGTTTGTTTGATTTTAACTTACAATTATATAATATACTGAAATATTTTTAAATTAAAATTATTTAATACAAATTATTAAAATTGTGGCCCAACCAGCTTTTTGGTGTGTCTTTTAAAGAACACATAACGCAGAGTACGAGTAGAAATGTGTATCTTAGGCCCGCTATTGAGCAATAACCAGATAGAGAGAGAGAGAGAGAGAGAGAGAGAGAGAGAGAGAGAATGAGAGGTGCTTAGGGAGAGAGCTAAAGAGAGAGAGAATGAGAGGTGCATAGGGAGAGAGAGAGAGATAGAGAGAGGAGGCATAGGGAGAGATAAAGAGATTGAGAGAGAAAAAGAGACAGAGGTGCATAGGGAGAGAGAGACAGATAGAAAGAGAGAGAGAGAGACTGTGAGAGAAAGAGGCATAGAGAATGAGAGAGAGAGGGTGAAATAAAGCCAACAATAAATGATTTTTGCAGCAGGTTCCTACAAATTGAATTAAATTCTCTACAAATAATTAGACAGGAAATTTGTGTAATCCAAGCAAAGTAGGCTCCGTAGTAAGATCCGTCAAGTCGGCCCCGCAACTTCTTCAAATATATGTAATTAAAAATTTGAGCGCAATTAGTGCTAATTTTTGCTGCGAGTCCCACAATTGGAGCTCAGTCTGTTTGGTACGTATTGCGTACAAAAATATGCGGAGCCAAATTGAAGCTGGCTGCGAAACATTCGCATTCTAATTTGAAGCCTATGATAACATTTAGAGATCAATTAGTGCTAATGTTTGCTGTAAGTCCCACAATTAGAGCTCGCTCCGTTGGATACTTATTGGGTACCAAATTTGAAGCCAGCGTGAAGTTGGTTCCGCAACATTAAACTTAAAGACTATATATAAAATTAGAACTCAATTAGTGCTAATTTTTCCTGCAATTCTCTTCTCTGCTTTCCTACAACCCTACGGATTTATCCCGACGGTCAAATATATACCCTTCGAAGCGTCGTTGCATTTCGACCATCCGTCCTTCCGCATGCTTCTGGTCACTACATATCATTCAGCAGAAAATGTGATAGATTTTGGTGACGGATCTCTCTCTCTTTCTGTCTGTCTCTCTCTATCTCTCTCCCAATGCACCTCTCTCTCTCTTTCTCTCTCAATCTATCCATCTCTCTATCTCTCTCGTTCTCTAGCTCTCTCCCTATTCCTCTCTCTCTCTCTCTCTCTCTCTCTCTCTCTCTCTCTCTCTCTCTCTCTCTCTCTCTCTATATATATATATATATATATATATATATCTTTCTCTCTCTCTCCCCATGAACCTCTCTCAATCTATCACTATCTCTCACTCTCTCTCTCTCTCTCTCTGTCATTAGCTCTCTCCCTATTCGCCTCACTTTCTCTCTCAATCACTGCCTCTCTGTCTCTCTCTCTCTCTGTTTATTGCTCAAAAGCATGCCTAAGATACATATTTCTACTCTTACTCTGTGTTGTGTGTTCTTTAAGAGACACACCAAAAAGCTGGATAAGACACGAATTTTATAATTTTTATTAAATAATTTTAATTTAATTTCCAGTATATTCCATAATTGTTAGTTAAAATCAAACAAACATGTTAATTTTGAAAGGCGGCTAAAAAAGCTGGATAAGCCACGAATTCAAATATTTTTATTAAATAATTTTAATTTAATAATTTTTCAGTATATTCAATGATTGTTAGTTAAATCAAACAAACATGTTAATTTTGAAAGGCGGCTAAATCTAATGAGCCGAAACCAGTTTACTTAACCGGTAACGGTAAATTTGCGTACTCAATTTACTAAACCGGTTAAGTAACATAACCAGTTAACTTAACTGGTTCTAAAATCACATGACCGATGCGCCTCAGCGGCAGTATAAAAGCGGCGGCTTCTGAGCGACGATAGCCACATTCGTCGTCAGTAAACTGAGACGTTAACAAGGTGGACTGACTATGGCGGACTGGGGCAGCCCCAGGGCGGGGCAGCCCCAGGGCCCCGCCCTGGGGCAGCCCCAGGGCGGGGCCCTGGGGCTGCCCCGCCAAGAATTATTAAATTCTTGACTTATCCAGCGCGATGGTTGATGAATGGGGTTTGCCTCTTACAGAGCACATAACACAGAGAACGAGTAGAAATATGTATCTTGGGACTTGTGCAGTAACGAGAGAAAGAGAGAGAGAGAGAGAGAAAGAGAGAGAGAGATTGATAGATAACCCTAATTGAGCTCTAATTTTATCAATAGTTTTTATGTTAATACGAGAATGTTGCCGAGCCAACTTGACGCTGGCTCCAAATTTGGGACACGATAAGTATCAAACGGAGCGAGCTCTAATGTTGGGACTTCCAGCAAAAATTTGCACTAATTGAGCTTGAATTATTAGCATAGGCTTCAAATTCGAATGTGAAAGTTACGGAGCCAGCATCAAATTGGCTCTGCAAAACTTTGGTACGCAATACATACTAAACGGAGTGAGCTGTAATTGTGGGACTCGCAGCAAAAATTAGCACTAATCGAGCTCTAATTTTCCGCATATAAGTTAGATTTATTTGAAAAAGATGCGGAGCCAACTTGACGGAGCTCAAAAAAGCATTTACAGTATATGAAATATACGCAGGAGAAACAATATTTAGCAAAGTACAGCAAATGCTCGGCATTATATCCTCATCATCATCGTCGTCGTCGTCGTCGTCATCAGCATCATCATCATCATTAGCATCATCTTCCTACCTTGAATCCCAATCCAACAAGGATCGGGAAGTATTATAAATCACTATAACTATGTCGCGTTTAGATATGGCTGAATTGTTGATTAACATAAGTAGATTGACTACACACCTGTAGTGATCTACACTGGAACATTTCTGAGAGTTCTCCGGCATGTTACGAACCACTCCCCACACAGTCAGACCAAACGGCTTGGCCAGCTTAGCAACTGCACAAACCAGCAGAGTGATGATGTAAACAAGAAATTACGTTAGAAGCAACAACGTGCACAAACCAGCAAAACTAAGGCATAAAAAAGTTACGTTAACTTACAAAGACAGGCTATTATATGCAAAGAACCAGCAGAACAATATCACATAGCGGGTTATGTAATAGGCAAATAGGTCATTAATACCTACATATGCGGCTCTAGAGTTAAAGAATATCACGTAGTAACTAGATACATTAAAATTCTCTATCTCAAGAACCTCAGCCTTGCCTTACACAGACCATCTGCAAATTTTAAGCTCATAGTAATGCACTACATACTAGTACATAAGTGAGCAAGTAGCATACAGGTACATAAGTGAGCAAGTAGCATACAGGTACATAAGTGAGCAAGTAGCTTACAGGTACATAAGTGTGCAAGTAGCGTACAGGTACATAAGTCAGCAAGTAGCACACAGGTACATAAGTCAGCAAGTAGCTTACAGGTACATAAGTGAGCAAGTAGCTTACAGATACATAAGTGAGCAAGTAGCTTACAGGTACATAAGTGAGCAAGTGTACAGGTACATATGTGAGCAAGTAGTGTATAGGTACATAAGTGAGCAAGTAGTGTACAGGTACATAAGTGAGCAAGTAGTGTACAGGTACATAGGTGAGCAAGTAGCATACAGGTACATAAGTGAGCAAGTAGCATACAGGTACATAAGCGAGCAAATAGCGTACAGGTAGGCACATACTACGATACAGTGCATAATTTTTGTTATTAAAGTTTAATCAGATTGCAACATCTTATACAACTATAACAGTAAGTGAGAAGTATACATAATTAAGGTTTTAAGTTATAACAGTAAATAAACTTTTTACCTCATTTTTTAATACTCACTATAACCATAAATAGATATATTTTATTGTACAAAATACACTACACTAAAGTACATTGCATTTTATGGTATTTACTGCATCTTACGACTAGATTAGTTATACAATTAATTTATCTTAAAGCAGTATTTACTACTTTTATTGTAAAAACATTTATGAAAAATAATTACAATGCCCTTTAAAATAATTAAATTACCCAGAGATATTTAAGTGCTCCATAAATAACAGAGAAGTGTAGAATATCACAGCCTATACCTTCTTTGCCGATGTCTCCGAGTCCAATAATTCCTAGAGAGCGACCAGCTATATTCCTATAAGAGTACGTCTTCCTATATAACAGATAACTATTATAATTATCGGCTTCCATGACTAATAATATAGAGACATTTAAAACATACATTAATCAATTCTTTAAACTTATTAATATGCAACACTTGAGTTTATTTAAATCAATTACATTAAATTGGTCACTTAGTAATGCAGTAAATTGATTTCCAAGTTTAAATATGCAGTGATAAACTTGTGTTAAGTCTGGGCTACTGAAGAAGAGACAACCGTAAACCTCACGTGTAGGCGACTAAGTAAGAATTAAGAAAGGCAAAGGGATACCACCTCAGAAGCCATACTATTGCCAAGCCATATTCAAAATAAAGGTGTACATAACTGATAACGTATTTGTGAAGGAATTCATTTACTAAGGAAAGAAGTATGCTTTTTATGAATAGTGAAACAAAATATGAGTAGGAATATGTACCTTGGACCCGCACCCACACTACATTACAACACTACAGAGAAAGAGAGAGAGAGAGAGATATTGTTGCCTGTAAAATTCTTACATAGCAGTCATTATAGGTAAAAATATTTCAAACACTTCATAGTTTAACTGGCTAGTAGCTAGAAAGTAATTCTACAGGTAATTTACGTCTCCATAAGTACACAAAGAGGTATTCAAAAGGCCG
>CAJHZI010000641.1:2035000-2065000 GCA_905160935.1 Enchytraeus crypticus | reverse complement strand
ACCATAAATTCAATAATGCATGGAGACATTGTCTAAAAGTATGTTAGCTAAAATTGATTAAGCGTTCAGGTAAAGTATATACACGTTCTTTAAAGTTAACATACACAGCGGAAAGGGCAAATCATCATTTTAGATCAATGGCTAAAACAATTGAACTCATGCATCAAAGAATGAGAAAACTAAGCAATCAGACAATATTAGAATTAGAACACCAAGAAGAATCAGTAAAACTTTACCATCCCAAAGTGACATGAGCCACTGAAGACTTGGCAAGTCTTGAATATACTTATCAATTATAAATGGATCGCCAAGAATTATTTCGCAATTTCTTAGCTTTATGACATCTTCTTCTGACCATGTATTAGAACCTACACAAATTAAATTTCTACAGACATATTAATCCTATCACTACAATTAATCAATACAGAAGATATTTTTATACGAATGCATAAAGAAAAAGAGATCGCTAGATCTCTCCAATGGCTCAAAGTGTACCATTAAATTCTACAGGATAGTGAAGATCAATATATCTCTTACAGTTGACATAAAGTAAGCTAAAAATAAATATTTAAATATTTTTTGATAGAATTATAAATACCTTCCATTATAAGATATATTATGCTACAAAACAGCATCAAACAAGTGATTAACAAGATGTAGAAATGTGAGGTACTATGATGCATACTCTGGAACGGTCTATCTCAGACACGGCTCATTCAATTTTTGTACAAACACGAATAATGCAAATTTTATGTATCAATAGTCGATTCAGTGAATCAACTATTGCCACATAAGAATAATAAATATTTAAATACCTGATAAATTGAACTCAATTCTTAAATCAGGCCTCAAGTCCTTTAGCATATCGCATAGTTTAGGAGCAAAAGCCTGTACAATCCCAATCATTGGCCGATCATCTCTTGTAGACGACATTCTTCCTAAATGAAACAAATTTCCAATATTTCAACAAATTGAAATGAAATGCAAATTTAAATAAAATGAATCTACATATCTCTCTCTCCTAGATAGCATAAACAAGTCAATGGTATATTCAATGAAACATTGCTATTATTATCACTTTCAAAAGTGTGTTCTCCTGAGTTTGACAATGACAATTGTACCACAAGACAAAAGCATTTCCAATTCAAACATTACCAATTCATAAAACTGTAACGTTAAAATGGGTAAGTAAATTGCTTTTGAAGTGGTTTTCATTAGCCTTCAGCAGCGTCAGTGTGTACAAGTTAGAACGCAAGAACTAGAGTTATATTTAAATAACAATATTATATTAAAAATAACAACAGAGTGCTATTGTAGTCCACTACAACATCTCAATCCAAAGACAAATAAACGAACCGTCATGATATTCTAACGATACCTTTTAAAGATATATTGATGCCTTGTAAAGATATATTAATTCGGGGCTCATACGATAACGCCTCTATGATCCCGTCATTCGAATTTCTCCAAATTTTAACAGTAGGTGCAGATTGACATTAGAAGCATGTGTGCAAAATTTCGAGGCCGTAGGGCAATAACTTTTTTAGTCATTAAATTTAAAAGACGACGCCTAAAATTACATGCACAATATTGTTGAAAACAATAGGCAGCCGGCATCAGCTTAGCTGGCTGCCTGCTCAGCTGAGTGAACCAGACGGAGAAAGAGCATGTTTTCAATTCTAAGGTGAGCTGATTAAAGAGTAAAACGTAGCATACATAGGGTCAGTAACGAAGGATTGGTACAGCCTAACGATTTAAACTAGATATCCTCAAGGCAGTTGTTTAATGTGTAGTTTTGGTCGCTTCATACTCACTTCTTAAATTGTAACTGCACAGATTTGCACTGTGATTCAGATAGTAATACTTTTCTCTTTCATATAAGTTAGGCACGTTTTGTCCAACAATTCGGTATATAAAATTAAAGGCATTCGCCGACCTTTGAGTTGAACTAATTACATTTTGTAAACAAGACATCTTTAAAGATATTGGAGCTAAATGAAGTAATGAGCCAGGATATAAGTAACACTGTTTGGTTCTCTCTCTGTCAATATTAATTTTTTATCCTCTGCTTTTCTCTACGCATCAGCATACGGATAGTTTATAAATTATACATCACCCCAGCCTCGGTCTTCCTCTAACTTTTCTTTCCCTTATCCTTTCCTTTTTATGAGAATGTCTTTGTAGCGTAGGGTTAACGTTACGAAGTTTGAAAGAGTCATTGCTTATGAATAGTCATATTCCTAATAATAAATATGATATTATTATAGTCATATTCCTAATTATATATTAATTCTTTATATGAGAGTATATACTGTTGTTTTAGAATGTCTTAATAGCGTAGGGGTAACGTCATGAAATTTTAAATGACTGATCCTGAGGTGAAATGAACCCTCGTGGGTTCGAATCCCGGCCGCGCTGATCTGAGAGTAAAATCTCGGACATTCACTGGACTGGCTACACGGAAAATGGAATAAATTGCCTAACGGTTTAAACATGCGATATTAAAAAGTGATAGATATCAACATAGTTGATCGTTTCACTATAATGCGTGTTTACTTTTTCGCATAACCAAAGAAAGCGACAACAATTATAATATAAGAAAGCAACATCAACAATGTTAAGTCTTCAGTTGTATTTAGATTTATTACATAAACATAGCTAAACTGAAATGTAAATATAATATACTAGTAGGCCTATATTACAGACCACATCCTGAAATACCGACACGGGTAAAGTTTTGACCGAATGGCACTACACAGGCTAAATTTGAAATGTAACTGTATAACGCCAATAAAGTATCATGCAAATTCTACATTTGTAAACAACAACAGCAGTGCTGCAACTGATTGCAATAGAGTATGATTTCATCTCACTGTTTTTATGAAAAATCCAAGCTGTCGAATTAATTATTTGAACGATTTGAAACAATGCTCACGTCTACTCGAGAACTCTCCCATATTATAAGAATAGTTTTGCACCAAATAATTAATTTACGACATATTCGTGCGGCATAAATACACCAGATAATACACTGTAACGAAGTAAAACGTCCCTGATATGATCGTCAGAAGATATAAGCGACGTCAAATACCAATAATTAAGTAGTTTTATTATTTATATTACATGGCGCTCGCCTGTAATACTATGATCGACACTACACGATTGATTTATATCTGCAACGCCTATATATTGATTTATATCTGTAACGCCTATATATTGATTTATATCTGCGAAGCCTATTGGAAAGTTAAAGGCGGCGTACGAAACACAAATAATTCAACCAAACTTAAATGCATTCATAAATCCAAAAGTGACAATCCAAATCAATAAACCAGTTGGTGTATCAAGGGATGTCCTAAAATTTGGCAATTAATTTAAGTCATACTAAACAGACGTAACAACTGTATCGAGCTCCACGGGTCCATATTCGTACATTTAAGAGACTAAGTCTGTTTCAGACATTGCCTTCGGATTTGGAAACAGGCATTAGGCCCTAAGTCTCAGTTAGATTGCAGCATACTGTTCACATTGGTGGCGAATCTATATCGTATCATTTTACTTCGTACATTTAAGACTTACCAGTTCATGCAATGGTTGATAATAATTTTTGGCTGAAAGATTCTCGTTACAGATAATAACAGGATATTTAGAATTTGTAATAGTTATCTCACAAGATGTTAATTTATTTCACAAGATATAAAACTACAAAAAATAATTATATCCAGTATCCAAGCGTGCTCAACCGCTTGCATACAAGTTGCGCATAAATTACACTTACATTGGTCATCATCTTCCACTTGAATCCTAGTTTAACTAGGATCGGGATACGAGTAGACCATCTCCACTCCTCCCTGTCCCAAACAATAGCATCAGTCAATACTCTACAATCTCTTCTATTAGTCGTAGACAATGTTATAGCAATCTCTGGAGCCTAGGTGCTCACCAACCGAATGCCATTTCTGACGCTGGTTAGATTAATAATAAATTATTTAATTTCGTTCACTCTCATTATTAAAGTCAGAAAATATAAGCTTCAGTCTGGCATGGCAAGTTCTGTTTTTCCGCGGTAGATTCATTTGTACGCGTTACGATAACTGAATATGATACAGCTATCATTATCATAGCAGCAGTTCTCATAACCTACTCTTCCCGCTACCTCCTCATTTCAAAATATTCATTTTATGCAGATCCATTCTTCAAGTCAATTTTCAAAACGAAGCGCTTCCTTAGCCTTGTATCGTTTCCTTTCCAAGAGATAAGGAACCCAATTTTAATATTTTGTCTGCACTAAGGGATTAACGCTCATATATATCCTCCCGCTATCCAAATTTGTAGACGCCGTCATGGCCACAAACCCCCCACACATCCTCTTGAGGGTTTTCATTGCCCCAGGATCGATCAATCAATCAATCAATAAGAATTTAACGTCCGGTTCCTCGCCATAAGGAAAAGTCAGGGACGTCTCTTGCAGGATGAAGATGTCATTGTTTTGAGAACGACAATAATTGAGTATACCGTAAAAAAATTAATCACACCCTAAATATTTACAGTACTGTACGCAAATTTAAGTTATGCATCACTTTAGTATGTCATCAAATAATTATTATTTATATATCTTTTATTGCTAGACACATGTTCATTGATGTTATTACTCTGTGAAACTGTGAAAATAAATCAGATTTATCTCTCTCTGATCAATTAATTTCAAACATCTACGGTTGCAGAATGACAGAGGATTCGTCTAGCATTGTCTACTCTTGATCTCGCTTCTCACGGGTCTAAGCCCTGCATGCACGCAGCGCTCTTTCACTGGTTACGATTCACTCTGCAGGCCTTAATAATTTTAACTTCAATTTTTAATTTATCGGAAATGAAATGAAATACCTTTAATTTCATTTCTGGTATTGTTTACCTACTTACTAGAAATAAATTATTCATATCTTATTGCACAGAACGCTAATTGTTGAAGCTTTCATATGGCCGACCTACAATACAGCCTTCTACTTTACTTGCCATAGGTTTGCTGAACTTTTACCTAAATCATACATTTGACCTAAATCAGGTTACAGTAAACTGTCCAACTTCAAAGTCACTCAAGATACAATTGGACCATTACAGTGTTTTGTCACTTCGTATTGTACGCACATACGAAATTCATAAAAACTAGAGGCTACAAGTAAATTTTATATATATCTTTACTGACTACTACTGTATTTTTATATTTTCAAGCGTAAAATCATCTACATTATTATATTAAAGTGCAAGCACTAACTCTAGTACAATAACATTCAGTACCAAGATATACAATATACTATAGTGCAACAATTTAAAACTAAATATCTACATCTGAATAATGCACTTTCAAAAATAAAAACAACCATTAAAACATAAAAATAATGCAAATGAACAACAACTGAAGATAAAACAAATAGTCAAATATTTACAGCTATAAAAATGGCTTCATAATAATAGTAATTTAGTATTTAAAATCAACAATAACATTCACATACACACAACTGTACATATATTAACATACACGTATAGTATATAACGACCCGAAATACTATCTAATTCAAGCTTCCATGTGTTCATTGCTTGACACAAACCACAATAAATTTAATTTTTGTCTGATTAAAATACGAGCGACACGGTTGCTGAAACTGAATAAGCAAAACAGGAATCAATTATCATTAAACTGACGTCGAGATCGCCAATTAATGAGTACCACAAATTCATATCAAATATTTATCATCTACTGCAGTAGTCACCAGTGTACTCACCACCTTGTTCCAATTATTTATACTGATTTTTCCAATATAAAAATTCCCAACAAATTT
Organism: Enchytraeus crypticus; assembly: GCA_905160935.1. Lineage (NCBI taxonomy): Eukaryota > Metazoa > Annelida > Clitellata > Enchytraeida > Enchytraeidae > Enchytraeus > Enchytraeus crypticus. The sequence continues at coordinate 2,059,163 of CAJHZI010000641.1, read as the reverse complement.
ATAAGGATAGCGACAACGGTTACCATACATAGCATAAACATGTGTATTTGTACAGTACTTGTATATGTACAAGTACACACACATAAACATATATAAATATATATATATATATATATATATATATATATATATATATATATATATATATATATGCATGTAAATATGTATATATAAACATGTGTGCGTATATATATATACATATATACATGTATATATATATACATACAAGTATATACATGTATATAAAATATACATATGCATCATCGCTACCAGCCGTTGTTGAGTTGGTACTTGTTTAATACACAAGACACAAGAGGTCACGAGTCGCTACCCAGTTGGACTACCTTACCGTATTCCTGCAGTGCAAAAATGGGCGTTAAACTTAGTTCTAAGGGTTTATATTTATCAATTTGCATTATAAACATTAACACCCATATTTGCGTCGAAATATATCAAGTCAATTAAACGAAATCTAAGAAATGTAACCGGATTGACAATATGCATAGGCAAATGGGTACACTGTCGTGTGTGTCTGAAAAATTACACCTCTAGAATCGTGAACAATTACGCTGTTGATTACGTTGGATTCTAAAAGATGAAACACACACTACATGGCTTAGTTATTGCTATACCTTATAGAATTTCAAGGCGCAGTATGAGGTTATATCTCAATTTATTAATTGAAATAGATCCCAAAAGTTAATAAAATATTCAATTAATTTTTAGTCCACACCCACAAATCTAACATTGAGATTTATTTGCTGCCAGTTTTGCACTACTGACTAGCCTAGTTCTAGGAATCTCTAGAGCAAAAACTAAGCACGTAATCTACTTCACCACAAGCTCCTACAGAGTCTTCCACAGACGGCTTAGAGATACAACAATACATCTACGATTCGACCTGCAAAACTTGGAACTAAAGTTCTTTATAAAATATAAGAAAAGACTACACTTCTATAACAAAACCGGCTAATCTTCCGTTATAATGTGCAGTAGATAAAATCTAATGCATGAATATTATACACACTGTTACACCTAAATGCAAGCTGCTAAAAACTAATGCACTATAACAGCCTACTGTATACATATACTACACTACTTACAAGTTTGATTTTAAAGGATCAAAATGTAGACTGCAGCGTACAGAGATTTTTATATTAACTTTTCCTGTACTCCAAATCATTTACACACTGCTGCACTATTTCATTTTCATTCATCATCATCATCTTCCATTGAATCTCAGTTTACCTAGGGTTGGGATTAGACAATTTTGTAGCGATTTCTGGAGCCTAGGTGCTCACCAACCAAATATCCTTTCTGTCTTTGTTTTGGATCTTAGTGCAGTTTCGCCTTTTATGACACGTTTAGTCAACGGTAGATCTATTCTTCAGCAAAATCGGGCACAAATTATTTCAATTTCATTACTTCAGAAATATTCCAGATTGCCAGAAAAACATTTTCTGCAGTGTTTCACACATCCAACTTAACAGTTTTTTGTTTTTATGCTGTCAGCTATTGCACCTATTCCTATTTCTCTATAAACCGAACAAGCCATCATTTGCAGGCTGCAGCTGGTTGATTCAATTACGCAATACTGATTTTGAAAAAAATTTGAGAAGTGCACAAAATTTCAACTTTTTAAATCAATTGAATTAACAGCAGTAATTATGATTTATTGAATCAAATTCGATATAGAATATTGATAAATAGCTTAGTACTATAGCTATTGCCATCAGGCAAATTAATTATAACTGTAAGCTTTGGTAAATTAACAAAACTGATTTAGGGTTCATTATTAGAGTATATTTCGTGTGTGTCAATCTCTCCGGCTGTCTCTGAATGCCAAATTTCTATTTAAATCACATTAAAAATATGTGTGAATAGTCGTTTAAGTCTGTCTGTCGGTCAGTCTGCCAGTGTGTGAGTGCGGCGTGGATGTTGCTTTTATGAGAATACACATGTATGTGTAGTCAGCAAAGATCTACACAGATATCTATCAGCTTAATTTAAACGATGTTACCTCTGCAACGACATATCAGACTTTACCATAATCACTGGCACCAGCACTGAATTACCCTGATTGTCCCCTCTACTGCAAGCCATGCCAGAATAGGGTATAGAGGCTGTAGAAATCAACGAGTTCATTGAGGTCAATGACGTCAGAGTATTTAATGAGGTCAAAGAGCTTATCGAGGTCGCCATATTTAAGGAGGTTACTGAATACACAGGAGAGAACGAGTTCAAATGGGTAACTGAGTTCATTCGAGCAGCTGCAGAGGTCAAAGAGTTCACCTGAGTGAACTGGTTCACAGAACCGGCACTGATCGCTACACCGGTACCAGTAGTCGCGACAGGCGTTGAGCAGATCTGCGTCTCAGACATCACTCTCTGTCGAACCTCGCGAATCTTGAGCTGCAGAAGATTTCTGGTTGGAAACAACTCACTGTGCTGCTTGTGAAACTCTGCCGTTGCCTCGTCTAATATATCCACGCAAACGGGAAATAAGAATAACCAATTTGAATTTAAATTTGCACTAATTTTACTCTGTAATTTTAAAATTTTAATTAATTAAATTTTAATATTAATTTAAATTAATTTAATTTATAATCTTTAACAAAATATATACTCTTTAAATTTAATTTTTAACTGCTACAACTTAAACAATTTTTAAATCCATAAAATTCATAGTTAAATTAGCTACAAAAAGTAAAATATTATTATATAATAATTATAGATTCTTGTCATCCAATGCTAAAAATATAGTAGCTACGAGTGCGTGATACCCGATGGATAGAGTCCGTACTGTTTAAACAGCTCCAGCACTAAATGTCGCCTCTGATCCAATATTTTATTCAGCGACACGCTGCCCCTCCCTCTACCTCCTTCAGAGCTCTCGGCGCCCCCTGGTGAGCAAGGCGTGGCTTGGGGTCGTGGTGAACTGAATGCACCGTCATCACCTACACATATATAATTAGTATATTAGTCTTATACATTAGTATTTAGCATATTTATTTTTATGTTTTATTTACTTGTATTTCCTAATAAAGCACAACTTATTTATTTACATGCACAAATAATTTTACAAGTATATGTGTGCTCAGATTTAGCGCTTTATTTAATGAAAGAGAGCAATGTTGGAAGGGATCAGTATATCTTGCGTGCAAATTAATGATCAATCAATTAATTATTACCACATCACTCTCCGTATGAGTGTATAAATGGTTCCTGGATGATATATCGCCTAAATGCTAATTACAATATCTATGCTAGAGGTTACATTTCTCAAAATATAAAAGCTATCTTCAGCAAAATAATATGTGATATAATTAAGACAGTAGTCTTGTATCTCGTAAAAAAGCTAGTCTCAAAGATCAAAAGGTGAAAAAAATGTGGAATTTTTAGTATCTGCTATTATCACTCTCAATGCTATTTTCAGTCTTGAATTAATAGCAGTAGAACATAGCCCTATTTACTATAACACCCAAGCAGTTTTCTCACTCACAACACTTTGCTGCAATACAAAACAAGTTGGATAGCAATTTTAAATTATTCCTAACTTACAAATGCTTTTATAACGCAGGAGATATTAAATAGGAACAAGACTGTATCAACCTGCTCTATCAGAAAGGCCTGACGACGCTTGCTCTAGGCTGAAGTTACTACCGAAGAAAAGCCTGTCATCTTTAGTTGTTCTAGCGCTGAGAGGCGAGATCGGAGTGTTGCAGGCTGATGAGCCCACGACGCCTCGACGTGGTAGAGAGGGCTTGGGCGACACCTCTACATCGCGTGGAGTACGAGGCTGATCCGCTGTATAGCAGAAACCATCGCGTTTCATAAACAACAATTAAAAATAAAAATTTAGAGAAAAAAAATAAAGTTATATATATCATCATCTACATCATGAACCGGAACCGGACGTTAAATTCTTATTGATTGATTGATTGTTCTTATTGATGGATTGATTGATTGATCATGATATTTATCTTAATTTTGTTTTAATTGTTGTCTACGAAACGCAATGGTTTCTGCTATTTAGATAAATAACGAAGAGAATATTTAAAATAAAAACAATTCATTACTAAGAGCACCTTAAAAACATAAATAGCAAAAAAGTATATAAATAACACATATTGAAATCAATAGCAATATTTGACTTGACACCGTATCACATTTAAATAAAAATTCACACAGAAATTTTCAATATTCATTGTTACGTAAGGCGGACGTAATGTAGCACATAAAATATCTTAGAAAATATAAATATTTAAAATATGTTCTCCACATCACGACCTGACACGGCTGATAGAACCGTGACATTGAAGTCATTGAATTAATGTTGAATGTGAATCAAATCACATCTAAAATATCCAGTAATATATAACTACACTAAATGTCTGCTAAACATGAGCAAAATACTTTCGTATAGATAGAAATACAAAAGACTCCTCAAGTAATAAATGCAGAAAATAGGACGAGTCTCCTATTTTGTTGTATTTCATATATTTGGTGAGTTTAACCAACCAGAACTTTCACTAGGGTTTACCTAGAAACACTGTCATTTACATTACAGAGAAATATGTTTTATTTTCGCAAAATTTCACTGAGTAATGACATCAATGAACATGTGACAAAAAATTAAATAAACATGATCAGAATCTAAGTAATATGCGCAATAAGTTCTGTATGTGCAAAAAATGTGCATAATAATTGAATAAAAACAAGGCCATCAAAGACAAATCAAACAGAATATAAACTAGGCCATCATAAGTTATATCATATATCGTCATTCCCAAAGTATGTTTGGAATGTTTTAGTCTTCATTTAATGCTTACTTAAAAATGGATATTTAATACATTGTTAGTATCAGCATTATTATATTAGGGTACTGGGGTTATGAATTTATTAATCTAATTCCATACCTATCTTTGATTATTTCTTATTGTACTTTTAACGAAATGAAAAAGATGTTAGTAAAGCAAACATCTATCATCTTCAAAGTCTACCTGTTGAAGTTTTTCTCTTCTTTCTATAACTGTTAACGATTTCGAGCGGACTGATTGGCACAATGCTGCCACTGGCACCGCCCAGAGGCACCGCCACCGAACCTTCGCTCAGTGCCACAGAGACACTGATAGTCGGCACACTTGATACTGAGCCGGGATTGAACTTAGGCAACTGATCAAACTGTCGTTGAAAATCAACTGCCTGCAGCACCCTAAAGTTAACATTTCAAATAACAAAAGGCTTTAAAATAGCCTTCAAATAGTTAATTTCTATAATGTGGTTGAAGTCATTCATACTGCAATCAGTAAGCCATTTTATTGTGTTTATTGTCCACCAGAGATTCAGTTTTAAACTTGCATCGTATGGACGTATGGATTATAATAGTAGACTAAGACAAAATAAAGTCAATACTACAATATAGTAAAATAAATGAGTTTTAAAATCACAAAAATGATCAACAACATTTTAAATCAAAGCATAGCATTTGGAATTAATAATAGCAAATATTATAGACTTCAAAAGATCATATCAATATGTTGCTAGATAATCAATCTTTATATCAAAAAAGCATAAATAAAAAGCCACTTTTCAATGGCAAATACAACAATTTCAATTTCTCTTAAGATCTTTTGCACAGAACCAATCCAAAAAGGGATGAACTGATTTAACACTAGTACTTTAGTTAGAACTGTTGTGTTCCCCGTGGTAGGCTCAGATTGTTTGAAGAATAGACCAACCGGTGACTGCATGTGTCGTAGAAGGCAACTAAAGCACTACGATCCTTTCCAGCGTCAGAAAGAGCATTCGGTCGGTGAGCTTTTAGGCTCCAGAAATTGCTTCTAAATTTTCAAAATGAATGGATCAGATACTCAGAGAAAGAAATAGATGATATAGAACAGATGAACAGAAGAAATAGAAACAGATGATATGGAATGGGAAAGTAGGATTGGAAGTATATTCGTATCCCGACCCTAGTTAAACAGAGAATAAATGGTAGATGTTGATGATGACTTTAGTTGGAACCGAAACTAAATGCTACTCAGGTAGCATTTAGAAGCGATGATTTAAGAGCACAACTTACGGGTCAGAGCTGTCATTCTCACTTAGCATTTAGAAGAAGAAGAATATTTAGAAGCATGACTTACGGGTCAGAACTGTCATTCACAAGTAGCATTTAGAAGAAGATAATTAACAGCATGACTAACGGGTCAGAATTGTCTTTCTGATGTTTTCGTTTTCTGACTGAAGGACTCGCGGCATTGGCCGAGACAGAACCAGACGAGGAACCAAGTGACGTCATATCGCCGAGAGCATTCGAGAGAGCTGTGGCAGGATGGATGGGCAGCGGTGGAGGAATCAACCTCTGCTTCGGTATTCTGACTGCCTCTGAAGAAACAACCTTCAAAGCGTCCTTCTGCGTAACAGCAAAAACAGGATAAGGATAGCAAGTTTATATATTTCTAAATTATATTTATATATACAGTACATACAGTATTATTATTACTATTACTATTAAAATATTATTAATTTTTAATTGTTATTATTCTTGCATTTATTATTACTATTATATTTAAAACGAATAGAAGAGATTTTGATACAGTATGGGACAAAGAGGAGTGGAGAAGGTCCATTCGTATCCCGACCCTAGTTAAACTGGGATTAAAGGGAAGATGATGATGATGATTATATTTATTATTATTATTATTATTATAATTGCCCTTGTTGTTATTGTCGTTATCGACGTCGTTGTCAATTATATTATAATTATTATAAGCTTCTACTATAAGCAAAAAAGCTGGTAAAGCTAAGGTTAAAGTCAGTTTCCCCACTCGAAAGTGATGTTAGTGACCGTCGAGCCCAGGATTTGAACCCCGCACTTACTGATCTGCGGTCGAGTATCATATCGACTTTGCCACTGGCTCCGGCTCCAAGCAACTATTACATAGTCGTTAGCTGTAGCCAACGGCTAGTTCAGTTGTCTTAAGGAAGAAGAGGCAGGGACAGACCGAGATTAGGTATGTTAGATGATTTAAATACCCACTCATATGTGGAAATGAAGAGGAAGGCGGAAGACAGAGATGAGTGGAGGCGTTATATACCATGGACCTGCCAGTAGGCAGTGTACTAAGAGAGAGAGAGAGGGCTGTAGCTAACACCTTCAGCAGTACCTGGGATACACTGGCAGGACGGGACCTGGAGCTGGACGCTCCAGACAGGCTCGCAGTGGACGCCACCTGGAGACTCTTCGTCACTGCAATCCCTGGAGTCCTCACTGGATTCACTATTCCAGGCGAGGATGCGGCAAAACTCGCCTGATAGATCAAATAAAATTGTTAAATCAACCAAATTCATTATGCAAGCATAGAAGATAACACATGAGATAAGAGTTTAGCAATGAATGTAGGGCCTAATCATTAATTCAGTTGTCTTAGTTATATTTTCGTCTTAGTTATAGTTGTCTTAGTTTTCTTATTAATATAGAAGTCAGATTTTAATTTATAAAAACACTATGGTATTAATTAATAGAAGTCCTTAATACTCAGCAGCACACTTACTATATTATTTGCCCACTCATTCGTAATAAATCACAACTCAAAATAAAGCTACACTACAGATTTAATACATTTCTACAAAAAATTCAGTAATTTCTCAGCATATTTTAAAACTGTTTAAATGAACTGCATCCTTTACAACGAAGAAGCTCCAAAGAGAGTATGATATACTGAGAGAGTATGATCATATCATATGAGAGTATGATATACTGAAAGAGTATGATCATATCATATGAGAGTATGATATACTGAAAGCAAAGTACTCGACAAATAGCAACTCCATCAACCTTTCTCTCGTGCCTGTTTATATTGAACTCATGAAAGACCATCTCTCGCGGCGTCGGTGGAGCTGAATCACCAGCACGTAGTTTCCCGTTGCCTTCTCGAAGAGTCACAGCATAGGTAGAACACACAGTGGTGCTAACGGGAGATGACCCGTGGCGCACTCTGGGGAATGAATTTGTCGCAGAAACAGCGGCTGCAGCAGCATTCAGAGCTGCATATATGTTCTGCTGTGCATTGTCATGTTGGCTTGTGACTGTTGATGCAGATGATGACAATAAAGTGCCACTGTTAAGAGAATGCGGTCTGGGCATGCCTGAAAAAATAAAGATTTGAATCCTTAACTGACAGAACCCAAAACAATGTTATTTAAAAATTTGACAATATTTAATTTGACGATAACACTGTAATATCTTCCAGTAAACAGTTATATAGGTTAATTAAATGAGAATTATACTTTTAATACATTATATACATACATCATCATCATCATCATCATCATCATCATCATCATCATCATCACCATCACCATCATCATCATCCCTTGAATCCTAGTTTAACTAGAGTCTGAATTTAAAAAATCTGGTGTAATTTCAGGAGCCTTGGCGTTTACCGACCAAATGCCCTCTCTGAAATTAGTTTGGACCTTACTGCACTTGCGCCGTTTATGACAAGTGCAGTATACAGTTGATCTAGTATACATACTTCATCAAACTGGACATAGCAAGAATCAATGAAATATAACAAAAATTTCTAAAATACTTTCAACAGTAACTTGGTTCATAGAATATGGACCAAGAATACTGTTGATCAGTATGTATGGTGTTCATATCCTTGATTCGACTTAGATATTAACTAATCCAACCTGCAGAATTTATTGGTTGATGCACGCTCTGGTTGCAAGATGCTGCAGAAACGTTTGAAAGTACAGCCGGCACCCTGAGCTGAGTCGACTGCTGATTGGCTGGACCTGACACGCTCAATGTTATCAGGCCTTGCGTACTTACGGTTGTCATGGTAACGGCTCCTGAAATTAGCACACACAAAAAGTGCGTCAGACAACATCTTAACAAGCTAAAAAGCTAAGGTTAAAGTCAGTTTCCTCACTCGAAAGCAATGTCAGTGACGTGCGAGCCCAGGGTTTGAACCCCGCATCTAGTGTTCCGCGGTCGAGTAAATTACCGACTTCGCCACTGGCTCCAGTCTTATACAGACAATACAGCTATAAGGCCTAACTTGGCCATAGCCTAACTTATTTACGGCTTAACACTTTCTTCATAACAGATTCTATCTGTATACATAAATCTGTATTTATAACATACTACCTGCATTCATAAATCTAAAACAGGAATGTACGCAAGACTAATGAAATTATCTGCAACACAGAATAACAACAAAAGAAAACCAATGCACAAAGGGTCATGAATATATCAGCGAAACGTCAATCCAATCTTATTAGTAATGTAAATGAATTTTTTACGCAACATTTAAATCCTCATATTCATATGAGATTAAACAATAACTACAATTGGTTACTCGCTGGTTCAAAATACACCCTCTGTTGTAATATGAAACACTTCGCTAATAGGCACCCTCGGCGCAGTATCTGCTTCAATTGCCTTCCATACAAAAAAGCACGTTATGCAAACTACATGTACTACTAGCAAACCTATTTGAGGCAGAGGGAAACTTTGTCTAATATATCATGCATAAAATACAACAAAATGCTATGAAATTGTAAACTAATGCAATTAAAACGAAATATCGGATTCAATTATATTATAAGTCAATACAAACCACGATTCAATAGAGATGCCTGTATGGTAGGTGCCGATGGAAGAGTAGTAGCATTAGTAATGTTTGAGAATGGTACCATTACTGGTCTACCGGTGATCATTGAAGAAGTCGCCGGCGCAATATGGCAAGGTGCCACGGCAACCAATGAGATCACGGAGCTGGAAGCTAAAAAGTAAACAATCGACGGCAGGCATCACGTAACGTTTATTTATATTCAGTAAACTACAAATTACAGAATGCTCCACATGTCCATTTATTCAGAACGAAATTCATGCAAATTATCTATTACAAATCGACATATTTGGATATAATCCAAACTCCACATGCTCTGCATAAAGTTAAAAATATCCTTTTTAATGCCAGGCTGCCAAATGCATCGAAATACAAATATTTTTAGAAAAGTTAAACTACATAGTAGTAAATTAAATTCTAGATTAAGCAAATGTTCTCAAAGCAGAAAGATTTTCATAAAAACCAAATACTAACAAATGCATTCTAAATCACGTAAACATACTAATTTAAAAATATTAGTCTTCGAATAGAGTATGAGTATATAAAGAAAAGATACAGCAAGTTCAACATTTCCATAGATGAAAACTGAATATTAAAATGCTACAAGAACAATGACTACAAGCATACCAGGAGAAACTGCTCCTGAACCAAGTAGCTGCTGCATATTCGAAGAGTTTGGCTGAATTAATCTGTAAGTAAACAGAACACGGCCAACCTAGGCTTATATTTCAAAACTTGCATAAGCAATATAGTGGGTACACTAAGCAGTCAAGACTCCTTAAAACAAAAATCACATCACCTACAGAACTAAAGTTACAGAGGTCTAAAATTGATAAAATATTGGAGGTAGCAAGGTGCAACTATACAAAAATAAATAAAATGCAAAATATAAAACAATTGGCAAGAGTGAGCAATGAACGCTTTTCATAGCACACAAACAACATACCCAAGTGCCTGAGCATTAAATCAAAATGAACCCATCGGCCTCTCTTATAACCTCTAGAAGTAACATGAAGTTAATTGCCGCAAATTGATACGCATACTGTATGTCATCCAATTCCGTGGGATGATGTACCGAAGCGCAACTGTGGCTTTTGTTTAGATCGCCGCTTGTATAAATCTACTTTTTCTTATTATAAGAATAATTATGAATAAACTAATCTAAACAAACAATATCAGATCAATATCATCATCATATATCAAATAATCAGATCCTTAAGACCAGTTCATGCCTACCTAAATGTCTGATGTTGCAATGGATTTAACTTTTGTTGCGCAGGTAACAACTGATTTGTGCTGAAAGATCGTTGTAGCTGCTGACTCAGAACTTGTTGCTGCGAAATAGAAGTCTGCTGCTGTTGTTGCTTCTGCAGCTGTTGACTTGACAAATGCTGCTGAATTAGCAGCTGCTGTTGATTTATCTGCTGATCCTGAAGCTGCGCAACTGCAAAACGTAATTTCTGCTGATTTAAATCACCAGCAGGAACAGACCTAGCACCATTCGACTGCTGAATATTTAACGGAGCGCCACTCACCGCTTGAGGAACGTTGGATAACAACTGAAACTGATTTGAAGACAGCGCACAGTTGACTAGAGTAGAAGAGTCGATAAAGATGATTGGCTGCGTGCTAGACGACACGGAGTCAACAGAGAGTCCTCGAACGAGGTCTCCACTAGTCAACTTACTCATCGAGCCACCAAGAGATCGACTGAATGCTTGATTAACTGGAGACAGTAGTATCTGCTGCAGAGGTAAGCCTTGCTGACGTGGCGCAGAAGATTCTGATGTCGTGGAGACAGATGAAGATAGTCTTACCCCGTCAGATAATACGTAATGAACTAAACCAGCCGAGTTAGTGGCAGAAATTGGTCGACTAAACAGTAAACTAGATTCAACAGCAATTCTTCCATCCAATGCCTTGCCATTATCCTCCAAAACAGGCTTCTCCAGTTGTATAACCTGTGCTGATGAGCTCAAAGATTGCGATATGTTATTTTGCATAGGATTTGGCAATTGAACCAGCTGCCTCTGATAGGAACTACTGATCTCCCTCAAGTTCTCTACAGAATTTCCCTTTACAGTCGAGTTATTTAATCCATTTGATGAAGCAACAGATGTATTCTGAGGCCTTGCCATTGATAATCCGTTATTGGCAGAAGGGAGGGCTAATATAATAGAATTGCCACTCATAGTAGCCGATACTTGAATACCGCCCGCCATGGAAACCTTTGAAGAACCACTAGGATTGTTCACAATTTGAACTATGTTCCCCTGCATACATTGTTCCATACCAGGACCATTGAGGACCACAGCTTGCCCAATGTTTGGAATATGAACTGCTTGTCCGATAGCTCTTGCAACATTTGATACACTAGATTTAACTGCAACCATTTGATTATCAACTAATTTGTAATTACCATTACTATTGTGAACTGCTGTAGTCGACTGACCTCGATCACTTATAAATATCTTATTGTTTCCTACATTTGCATTTAAATTATTTAAGTCAAGTGTTCTTACAACTATGTTTCCACTGTCTGCAGCAAAAACCGCTTGCTGCGGCAGATTTCCACTAGCAGCTTCAACAGCACCCTGCTGAACACACTGCAGAACTAAATCACCTCTCATAATTGGCGGGTTCGTCTTCGTCACAGAACCGCAAAGCTGCAGAAGTGCAGACGAGGTTTGTGAAGACACCGCAGTGACAAGCGCGGATGAACCTTTCTGGAGAAGCTGCACGGTTGTTGTCACAGGCGGCGACAGCTGCAGAGCAGATACGTGCACCGGCACTAACCCTCCCAGCGCTGAATTCTGCTGCGCTGTGCTTCCCTCAGGTGCAAGCCTGCGCGGCTTCTGATTCTCCTGAGAATATGAGAACACAACGGGAACACCAAAACCTGATTGGCTGGAAGTCAAAGTAACTGGTGTAGAAGATGGAGAGCCGATAGAATGTGACAACAAAAAATTTGCTTCCTTTGGTAACAGGGAAATTTTACCGTCAGGGCTGCTTAGCATCTTGTCCGCTGAAAGTATTACCAAAAATGTAAAATATAACTATAAGATATAAAATATATAAAAATATAAGATAGATTGAAAAAGTACAATAGAGCAAAGTTAAATCCGCACCATAATAAAGGAAATTTAGAGTAAAATTACTACACATAAAAGTGTAGATATATATATATATGTATATATATATAGTACAAATAAAAGGTAGCAAAGAAATGATACAAAATATACAGGCTGCGCACTAAAAAAATATCCCCCTAGCACAATTACGATAGCTTAGCCAATTATTGATATTTCGCCTTGAAATTTTAAGGTTCTCTTGTGGAGGAATTTCGCCATAAGCTCACCAAATTCTGTAAAAATATTTTTAAAGGAACCGGAGATATCCAAGTTTTGCGAAAAAATTGATTTTTTTCATTTAACACACAACGTAAAACGTCAGTTAGAATCTATTCCTTTTTGAAAATGTGCTGAAGAGGGAATGTTATTTATATTTTTGAATGTACCCTGAAGAGGGCCGATAGATGATGAGTTGATGACGCCTCTGATATTGTGCTACAATGTATTACACTAACACTATTCTGCCGAAACTGATTGAAGACTGAAACAAGTTAAAGTCAAATGATTTAATTTTTCAACAGGACGGCGCGCCGGCTTACACTTCACGTCTTGCGCAATACTTTCTTGTACAATACAGGACAGATTTCATAAAAATGGATGATTGGCCTCCTAATTCTCTATATTTTAATCAACTTGATTTTTTTGTCTGGGGAACCATGTTGGAAAAAGTATCATGCTTTTTAAGCCCAAACCCAGAAACACAATGGAATTAAAGGCTGTTCTTCAAGAGATCTGGAAAGGCCTACCACAACAGTCCATAGACAGTGCAATTTTATCTGTAAGAAAAGACTTCTGGCCGGCATTAAAGCCCAGGGAGTTCATTTCGAGAACACATTGTAGCACAAAATCAGTCATCATCTTCTATCGGCCTTTTTCAGGGCTAGCACATTTTCAAAAAGGAATTGATTCTAATTAACGTATCACGTTGCGTGTTAAATGATAAAAATCACATTTTTCGCAAAACTTAGATAACTATGGTTTCTTTAAAAATATTTTTACAAAATTTGGTCAGCTTTTGGCTAAATTCCTCCACAAGAGAACCTTAATATTTCAAGGCGAAATATCAATAATTGGCTAAGATATCGTAATTGTGCTAGGGGGATATTTTTTTATTGCGCAGCCTGTATACTAAAAATGAAAGAAGAAACTAAAAAACGCATTATTTTCTTTCTTTAAACATATGATAAATAGTGAGGCAAACACCCATTACGATCATTATGTCAATTTTATATTATTCAGATGCGATGAGACTCGATAAAACTAATATCTTATTTGAAACACTGAAATTGAAAATGGACATTAAACTCACCTGAAATGTAATTTAGAGGTAGTAATATTGTAGGCCTTCCACTTGAAGAGCCGACTAAAAGAGTGGCAGTAGGATTTCGGTCTTCTGAAGTTAATGGCCTAGTGGACAACGCTGCCGGCTTAGAAGCAATCATAGGTGGTGGTCGACCCTTGACTGAAACTTGAGTGCTTCTAATATCTGACGATTGGGAAACTGCAGCCGCAATCAGATATTGAAATTTTGAAGTGGAATCAGTCACAGGAACTGCATTTGACGATGATAATTCAGTCATTTCTAACGTTTTACCGGATGAAGAATGCTCAGCTGAAGCTTTGTTTAAGTTATATGATGCCTTATTCGAATCATCATTCGACGGCGCTGTCGACAGCCTAGAGTGTGACAACAATCTCTGTTTTAAGCCCGATATAACACTAGATCTTTCATCCCTTTCACTGCCAGATTGTGACCCAGAGCTCGGCGAATCAATGCTTCTTTGTCGAGGTTTGAACACGTCTCCCTTTGGCCTAAACCCGGACATAGAATTTATTAGTGGTGCATTTCCACTAGAACTAGTAGAGCTATATATAGAACCAGCCAACGAGGTATCGGCAAGACGCACTGGTGTTGGTTTGAATGCAGGTTGCTGACTAGAGGAGGAGGATACCAGGCGAGATACTGATGGCGAAACTGGATTGGCACCGTTTAAAGTTCTCGCTTTGGATTTCCGAGGAAACTGAGAAGACATTCGATCCCATTTGTAACTCTCCTTCTCGCTGTCTGAAGTGTCTGAATGGTTTACTTGCTCACTACACTCCAAATTGATTTCGCATACATCAGCCATTTCTGATGAATTTTTTCTCTTTTCAGCATCACTTTTGCGGTCTAAAATGAAACCATAAAACGACTTTCTAATCAAATCAATTTAATATAGAGCACTAAAATGTACAGTAAATATCTTAGCGTTTCCTGAACTCCTATGAAGTGTTCCAAAATGTTAAAATAAAATTTTCGGAAACAGTTTTTTTGCAATATATTCGCGGAGGGGATATGGCGTAACGGTTAGAGTGATCGCCTCGGATACAAGTGGCCTGGGTTCAAAGCTAACGTCAGTCAAAAAATGATGGATATCCCCTTGGGCCCTTGGAAGATTAATCTTGCATTGGAGCTTGCTGTCTATTGGCGCTATCAATAGCAAAGATATGATTAACCATGGAAAGGTTAATAATAACATGCCAGGAACCTGTAAAGCGGTCTCGAAGACCGGACAACGGCCAAGACACTGCTATAGAAATTGTCGGAGATTATTATTATTATCCTCAACAGTGACTTGTCCACTAACACTTAGCATAACAGTTGTAGTCATACATTAGGCAGACAAACTTCAAAATCATCACTATCATCTTTCCTTTGTCCTAGTTTAGCTGAGGTCGGGAACTTCACAATGTACAACATAACTTTTAAAGATGTCTGAAACAACTCTAGGTGTTCTTTCGATAATTATTTGCAATGGGTAAACAGAAAGTTTTCAACAAAACTACAGTTTGAGAGAGGAAATGCTAGAAAATAATGACATATAAGAAACTCACTAAAGGTACAAAAGGCTTGGCTTTACAACCTACCGTTCTCATAAACAGGACAATAACACTAGGGAAAAATCTGATCAGTGGGTAATCCGTACAAAATTTTAAGAAACATTTAAATTCAAATTAAATTACTAAAATTATCCATCTTAATTATCTATCGTCTACTACTTGCAGACTAATTTAAATATTTTCAATTAAATAAATCTATCACTCTATACAAACCATCTATCTCCTCTTCATCACAAATCACCATCTTATGCTCATCATCGTCATCGTCATCATCAGATGTGGTTCTAAGTTTTCCCAGAGATCTGGCAACATTGCTAGCACCATTTAATAGATCTTCCACATGAGATGAATTGCTCTTTACCATCTTGGTTACACCATCTGAAAATCACGAGAGAAAAATATTACAATGGGGGCACGTCTCAAAACTAGTCGAGCATTTTTCATGTGTAACGGAAAGGCCAGTTAGACTAGAAAAAAATACTGCTGATAGTTTATTGATAATATTTATAATATGGCAGTAAAATAAAGTAATTAGCATAAATGTATTGTAGTACCAATCTTGCAACACTGTGAAACATTAATTTAAATATGGAAAATTTCAAAGTGTGCTTTTCATTTCTATTTATTTGCTAAAGCCACTGAAAGAAAAGGGGTCTGGGTCCCATCCGCTCTTATGGGGATTTCTTGGGATTTCTGCCCTTCCAACGAGTCTCTCATACTAACCTAAAACCAATAAATTGTAAACATTATAATATCCAATAATAGTGCCGTCATAGGAACGGATGAAATGTGCTTGTAAGGATTGAATAATATTTGAGAAGCATTCCCAACCCATCCGAAAAATGGGTTTGAGAGATGATTCAGCATTTTCCCAGAAACCTTCGTAGGAATTCAACAACTTTAAAACGTTTCATAGCTGTTGGATGAATTAGTAGTGTATAAAGAATAAACAGACTTTCAATTGTTTTCATACAAATACATACATGGATTAATGATAATAATAATAATAATAATAATAATAATAACACACATTATAGTGAAATGATCAACTACGTTGATATCTATCACTTTTTATACCACATGTTAAATGCGTTAGGCAATTTTGTCCATTTTCCGTTAGCCAGTCCAGTGAATGTCCGAGATTTTACTCTCCGATCAACGCGGCTGGGATTCGAACCCACGAGGGTTCCATTCACCTCAAGGTCTGTCATTTAAAACTTCATGACGTTATCTACACCTCTAACCATTGCGCTATTGAGACATTCAAATCTGATATATCTGATATGATCTGAAATACTGAAGCATCTGTAACAAATAAGACTTATTATTTGCATGTTATATTTATTAAGACTAAATTACATGCTTATAAATTTCTAAAGTGCACCTGAAACAGTGAAAATCACACTAATTAGTCAGATCTTAAAATTAATAGTGACCACATTTTCTATTTAAAATATTCTATAAAACGAGATACTTACTATGATGAGCATCTGTTGCCACAGACATTTTTCTGCCACGAGACTCAACTTCTGACATCTGAAGATCTTCATCAAGTGACTTGGCAACAGCCACTGCAGCAGACCCTTTCTTACCATCCTTCGAGCACCACTTCCAGTCCGGGTGTTCCTTATAGTGAGCCTCCTTCAGCTACAATATTTACATTAAAGTTATTTAATGCTTAATACTTAGAGAACCAGCTGGATGGCCGAATGGAAAGTGCACTTGCCTGAGACGCAGGAGGCCATCAGTTTGATTCCTAGCTGGACCAACCCAGACAGTATCCCCTGTGATGCGGAAACAGACGATAAACTTACCTTTATAGCTTTTTATAGCTTTATAAAAAAAGGACAGCAAACCCTTAATATTCACAAGACCAGTAAAATGTATAGAGGACTATACACGGCCAAACAAGGATCACAACACAGTTACAAACAACCAGCATAAAATAAACAACAATCTAAACATAAGGCTATTAAACTGATTCCAAACATAAGCTTGTTTCTACCATCTACCAATGTTCAACAAGCTCATTAAGTTTTAGTTTGAGGAATTTCAGCAGTCTGACAACTGGCTCAGTAGCCTGTAGGAAACTGGACTACTAGGTTTCGATACTGCACTTCATAATTACAAGTTATGATTTAATCTATGCAAATATGAAAACATTTACAAATAAATTAAACACTTTTGTGTGAATAGTGCAGATGATCTTTTCCTTTCTATTTTCTGCTGCATTGCGAGTGTTCGTGCGAGCGCGTGTTCGTGCGTGCGTGTGTGTATGTGTGCGCGCACATGTGTGTGATGTATACAGTTCTAAGCTATTACGCCTGAAATTAACCCAATAAATTCTAATAAAAAAATTATAAAAACTATGCATTTAATAAACCCTGACATATCCTTCATCTTTAGAAAGTCTTGACTCTATGCTGACATTTCACTGCCTTCCTCAGTACCTACTGAGAAGTTTATGACACCCACAGTTTACCCATGTCCACAGTTTACCCATGTTTTACCCATGTTCCACTTAGATTTCTGTGACACAGACATAACAGTCAAAACTGCCTAGAGTGCAATCAATAGCAATATACAGAATTCTACCTGCAGAGCCAGATCTTGATATTTCTGTTTCTCGTCGCCACCCAGCTGGTACCACCACTCGCCGAGGATCTTGCTAACAGCTCTGTTGTCGTGCTTGGGATACTTGTCGTAGACAAGACGTCGATGCCTCTTGCTGAAGATCATGAATGCGTTCATCGGCCTCCTGACAACCTGGTCCTTGCCGAGGTCCACTTCATCGCCCTACAGTGGATTAAAACATGTTTAAATGATCCTCTCTCTTCTCTCTCTTTCTTTCTCACTCTCCTTCTCTCTCACTATCTCTCTCTCTCTCTCTATCTCACTCTCTCACTCTCCTTCTCTCTCACTATCTCTCTCTCTATCTCTCTCTCCCTCACTCTCCTTCTCCCTCACTATCTCTCTCTCTCTCTCTCTCTCTCTCTCTCTCTAATGTTCGGCTAATAGATGCAGATACAAAGTATATATGTATACCCACAGTCTGCTTAAGGTTTCACGCTCAACAAAGAGCAAACCTTCGACCAAACAAGTTCATCCCATCACAAAAGTTAAGACTTTTCCAAATCAAAATTAAGCGGTTAGCTAAGAACTGCCTCTGAGGATAGTTCCAAGGCCCTCCTCCTGTTTAACGACACGTGCCACTTATGGATGGTCTACTCTATAGTGACCCTGTCACAAAGGAGATGTTCACGCAGTGAGTTTATTAATAATAATAAAAGATACGCCAGCAAAACTCCAAAAATATGAATCGCTTTCAATGGCAGGTATTCTATATAAATTTGGCTAATCTTTAAATCTATATCTATTTCACTCTAATCTTCAAATCTATATCTACTCTTCAAATCTTAATCCAATATTTGACACTGATCCAAATAAGACGCAATGATTGAAAATAAAATATTGTGATCTCTGCAAACTTTCTTCAAATCTTAATCATTCGCCATTTGGACAAAATCTAATAGCAAGCTAGAAACCCAATCAGCAAATATTATCTTCTTCTTTAAAAACAAATATCATACTAACTAGATTACAGTAACTTTAAGGTATCACAAAGATTTTACTCACACCACCGATGCTTCCAAGTGTTCTCTTAGGAGTTTTTCCACCAGCCTTACTCAAAGCACCACCCAGAGACTGAGATCTTCTCTTTTCATTTCTCAGCGCCTCGCTTGAGCTCTCTGCTCCATCCTCCGTCATAAAGACTTCATCGTCGTCCTCGTCAAAGCCTTCCTCTATATCAACCATGTGCAGATCTACAACAATACCATGATGAAAACAAAGCTGTAACGTCAATTTCATCTCGAAAACGAAATCAGTTACGGGTGCACCCCGGATTTGAACCCTGCACATACTGATCTGCAGTCGGATTGCTTAGTTATTGGATATCTTATCTTACGACATGACCACTGGCTGGAGCCAGTGGCAATGTCGGTAAGATATCCGACCAAAGATCAGTATGTGTGGGTTCAAATGAATCAAATCCTGGGCTCTCCCGTGACTGATTTTGTTTTCGAGAGATGAAACTGACTCCTCCTCAGACTCTGATCTTAAGATCTGTAAATATCTGTAATAGGAATCCGTTAACAAACAAGTTGATTCGATTAACATTTTTCAAACAATGCTGCAGCTTATCGGCCAGAGAAAATTTAAAGTAATTTCCCACAGCAATCCTCAGTTCTTGCTAATACAAAAAATAGAAATACTGACAATTAGATATAGACACACAGAAAACCATACCTGCAAATGAATCGAATTCAATCAGGGCCGGAGCAGAAGAGTCATTGCCACTAGTCCCACTGAACACCCCACTATCACCCATTCTTTCTTCTCCACTATCACCCACTCTATCTACCCCACTCTCATCCACTTTTTCCCTCCCAATATTTGCCTCAGATTCCCCTGCCGCTTCACACAGAGAAGTCGACGCAGTGGGATTGTTTAAAAAGGGCACGAGACAATGCCACGGATATGTTGGCAACAGTTTATCCTGATTTGCATGTTTTCCTTCAGTGCCAGATTCAGCTGCCAATATGACGCTGTGTTGCTGGTTATCTGCTGCAGTAGCAGCTACAGGCAAATCTCCAGCTGTGAGCCTGTTGGTAAACAACTGGTTGACTGGAGAGTCAACTGCTGCAGCTGCCTTAAACATACGTCCAATAGCAGCTGCTGAAACTTCGCCAAGCTGCTGTCTTGCTGCTAGATCAGACACCGCAGCTGTTGGTTTCTGCGGCAGTGACATAGCTGTCGAATCAGCTGCATTAGACAGCTCATTTAACTGAAACTGATGTGCAGAAGAGAGAGAACTCAGGGATATCATAGAATGCTTTCCTGCATTGCTAGGCGTTGAAATAGATGCAGATGCAGGAGAAAGTAAGTCTGTACTTCGAAATGCCACGTTATTCATACGATCAACTTCCACCACTTGTCCACCGCTCATTCGCCATACAACCCCTGCTGTACAAAATCAAATAATGTTCTACGTACACAAAGAATATGTTGTACGTGCAATGTTGTACAATGTACATTGTACATAAACACATTGTACATAACCATAAACAAACGTTGCATACAAACATACAATATTGAACATAAATATATATTTTGCACATACACTCAGAATGCTGTACATAAGTCTTAAATGCTGTACATATAAACAAACACATGGTTATATATGTTCTGCTTATATGTTATACCTACGCACAGAATGTTATACCTACACATAGAATGTTGTACATACACACAGAATGTTGAATGCACACAGAGAATGTTGAACGCACATAAAGAATGTTGTACATATACAGAATGTTTACACACACAGAATATTGTATATTTACAGAATGTTGCAAAAACACACAGAATGTTGTACATACATACAGAATATTGTACATACATACAGAATGTTGTACATACACACAGAATGTTGTACATACACACAGAATGTTGTACATACATACAGAATGTTGTACATACATACAGAATGTTGTACATACATACAGAATGTTGTACATACACACAGAATGTTGTACATACACACAGAATGTTATACCTACACACAGAATGTAGTACATACACACAGAATGTTATACCTACACACAGAATGTTGTACATACATGCAGAATGTTATACATACACAAAATGTTATACATTAAAAACAGAAAGCCAAACAAAAACATGTATAATGTCATACCCAAACACCTACTCCTAGGTGTACTAGGCTACCATCCTGCTTTCACAAATTATCATTATTCAGTTAGTTATACATAAACGATAGCTATAATACAGGAACATCCAGATCACTGCCTGACCAGTAGATAAAATTGAAACGTTTACGACAACATCTAGCCATAAGGCGCTAAAAGTGCTATCTGATATCCATACTAAATTTTGCTAATAAGTTTATTGGAACCAAAGTAAAAAATAAAAATAAGAGAAATCACAGTATACTAAATCCATACTATTTAATCGAATGCCCTAAAACAATTCTTGAAAGATGTTACTTTAGGAATGCATTTTGATCCAACTCACCCAGAATAAAGCAAGCATATTACGTGTCCTACCTTTCAACTGACCCCGAGCACGCAGGAGTGTGTCATCAGAAGCGTGTCTCATACGATCTGAGGAACTCGCTTCCAGAGTCCTGGTTCTTCCAGACTTCATACTCGAGAATGACGAATCTTTTGCTAACAACTTGCTCGCAGCTAAAATTCCTATAGGTCTAGAAAACTCGCCGTCTCCTGAAAGTGAAGAATTACCCTGCTGCAGTGCACCCAATCCTTTAGACACGGGTGTAGATGAAAACGCAGAGGATTTAGCTGCTACTGAAAGAGGGCTGGCCAGAAAAAAACTGGGAAAGTCTGGAAGCAAACGAAGCGATAGTGGAGATAGGAGACCAGAGACGGTGGAGGAAGCTGAACGAGAATATTCCACAGCTGATGGACTTAGTACAGGTATAAATGATCGAGCTGCAACTGGCGTGGTAGGTGTCTGAGGCAGAGACATATTAGACAATAGATTGGCAGCCATCTGATGGCCAATATTGCCTATCGGTGACGGTTTTAGAGGAGATTCATTATTACCCAGCGAAACCAGCGTATTAGCGGCTTCATTTTCGTCAAACGATAACCCCAATGAGCTGCTACTGTTGGCACTTCGGCCAAAAGACTTCGATAAACAATTTGACACACTAGAAACATCACCGGAGTTAGCCGATTGATTTGCCGAAGTCGATTCACCTGATTTACCACAAAGTGAAAGATGCCTTGAGCAGAAACCCTTTCGTTGCGACTCCTTATCACAACTACTAACCTTACAGAGTCTTCGCCACTGCTTACCGTTATACTTCTTTCTCGCCCCATTTACTTCCACAACATCACCCTTCTGGTACTGTCGAACAGACGAAATGCCGCCGGATCCCACCATTGTGCACGGTGGATTACTGGAAGTGCTTTCCACAGACATGGAGCTTAAACATCGTGGAGATCGACTTACACCTCCAGCCCACGACGGCATTCTTTCTCGACCAGCCCCAGTCGTGGCAGTTATTGCTGCGAAGTTGAACTGATCCCCTGATGACGGAGGACTGGCCTGTCCTGGAGTCTGCGACAGTAGACCAATACGACTCGTCCCTGCATCATACTTGCCACCTTCAACCGTCACACCGGTATTCACGACCCACTTCGGAACCACAGAATCACCCGCTGGACTAATCGGTTCTATTGCACA
This sequence comes from Enchytraeus crypticus, assembly GCA_905160935.1. Classification (NCBI taxonomy): domain Eukaryota; kingdom Metazoa; phylum Annelida; class Clitellata; order Enchytraeida; family Enchytraeidae; genus Enchytraeus; species Enchytraeus crypticus. The sequence goes on along the minus strand of CAJHZI010000641.1, from coordinate 2,036,212 downwards.
TTGTTGATTCGACAGTGAAACAAAATTTGATAGGCACGACGCAACAGAAAGAGGAGTCAAATCATTCAAGCTTCCACCGCCGGGTGCAGAATAACGAGCTGGACTGGAAATCTTTGAGTTAATTCGAGCTACTTCCGGCTCTTCGAGATCCTCGTACCAAGGCGGTTGCAGAAGACGCAAGTTAACCCTCGAAACAAAGAATTCTTTATCATTGCCAGTGGTGACGCCTTCCAGCTTAACGAGATACTGAGGCGGCTGACGACGCAACACACGAGCCATGCGGTACATGCTGCTACCCGGCTCACCAACACGCACACACAACGACATGCCCTGAACTATCGACGTCACACTCGGTGGACTGTCTGATATAATGTCACCTGAGTTGCTCCTAGCGTCATAGTGCGCTACTTGGTTCTCCGACGACTCGCTGGTTGCAGGTTCAAACTGGACCTCAATCTCGTTGTTTCTTATGTGTTTTATGAGACCTGGAAGATAGGGACCTCCTGGCATGTCACGTCTCTTAGCCAAAACCCGCTGCCCAACCCACTCACTTAAGTCAACTGTGGGCAAGGCAAGATCAGTATTGTTCACCATTAAATCTGCTAAATTCGGTTCATTATAAAATGCTAAGTTTGTGTTGCAAGTTTGTGTAACATTAACGTCTAATTTGAGAGCCTTGCTGCCGACTACCAAAGTTGAGCTATTGCTAGACATCTCATTGGACAGCATAAGCAGGTTAATTCTTGCATCCGAACTGACTGTTATCGCCACATTGCTTACAGATAAGGCCTTGCTAACAACAGCAACATAGTTACTACTATTGCTATTAGAAATACTGGCAGTACTATTGGCAACAATCGTCTGCACGTTACTACATTCCTGCGCAATACTAACGGCCAATCTACATTCAGAATTCATCGTCTCATCTTCTAATTCGATATTTTTTCTCTTTTTTGGCGGCTTCATGATAGGCTTCTCTCGAAGGAGGTCTGTCTGAGACATAGTCCTCAGAGACGTCGCTACCACACCGGAAGTGGCTGATTGATCAGCAGACTCTGCAAACCTGGCAGTCTTGAGCTGGGCTAAACCGTTCTTGTTTCCATTCCTCAGCTGATTGGTAGACATCACTGCCGATACTTCTCAGCCTGATAGATTCCACCCTGAAAAACGTTAATGTAATTACTTCATTAACTTTACTTTTTCTATTTATTC